>CM077179.1:587792-1022792 GCA_039654105.1 Coreius guichenoti
CTTATTTTGTTAAAATTATTACAATTTTGTATATTCTGCAATTAAATTAAAATTCAAAGTAATCACTTACTTTTAAGCACTCAGATGTAACTGTATTTTGATTACCACCCATTTAAAATGTAACTGTAATGAAATACAGTTACTCAAATTTTGTATTTTAAATACGTAACTCACGTGTTTCGTTTCTCCCCAACCCTGAAAACATCCATTATTACATGATAATTCTGTAAAGATTCTGTGGCTCAGCCTCATCATAACCCTGAGGAAACTGTAAAACATGAGCTGGCTCTCAGAACTACAGTGATCAATGCAAATAATACAATAAATAATATTAACAAAGGTCTTGCTGGGACTATGCAGTTTTTGGTAATTGTTGGTACTGTATTGGGTCAGTGTGAAGTGAAATCAATAAGGCTCATATGTGCCAAGAAATAATCATTTGATAAATCAATCAATCAACTGATCAGTCGTCTATAAACAGGAGGATAAATAGATAAAGTAATAAACGCAGTTCAATTAACCAGTTACTGTCACATTTAGGCTGTGTTCTGGGACTTTTAGTTTGTATTTGTATTTCCTGTGTTTTTCCTTCAATGTGTTGTTTTAACTTAAAAAAAAGTATGTGTTTGTGCTTGAGTTAAAATATTAAGTTTAGTTGACTTTGGTTAAGTTGCATATTTAAGTTATTTTAATAAATGTTAAGTTGTTATAACTAATTGCAGCACTGTTGGTTTCCCATGAGTCTGACCTGTGTCTAGTGTCGTTTATTTGTCCTCTTGTGTGTATTTATAATCTGTGATTTCTGTAGTTCTTTGTGGGTTATTGTCTTTGGTGTTTCCCTACTCATTTATTACTCACTTACTAGGGATGATACCTTGTGTTTAATGATGCTATTGGCGCTTTCGGCGGTGGACAGGGGTCAGCATGGGCACCCTGACTGGTCCCATACGCAGCAAACTTTCTATCAGAACCAGCATTAACTTCTTGAGCAATCTGAGCTACAATAGCTCGTCTGTTTGATCGGACCACACGGGCCAGCCTTCGCTCCACACGTGCATCAATGAGCCTTGGCCGCCCATGACCCTGTCGCCGGTTCACCACTGTTCCTTCCTTGGAGCACTTTTGATAGATACTGACCACTGCAGACCGGGAACACCCCACAAGAGCTGCAGTTTTGGAGATGCTCTGACCCAGTCGTCTAGCCATCACAATTTGGCCCTTGTCAAACTCGTTCAAATCCTTACGCTTGCCCATTACGGCCAATCACAGCTGGTCCAGGCTCACAACGTTTTTTACCTACGGCCTACTGACAAAGAAAAGAGCTGTGTGTTTGTTTTCTGGATTATCTTGGATTATAACAAAATCTTTTCATGTGAAAATAGCGAGACCAATGCTTGTTCCATTGGAAAATACCTGAGCTGCATGAAGTTCACAGGAAATAAGGCGAAGCAAAGAATGACTTGCCAACATTACCGAGACTGATAAGAATCTAATGTGCAGCTCTTATGCAAAATATGCCACAATAACAAATCTCAGAGTATTGAGCTGCACAAAGATGCTTTTATCCGCTGGAAGATGTTTCAGTTTCAGTGTTTCTGTTGATTTGTCGTCTCTGCAGTAACTATTCCTTCCGTCTGTACTGATGCACAGGCCGGTTTCAGTGGAGTAACTGACATCTGAAGCGTCGTATCGACGGGCGTGACAGCGTTCAGCCCCTCAATACCACAGAAATCATCCTGCGGTTGGAAGGAAACCCTCCAAACCTGTTTGAGCAGGTACGAGGAGGCTGAGATTTCACTTTTGACTGACTGAGGTGTGATGTTTCCTTCTGCGTGTCGCTGCTGTCAGTGATGTGTTTCAGCGCTGCTCGTGAGTAAACACCTGCAGGATTGTGGAGTGAGACACACTAGCCGAGCACTAGCTGAGCCCTGCGGAGCCGGAGATGCATCAGGGACGCCTGCGCCTGCGGCCGTGGCTGGAGGAACAGATCGAGTCGGGCAGATATCCTGGAGTCGTGTGGCTGGACGAGGTGAGGTCGGCTGCTTTAAACTCAACAGGGCTTAGATTAAGCCAGGATTAGATCTTAGTTCAATTAGGGTGTTTAAGTAGCTTTTTTAAACCTTAGAAACAAACATTGCTGGTGTGCATCTTGAGACAAATGGCACTGACATATTTTAAGATATGCTTTCAGTTAAAACAGCTCAAACATGCATTTTAGTCTAAGACTAGATTTAATCTCAGACTGTGGAACCGGGGTTTAGGATTCCAGTTTACCCTGATATTTGACCCAAATCACATCCCGCTGAATAGTAACTCAATTGCTGGCTTTACTACTACACAAATCTAGAAGAAGAGGCTCAATGAAGTTCTATAATCTTGTTTTCTAAGAGTGCAGATATTTGAGTTTCTGTGCTTTCTTTACACTGCATCAAACTGAAGTCGGCCAGAGTTTTCCAGATTCCCTGGAAACACGCGGCGCGGCACGGCTGGAATATCGAGAAGGACGCGACGCTGTTCCGAAACTGGGCGATACACACAGGTGACTATAGCTTGATTAAAACAAACGTTTCATATCATGTTTCCAACCTATCTGTGAAAATCTCAAAAGATCCATCCTAATCTTTTATCAAGATTTTTTTACATTTCAGTTCACTTGTGACAATCATATACACTCTTAACAATATTGGATATTTGGTGTTTCCATCATGAAGAACCTTTAACATCAACAGAACCTTTTTATACTCTCTTAAAAACAAACAAAGCTTCCAAAAGATCCCAAAGAACATTGCAGTGATCCGTTCCTAAAATAACTTAAGAACTTGGAAGACCTTTTTTCTTGGTGTGAAGAACATTTTAATAATCTAAAGAACCTTTTGTGCAATGAAAAGATTCCATGGATGGTAAAGATTCTTCATGGAACCATCAACGCAGAGAAAAACCTTTACTTTTAAAAGTGTACAGTGGGAAAAGGTTCGGTTACACTTTATTTCGATGGTCCACTTTAGACAACTAGCAGTCATTAGAGTATTAGTAAACTGTATGGTTAGTTAATATCTGCCAACACTGTATTTTGATGCTCCTCAACAGACTTTCTACTGACTATAAGTAACTTATAAGGTCAACTTATTCTACTAACCCTATCAAGTCAAGTCACCTTCATTTATACAGTGCTTTTTACAATACAGATTGTTTCAGCAGCTTTACAGTGATAACAGGAGATTAAAGGAAGAGAGATTGTTTTGTCTGTACATCAGCTCTAGAATAAAGTTATTATCCAGCTAAAGTAAGTTTTGATTGATTAATTTCTGTTGTAAAAAATCATTAGTTATTTACTTTGGAGCCACTTACATGACACCATTTTAACTAAAATAGAAATGGCAACAGTGTTTGGTGGCAAGAGAACGCAAACTTTGAAATAGATTTGAAACAATACCGTTAAGTCTACTAATACTTTACTAATACTCTATTAATACATGTAGGTGCACCTTTACTTATAGTCAGTATAATATCTAAAATGGACTATCAGAATAAAGTGTAACCAAAGGTTCTTTAGATTTTAAAATAATCTTCACACTAAAAACAAGAACTGACAATTGAAAGGTTCTTTGGGAAACCAAAATGTTCTTCTATTGCATCACTGCAAAAACCCTCTTTTGGAACCTTGATTTTAAAAGTGTACTTGCAAATTGCCAAGAAATTATCAGAATATAACATTTTGAAGAATAATAATGCTTACTGATATATGCATTTTACATTAGTTATCAAATGGCACCAGCTGCGTTAAAACTGTCCAGGTTTTCACTGAGTGAATGCAGATTTTCTGGAGTTTTCACTTGATGTTTAGAGTCTGCTAGACACAAAATCTGATTCCACATAGCGGCCACAGAAAGTATTTGGACACTAAAGTGGAACTTAAAAGAGTCTTTTCATTAAATACAAACCAGGTGGCACCAGAGCTTTTCCCAGTGAAGGGAAAAGCTTCACTCGGTCAAGTGAAGTAATTAACTTCACATGACCGAGTCACTTTTAATCGACTGGTCTCGATGTGAAGAGAATCATAACAACTATCAACATTCAACATGTTATCAAAGTGTCCAAGTCTTCTTTTATTGGCCAATATATCTATTGCTTGATATTTGGAAAAGCTAACACTTTATGTTGTGAAATGTTTGACCAAGAAAAGTGCTGTATTTAAAATAAATGTGACTTGTTTTGATATATAATGCAACTGTCACATAACAGAAGGGCACAGACAAGCAGGTAAGTATACGTGATCTTTATTAAGTTTAGAGTGTGGTTGTAGCAGCGTGAACCAGGCAATGGAAGTAGATGGTGACTTGTAGAATGGTACAGACTCAGAGTCTGGTATCTTGCAGGTGATGGAGAACTTGAAGAGTGAAGATCGGTAACCAGGCTGACGGACGGAAGACAGGAGACGAGACGGGATGATCACAGGTAGGTAGAGAGGTAAGGAGTCTGTAGTTTCAGTGTGTACTGAGACGAGACCAGACAAGGAGAGAATGGTGACCAGGTGAATATATAGTGTGAGTCTCTGATAAGGTGCAGGTGCGGCGAGTCAGTATTCTGGTGATTGTGAACGAGTGGGCGGGTCTTGATGAGTCGGTGATGATTGTGGCTGTGACGGTGTGGCTGACTCTGTGACAGTACACCCTCCTCCACGGGCGGCTCCTGACGGCTGCTGGACCTGGCGACGGGGATGGCCATGACCTCGGGCGGCTGGACGGTTTGGATGATCTTCGTGGAACTGGGTGAGTAATAACGGATCCAGAACGTCGTCTCGGGATACCCATGAGCGTTCTTCGGGACCGTACCCCTCCTAGTCGATAAGGTACTCAAGGTTGCCGCCCCACCGCCGTGAGTCTAGGATAGTGTGGACTCGGTACACTAGGTCCTCATCAGCGACTTCTGGAGGAGGAGGTACTAAGTCCGTGGTGGGTTCTGTGGGAGAAGGAGACAGAAGTTCAGTGAAGGGCTTAAGTAAAGAGACATGAAATGAAGGTGAGATCCGATAGTGCGCTGGAAGGTTGAGCCGGTAGGTGACTTCGTTGACCTGCCTCTGCACAGTGAAAGGACCTATGCAGTGGGGACTCAGCTTACGGCAGGGCAGGCGAAGACGGATGTCGCGGGTGGAGAGCCACACCTTTTGTCCTGGTTGGTATTGGGTGGCTTCAGCTCTTCAGACATCTGCCTGCCGTTGGTGTCTCCGCACTGCCCGCTGGAGATGCACGTGTGCTGAGTCCCATACCCTCTCCCTCTCCTTGAACCAACGATTGTCGGCTGGAACCTCCGATGGCTCTCCGGACCAGGGGAAAAGAGGAGGTTGATAGCCGAGGATAAATTGGAACGGAGTAAGCCCAGTGGTGGTCTGCCGCAGGGAGTTCTGGGCATACTCCGCCCAGGGAAGGTACCGGCTCCAGCCGTCCTGGTGCTGGTGACAGTATGACCGGAGGTATCTCCCTATCACCTGGATCTTGCGCTCAGTCTGGCCGTTGGTCTGTGGATGGTACCCGGATGATAAGCTCACTGAAACGCCCAGAAGCTGGAAGAAGGCTCTCCAGACACGGGATATGAACTGGGGACCTCTGTCTGAGACAGTGTCTTCTGGTAAGCCATAATGGCGGAAAGTTCTGCAGCCTCGAATGCGGTGGGTAAGCTCTTGATAGGGATCAGCTTGCAGGCTTTCGAGAATCGGTCGACAATGACAAAGATGCAGGTATGATGGTTAGATGGAGGGAGGTCAGTCATGAAATAAAACTCCCAGATGGGACCATGGACGTCAGGGTATCGGTAGGGGTACCAGCTTGCCCTCCGGGAGTTTCCGTGGAGTGCTGGAAATGGCACAGACTGAGCATCCCTTGACATACCGGGAGATCTCCTGGGTCATATTGGGCCACCAGTAGCGATCTTGTAGGAGCGAGAGGGTTCGCTGGCTGCCTGGGTGTCCAGAGCCTGGAGATGTATGTGCTGAGTCCATGAGGGACAGACGGCAGGTGGATGGTATGTATAACCGTCCCTCAGGACCTCCCGGCGGAGCAGGTTCGGTGAGGGTTGCCTGGAGGATTTGATTGTCGAGGGACCACTGGATGGGACTAACTACCATGGCTGGAGGGAGAACAGGTTCAGGAGGATTGGAGTCAGGTTCAGGATGATACAAACAGGATAGGGCATCCGCTTTGCAGTTCTTTGTACCGGGTCGGTAGGTAACGGTGAAGTCAAACCATGTGAAGAAGAGAGCCCAACGGGCTAATCTAGGATTGAGTCTTTTGGCATCTCGCAGGTACTCCAGGTTCCGGTGATCTGTGATCACTTCAAAGTGATTCTGATCCCCCTCCAGCCAATGTCTCCATTCCTCCAAGGCAAGCTTGATGACGAGCAACTCATGATTTCCGACATCATACTTCTGCTCTGCCGGGGACAGCTTCTTGGAGTAGAAGGCGCATGGATGGAGTCGAGGAGGCTCACCCTGCCACTGGGACAACACTGCTCCAATCCTGGTAGTGGATGCGTCGACTTCTACCACGAAGGGGAGTTCAGGATTCGGATGGACCAGGATTGGAGCGGTTGTGAAGGCCTCTTTGAGATGTTGAAAGGCTTCAATGGCCAAAGGGTTCCAGGACAGAGACTTGGGCCGGTTTCGGAGGAGTGAGGTTAGAGGTGAGCTAAGGAGACTATAATTTTGGATGAATCGATGCTAAAAGTTGGTGAATCCCAAGAAGCGTTCCTCTGGTCCATTTGGATACCTCGGTGGTCGATGATGTATCCAAGGAACTGGACAGATGGTGTGTGGAACTCGCATTTCTCCAACTTGAGGTACAGGTGGTTCTCTCTCAGCTTTTGGAGGACCTGCGTCACGTGGTGGTGATGTTGGGCCTGATTCCGGGAGTAGATGAGGATGTCGTCGATAGAGACAATAACGAAGCGATGAAGGTACTCCCGGAACACCTCATTCATATAGCCTTGGAAGACTGAGGGTGAGTTGGACAGGCCATACGGCATCACCTGATATTCATAGTGGCCTGCCAGGGGATGAACGCCGTCTTCCATTCGTCACCCTCGCGTATCCTAATGAGGTTGTAAGCGCTCCGCAGGTCCAGCTTGGAGAAGATGCAAGCTCCACGGAGCTGTTCCAACGCAGCTGGGACCAGAGGAAGAGGATAGTGATACTCGACAGTCTGGGAATTGAGGGTCTGGTAATCGATGCACGGCCACAAGCCTCCGTCCTTCTTGGCCACGAAGAAGAAGCTGGATGCGGCAGCGGATATCAATGGACAGATGAAGCGTTGTTTAAGAGCCTCCTGAATGTACTCCTCCATGGCCTTCTGTTCCGGGATAGACAGTGGGTAGATCTTACCCTTAGGTGGAGTGGCCCCAGGCAGCAGGTCAATAGCACAGTCCCATGGCCAATGAGGTGGAAGACGGGTTGCCAACCAAGTGTTAACTTCGGTTTCAGGGCTCTCAACGGAGGTGGAGTTCAACGGCAGATAGGAGGAGCTGGCGAGATGATGGCAGTTCTTTTGAACCGGAGGTTTGGTAACAGGGTACAGACAGTTCTGAAAGCAGGCATCACTCCATTGTAGAATCTCTCCAGAGACAGATGGATCGGTGGGCGGAGGATGTGACGCAGGTTGATCCAGAGAGAAGGCGGATAGACGTTGTGAGATGCGTACAGCTTTTTGAATGAATCTTTCCAGGGCGACGGGGTCGTCTTAGGTGACCATCGTGTGACGTACTTGTGACGTTCTTGTGGCAAAAGACGGTGAGTAGAGCCATTTCATTCCAGCCACTTAATGCTGCTAGCGTGCGGAACTGTAGAGAATAGGTGTGGATGGATGAATTACCTTGACGAAGGTTGAATAATTGATCGTGAACAGACAAGATGGATGCAGTTTGGCCGAAAACTTCCTTAAAGTGTCTGGTGAAGGTTGTTATTGAGCTCGTAACCGGGCCACCGGAATGCCAGATGGATTGTGCCCAATGTAGAGCTTGCCCAGATAACAGGGAAATCATGAAGGCGATACGTTGGTATCCCGTTGGCCCGTTCGGTGGGGAAAAGCTGTGGTTGCATCTCGAAATATAGAGAACACTGGAGAAGAAATCCGTTGCTATCCTCCGCGTCACCGGTGAATGTCGCTGGCCGGGCCATAGGACAGGCAGAGGCAGGTGGAGAAGAAGCGGTATGTTGTGTTGATGGGTTCCATAATGGGAGCTGGATGATGTTCCTCGCTGGGTTCAACCGGACTCTGCATTGGTGGTTTGGTCTTCTGTCACATAACAGAAGGGCACAGACAAGCAGGTAAGTATACGTGATCTTTATTAAGTTTAGAGTGTGGTTGTAGCAGCGTGAACCAGGCAATGGAAGTAGATGGTGACTTGTAGAATGGTACAGACTCAGAGTCTGGTATCTTGCAGGTGATGGAGAACTTGAAGAGTGAAGATCGGTAACCAGGCTGACGGACGGAAGACAGGAGACGAGACGGGATGATCACAGGTAGGTAGAGAGGTAAGGAGTCTGTAGTTTCAGTGTGTACTGAGACGAGACCAGACAAGGAGAGAATGGTGACCAGGTGAATATATAGTGTGAGTCTCTGATAAGGTGCAGGTGCGGCGAGTCAGTATTCTGGTGATTGTGAACGAGTGGGCGGGTCTTGATGAGTCGGTGATGATTGTGGCTGTGGCGGTGTGGCTGACTCTGTGACAGCAACAGTATTTTATAATTTTATTATAGTATTTATTATAGTATTTTATAATATTTATAATTGCAATATATGTCTGAATACTTCTTGTGGTCACTGTATCTCTGATCTGATCTGATCCTCAGACTGTTAACATGAGATGTTTGACGAGAAACACCATCAAGATCTGCTCATTTAATGTGAACGTCTGCAATACTGCATGCATTTTTACCAAAGACTGTAAATATTGGATCTTTTTCTCTGAATATTCTTAGAGAAGTTAAACAATAATCAACTTGGCCAGGAATACAACACTGATTTGTACAGAAACTGGTACTGTATATCCTGACAGCGTGATGCCAATCATGCAAACAACTCTTCTTTCATGGATCTTAGGGAGATACAAACCTGGCATAGACAAACCCGATCCCAAGACATGGAAAGCAAATTTCCGATGCGCACTCAATTCCCTGACGGACGTCAAAGAGCTTCAAGACAAAAGCATCAAGAAAGGCCACAACGCTTTCAGAGTTTATATTCTCCTTCCACACAGCAAAACAATAAAGAGACGCAAAGGTTTGTGCACATATGAACTGTTTGAAACATTATTTAATATTTCTAGTTTTCACAAACATGTAGTGACAGATAAACTGCATCAACGTATTTACATTAATTCATTTAGCGGATGCTTTTATTCAAATACAATGGAAGCTTGTTTCCTCCATGGAATAAAACAAAGTTATCTGCAATTTTTTAGCTAGCAATTCTGAATTTTACTCATAATTGCGAGATATAAACGACGACTGTGAGGAAAAAGTCAGAATTGCGAGATATAAACTCATAATTGTGAAAAAAAAGTCAGAATCGCGAGATATAAACTCATAATTGCGGAAAATTCAGAATTGTGAGATAAACTCGTAATTGAGAAAAAAGTCAGAATTGCGATATATAAACTCGTAATTCAGGAAAAAGTCAGAATTGCAAGATATAAACTCTTAATTGCGAAAAAAGTCAGAATTGCGAGATATAAACTCGTAATTCAGGAAATAGTCAGAATTGCGAGATATAAACTCGTAATTCAGGAAATAGTCAGAATTGCGAGATATAAACTCGTAATTGCGAAAAAGTCAGAATTGCGAGATATAAACTCGTAATTCAGGAAATAGTCAGAATTGCGAGATATAAACTCGTAATTGCAAAAAAAGTCAGAATTGCGAGATATAAACTCGTAATTGTGAAAAAAGTCAGAATTGCGAGATATAAACTCGCAATTGCGAAAAAAAAGTCAGAATTGCGAGATATAAACTCGTAATTGCGAAAAAAGTCAGAACTGCAAGATATAAATCATAATTGCAAAAAAAGTCAGAATTGCAAGATATAAACTCGTAATTGAGAAAAAGTCAGAATTGCGAGATATAAACTCGTAACTGAGAAAGTCAGAATTGCGAGATATAAACTAGTAATTCAGGAAATATTCAGAATTGCGAGATATAAACTAGTAACTCAGGAAATAGTCAGAATTGCGAGATATAAACTCGTAATTGAGAAAGTCAGAATTGCGAGATATAAACTCGTAATTCAGGAAATAGTCAGAATTGAGAGATATAAACTCGTAATTGCAAAAAAAGTCAGAATTGCGAGATATAAACTCGTAATTCAGGAAAAAGTCAGAATTGCAAGATATAAACTCATAATTGTGAAAAAAGTCAGAATTGCGAGATATAAACTCGTAATTGCGAAAAAAAGTCAGAATTGCGAGATATAAATCATAATTGCAAAAAAAGTCAGAATTGCAAGATATAAACTCGTAATTGAGAAAAAGTCAGAATTGCGAGATATAAACTCGTAATTCAGGAAATAGTCAGAATTGCGAGATATAAAATTCGTAATTGAGAAAGTCAGAATTGCGAGATATAAACTCGTAATTGAGAAAGTCAGAATTGCGAGATATAAACTAGTAATTCAGGAAATAGTCAGAATTGCGAGATATAAACTCGTAATTGAGAAAGTCAGAATTGCGAGATATAAACTCGTAATTGAGAAAGTCAGAATTGCGAGATATAAACTCGTAATTGAGAAAGTCAGAATTGCGAGATATAAACTCGTAATTCAGGAAATAGTCAGAATTGAGAGATATAAACTCGTAATTGCAAAAAAAGTCAGAATTGCGAGATATAAACTCGTAATTCAGGAAAAAGTCAGAATTGCAAGATATAAACTCATAATTGTGAAAAAAGTCAGAATTGCGAGATATAAACTCGTAATTGCGAAAAAAAGTCGGAATTGCGAGATATAAATCATAATTGCAAAAAAAGTCAGAATTGCAAGATATAAACTCGTAATTGAGAAAAAGTCAGAATTGCGAGATATAAACTCGTAATTCAGGAAATAGTCAGAATTGCGAGATATAAAATTCGTAATTGAGAAAGTCAGAATTGCGAGATATAAACTCGTAATTGAGAAAGTCAGAATTGCGAGATATAAACTAGTAATTCAGGAAATAGTCAGAATTGCGAGATATAAACTCGTAATTGAGAAAGTCAGAATTGCGAGATATAAACTCGTAATTGAGAAAGTCAGAATTGCGAGATATAAACTCGTAATTCAGGAAATAGTCAGAATTGCGAGATATAAACTCATAATTGCGAAAAAGTCAGAATTGCGAGATATAAACTCGTAATTCAGGAAATAGTCAGAATTGTGAGATATAAACTCGTAATTGCGAAAAAAGTCAGAATTGCGAGATATAAACTCGTAATTGAAAAAAAGTCAGAATTGCGAGATATAAACTCATAATTGCGTATTTTATTTTTTATTCCATGGCGGAAACAAGCTTTTATACAAGCGACTTACAAAAGCAATTTGTCAAATAATACTGTAGCCAATGATACATTTACCAACAATACTTTTTGCATGAATTGTGTTCCTAAATGTGATTTAGGTCAGTTTTCCTAACGCATAAATAAGACTCGTGATGTGACGCGTTTCTCTCCAGCATTAAGGTGTTTAGATAGCGACAGTAAAGCAGCGTCGCCTCCACCACAGACACAAAGGAACACGCCGCTGGAGAGATTTACAGGTACGAAACAATAACAACCTGAAACACAAACTTCCATCCACAATAATCTCAACATGCCTGATGTCTCCCGTGTGGCTACAGAGGCCTTCTGGAAGTTCCCAGGCGATCGAGGCGGTTCCACGGCTGAAGCGCTGAGAAAAGATGACCGTGAGGAGGAGAGACCAGCCATCTACTGCTCACAGGGTATGGTTCTGTCCTGTACTAGTGTGAGGACAAGAGTTCAGGTCAGCAAAGGTTTACAATGACCAATTACCTCTGCAGGACTGCAGCTGAACAAAACAGACGAGCACGAGCAGACAGAAGCAGTGCTGAAGGTGAGATCTCTCACATACCAATAATAAACACACACAAACTTCTGTCTTCATGGACCCTTAATGGACACATTTTTGATTTCACATACACACATTTGAGAAATGATCGTAAGATCAAATGTAGGTTTCTATGCAACATTTTATAAATGAGGTCTTATATAATGTAGTTTCTGTTCACCACTATAGAAGTTTACCCAACTATGACGACATTTCAAAGGCTATGTTCACTGGAAACTCATGAGCAATCAAATTTAAAATAATCATAATAACAGTATGGATTTAACATTAGATGTTGGTTGAACAAAGAGACCTCAGGAGATCACAATGGATCTGAGACTGCATGGCTCTAAAACCTTCAGACTCCAAACTACTTCAAACTTTCTGGCTAGGCTTTCTAACGTTCAGAGAGTTGCAGTGGCTACTAACCCTGAAACTTACCTCAGATTTTGGAACTAAAGTTGAGGTTATCGCTTTACTCTTGAGTAAACTTACCCCGGTTAAGTTGCTTAACCTGCTTTCTGGAATCCCTCCCAGATCAAGGTTTTCCTGCATCTGTATCTGTCCATCAACCACCCAAAACACTTTAACAATCACATGAGGCTTTATGGTCTTCATGAACTCGTTTCAACTTCAGCCAATGCTTTGTCAAGCCAACGTCAGTTTGTTTTAAACCGTCCTTTACCTAATGAGGTGTTCCGGGTCAAAAATGACCGGCTTTTTAAATTGCTTATAAATCTCTCATTATTCAATATTATCAAGTCAAGTCACCATTTATATAGCGCTTTTTACAATATAGATAACAGGAGATTAATGGAACAGAGATTGTTTTGGCTGTACAGCAGATCTAGAAGAAATTGTCCAGTTTAAGTAAACTTTTGATTGATTAATTTCCGCAGTAAAAATCATTAGTTATTAACTTAGGGACCGTTTACACGTCAACAGCGTTTTGGTGGCCTGAGAACGCAAACTTTGAAATAGTTTTTTTGAAAACGATACCGCTAACTTCACAAACATGAATCTGTGAAAACGGTGACGGCATGCACGTGTATTACGTGTTTAGTCTATAGGCATGTGTGTTTGAATACGTATGTGTGCGGGCGTGTAGTCTTTCTTTACAAAGTGACATCGGCAATCACCTGTCCGGCATGCACAACACAGCACTTCCAGCCGCTCCCGTGGACAATCCCGACAACGTTTTTATCTGTACAGAGGGGAAGTGAAGTGAAGGAGGCCGTCACAGGGGAGAGTCTAGTTGACCCGGTCTCTGCTGACACTTCAGGGATGAGTTGGTCATGTCTAGCGATACGGCCCGGATCCGGCCGACTGCAGTAAACCTCGGGATAAACAGAGAGACTAACATTAGCGTAGATGCCATTCTTCTTATGATGTAACGAGTACATCAGGTGTTATGGGAAGTGTTCCCGGTTCCGGCTGACCTAGTTAATGCAGCCTAAAACAATCATTTAACTGATTTGAATAATAGAAATTAAAAATGTTTTATGTGTATGCCATAGTAAAGAGATGTGTTTTTAGTCTAGATTTAAACTGACAGAGTGTGTCTGCTTCCCGAACAACGCTAGGAAGACTGTTCCAGAGTTTAGGTGCTAAATAGGAAAAGGATCGACCGCCTGCAGTTGATTTTGATATTCTAGGTATTATCAACTGGCCAGAATTTTGAGACCGCAATAGACGTGATGGAGTATAATGCGTTAAGAGCTCGCTCAAGTACTGGGGAGATAAACCATTTAGTGCTTTGTAAGTAATTAGCAAGATTTTAAAATGTATACGATGTTTAATAGCGAGCCAATGAAGTATTGACAGAACCGGGCTAATATGGTCATACTTCCTGGTTCTAGTAAGAACTCGAGCTGCTGCGTTTTGGACAAGCTGCAGTTTATTTATTAAGCGAGCAGGGCAACCACCCAGTAGAGCATTACAATAATCTAGCCTTGAGGTCATGAACGCATGAACTAACTGTTCTGCATTTGTCATTGAGAGCATATGTCGTAATTTAGATATATTTTTAAGATGGTAGAATGCAGTTTTACAGATGCTAGAAACGTGGCTTTCAAATGAGAGATTGGTATCAAAGAGCACACCCAGGTTCCTAACTGAAGACGAGGACTTGACAGAGCAGCCATCGAGTGTTAGACAGTATTCTAGGTTACTACGTGCAGAGGTTTTTTGTCCAATAATTAAAAATTCTGTTTTTTCAGAATTAAGTTGCAGGAAATTACTAGTCATCCAATTTTTTATATCATCTATGCATTCTGTTAATCTTGTGAATTGGTAAGTTTCGTCAGGGCGTGAAGAAATATAGAGCTGAGTATCGTCAGCATAACAATGAAAATTAACGCCATGCTTCCTAATGATATCTCCCAGTGGTAGCATGTACAGGGTGAAAAGCAACGGTCCTAGCACTGAGCCCTGCGGTACTCCATACTGAACTTGTGTTCGGTGTGACATCTCTTCATTTACTGCTACAAACTAACATAACGGTCAGATAAGTATGATTTAAACCATGCCAATGCAATTCCACTAATGCCAACATAATTTTCGAGTCTATTCAAAAGAATGTTGTGGTCGATAGTATCGAATGCAGCGCTAAGGTCGAGTAACACTAACAGAGAGATACAACCCTGATTGGATGATAAGAGTAAATCATTTGTAACTCTAATGAGAGCAGTCTCAGTGCTATGATACGGTCTAAATCCTGACAGATACCATTTCCTTCTAAAAGGGAACACAGTTGTGAGGCATGTTGGATTCAAGACCATGTGCATTTCTTCTGCAGATTGTGGATCACCTGAAGAACTTGGATCACTGGAGTCCGTCATATGAGAGCGAAAGAGGCTGGAAACCGAACTCGATGTGGATGGGATGCCTGTGTAAGAAAACTCCTTCACATCCTAAACTTGTGTACCGGAGAACTCAATGATCTAAGAAACAAACAAACCATTTGATCATCCTTATCAGACACAAACTAATGTAAGAGATTTGCCATTGAAATCTGTGAACGCCTCTGATTTCAGGTGAGACGATGGAGTTTTCAGGTTACTCCTTCCAGACAGACTGTAACATTCACAATACCTCATCGGGCCAATATGACTAGAGCAACCCAACCAGCTGGATCACACTTTACCACTCGCTCTGTTCAACTGAAGGAAATGCACATTCATTCATGGACACGAGTAAAATGTTTCCTGAATGATTCAGAGTTTACAGCTGAGTCACTGATAATAGTGACACAAGGTTCCCAGAGAAGACTTTAGCCATTTTATTTTACTAGTCTTTAAATAAAGTTCATGCTGTGGATTAATAACATGTGTCGCCTTCATTCCCACATGAACATGCAGGACACAAACGTGACGTAGAAACGTTAAGAACCGCAGGAGCGCCTGATCCTGCCCTGCAGCGTTTCTACTAGCGAATCCTGAAGACCTTGATTAGCTGGTTACGGTGCGTTTAATTGGTATTGAAGTGAAACTACAGGAACAGGACTTTATGAAAGCTCGTTTCCATTATGAAATTGAACAAAAACTGCGTTTAATCTCAAAATTCTGACTTTCTTCCTCGTGATTGTGAGCAAAAAGTCTGAATTGTGAGATATAAACTCTGAAAATTCTGACTTTTTCCCCCTCACAATTTCAATTATCTTTATAATTTTATTTTCTGCAGCAGAAACAATCTTCCATAGGATTGACTGCAAAATAAGGCTTTTCACTTTTCCTCGATTATGATTCAGTCTCTGCAGTTTTTAATCATGTTACAGTATAATTTGATTTCTTTCAAGTAAAATGAATGCTAAAAATGGTTTGCAATGTCACTTCATCCGAGCCCACATAAGAATACGAACCAGTGATTTACCAAAACAAACACACACAGAGTCACGGTGTAGTTTCACCACTTTAATATCAGTGGAACTCATCATATAAATAGCAGAACTGCAAGTAAAAGCAATCAGCGTATTTAATGGGTTTTAACGCTCCAGTAAAGAGCGAATATGAATTTCTTCGAACGGTAGTAAAAACACGACAGTCTGACAGACCATCAGAGTCCACGATCAGTAATCAAACGCCTGACTGAAGTTTCGTTTCTGACCGCCTCCTCTTCCTCGTTTACCGCCGAAGCCGTTGTTGCCTTTGGAGCCGAACGAACGGCCTCGGCCCCGTCCTCGCCCTCCACTGCGGCCGCCGAATCCACCAGACGTCCGGCCGCCGAATCCACCAGACGTCCGTTCGCCGGCGTGACGCGTGCTCTGCTCCAACTCTGGAAGCTCTGTAGCGACGGCGAGCTGCCAGCGCCGGCCGTCCTTCCATTTCTCCTGCAGAGAGACAAAAACAAGCCGAGTCAGCGAACACAAGAAGGACGCGCGTCTGTTGAAAAGCCTCCATTAGTGAAACCCGAGAGCAGCGAGTGGCTTGGGAAACGGGAATCAACTGGACGTTTGTACAGACACGTCCCTCGAGAGTCGCTTTACAAACGACTCCAAACACACAAGAGCGTCTTCATACCTGGATCTCTTTCAGTTTAGCGGCTGGTACGTCGAAACACACACCCTGAGAGAAACACAAACACAAGACACGTTAGAAAACGCATTTTCCCATACAGAAAATCAAGCTTATTTCTTCTGAAAACTCTTCCAAAGAAAGACAAGCAGAACGTCGAGTCTCTGCTAATATAGCTACATTCTAACGTGATGTAGAAATATTTTACAGTGATCCTTCAGTATATCGGGGGTCTTAAATCTGACGTTTTTTTATATGTGATATGAAAATAATGTAATATATTAACAATAATACAGGACTGCAACAACTCATTGTTAAAACAGGTCTGTGCAAGGAGAAAAGAAAGTGCAGAAAGTTGACTAAAGCACTAGAAAGCTTTGCATTCACTAGTTTTAAAGAAGATGGCAAGAACAGCTGCTTTGAAAAGCATTTCTCCCAGTAACAACTTGCATTTGATGCTTATATTGTCTGGAAACGTTTGAAATTCAGTATTTTCCATTTAACAAACTAAAGTGGCAACTAAACTGATATATGCAGCAGAGTATTATTTTTTCTTGTGAGCAACATTCTTTTTGATAAAATAATTGTTCTTGGAGAATAAATGTTCCTTTACAGTTGCCCATATTTAGGGGCGGAGCGACCATTAGTCGTCGTGTTCCTCTCGAGTCTATGGCAGCCCATAGAAGCGTTTGGTAAACAGTTGTGAAAACACAGATGGAGGACGGTCTGAACATTCACCACAGCAGTTTTAGAGTCTTTAACTCAATCCCTCCAGCGCCACCTGCTGTCCAAAGTTGCACTCACGTCTATGCTAATAACTTATGAACCATAAGGGCTAGAAAAAAATTTTTTTCCTCTGATTCCTTGGCTCAAGATGATTCGATTGCAATGAAAATGTTTCCACCATTTTGAATTTCTAACTCCTCCTGGACCGTTGCTCATATTTATGTAAATTGAACCGGATCATTGCTGACACTAAAGTTATGGAATTCAAGTTGATTCGTCAAACCGTTTTTGATTAATGCACGAACGAATCTGACGAAGTGCCCACCAAAATGAATGTGAGGCTATAACTCCACAATGCTTTAGTGTATTCTGACTAAACTGGTGTGTGTTATGACAACCATGACCTGAGGCTACAGGCACAGTGCCACCTAGTGGTCCGGAGATACAAAAAATGTATATGTTTGGCCAAAAAAAAAAAAAAAAAAAAAAAAAAAAAAAAAAAAACTTTGGTGCAGCATGCTGAGTCGAACGATATCCGATTTTCCCATGTCGGCCATTTTGAATTTTAACGCATTGGCCTATCATTGCCAATCTCAGTCTTCAGCACCATGATCTGAAGGCACTCCGTTTCAGGGCAGCACCACATTGTGGTAAAAAATTATGAATTTAAAAAAAAAAATGCTAATAGCTTTTGATTAGTTTTGCCTACTGTAATGTTTCTTTGGGTCTTGTCGAGAGCATAGATGGCAATTTTGCCATAGTCAGTCAAACTTCCTGGGCGCCATTTTGATCTTTAAAAAAAAAAAAAAAAAAAAAAAAAAAAAAAGTACTTTTTTGAAACTCCTAGACCGTTGTTCCAATTTTAACAAATTGAATCATATCCACTTCAAACCACGCCAACAAAAACAAAAAAAAAAAACATGGAATTCAAGTCAATTTGCCAAACCGCTCTCAATTAACTCGCCAACAAATTCGACAAACAGCACACCAAAATGGATGTGAGGCTATAACTCTGCAAAGCTTTAGCATATTCTTATCAAACTTGGTGTGTGTTATGACAACCATGAATTGAGGATACCTGTACAGTTGACACAGTGCCACCTAGTGGTCAGGAGATATGGAAAAATTGGTATTTTTGCTTATAACTTCTGAACAGTTTGACCAAATATCACAAGACTGGTCTCTTAAGATTCAGTGCAGCATGCCTATGAAACTGTAATGAAACTGGTCGTATAGATTCCACGGGTCATGCCGAGAACATAGATACCAATTTTGCAATAGTAGGCCCAACTTGGCCACCATTTTGATTTCCTTTAAAAACTTTTAATTCCTCCTATACCGTTTGTATGATTTTCACCAAAATTGAGTCAGACCATCTTCAGCCCACGTCCAAAAAAAATTAAGGATTTTGCGTTGATAGACAAAACTGTTTTCGTATACCGCATCAATGAATTTGATGGCATGATGCCAATCTGCATCTGAGGTGTCTTTACTCGTTGGAGTTGGTCTGATGCTCGCTCCTTATTCTGCCTCTGGCCTGCTTGCAGCTATATTTGTATTTGAAATCCTATAATTACTGCAAGCGGTGTGGTGTCCCTATGAGAAGAAAGGAGTGAGTGGAGCACCTTCTTGCCCTTGAGGAAGGTCATTCGTCTGATGTGTTCATCGATCTCCTCTCCGAGATGCTCCTTCAGTCCGCGCCAGGCGAAGCCGATGTTGTGCATTTCTTGAGAGCAGCTCAGTATCATGGTGGCGAATCCCTGAGAGAACATGACAATTTACAAAACCATTCATAAAGATCTGTCCGCTTTCACACACATTCCCATCACTGGATTTCCAGATGGAAGCACTCATCCACTCAAGGCCTGGTCTAATAACTGTATTAACTTGAGTTTTGGTGTATTATAATCAATGTTTCAGGTGTTTTCAGATGCTGTTCATTTAAATCTGTGCAACTGACTGGACTACGGGCAATATTTACTGATTTTATTACGTACTTGTCTAATATTTCTAACACATCTAGTATTTACTTTATGTTGTACATACTCTGCCGGTCAAAAGTTTGGAATAATTGAGATTTTATAATGTTTTTAAAAATACAATGCATTAATTTAATTAAAAACACAAAAATCTGAAGCAGCAATTGTTTTCAATCATAAATGTTTGTTGATCATCAAATCCTCATATGAGAATGATTTGTGAAGGATCATGTGACACTGAAGGCTGGAGTAATGATGATAAATTCAGCTTTGATCACAGGAATAAATTACACTTTACTATATATTCACAGAGAGAACAGCTCCTGGAGTAATATTTCACTGTTTTACTGGATTTATGATCAAATAAATGAGCAGAAGAGACTCTTTCAGAAACATTGAAAGATCCTAATTATTCCAAACTTTTGAACACTCGTGTGAAGCATCTTGAGGTTTGACGATGAAAGCACTGATATTGTGCGTGATGTCGAGGTGCCGTACAGTGTCTGAGCTGATGAGCGATCTCTGCTCGAGGCTGGTGGCTCCTGAGATGTGAGCGAGAGCGGCCGCTAGCGCCTCCACCGCCCCGCGCGCCTCGATCAGCTCATGCGCAGCCTCACGGAAATACTCCACTGCCGCCGGCGGAACCGAGTCCAAGAACCTGTGAGCGATAAACACAAATGAGGCGGCCACACACATGCTCATTCACACTTCACATGACCGTATGCATGTTCCTCATATATTTCAGAACATTTCACATGGTATACTTTGAATTGCCATCAACATTGCCTCCGTTCAAAGCAAGTGCTAATGCGCATCATATGAACATCTCTGACCTGACGGCGTCTTTACTGGAGGACTGGATGATGTCGTTGGCCGTCGGGACCCCGACCCGTTTGAAGGTGATTCCCTGAAGGACGGGAACACAAGAACTGTTAGTCTCACCGATTAAACAACCATAATTTGTACAACTGACACCATTTACTCTTTATATTACGTGTCTTTGACTACTATGTAGTAACATTTAAATCAATTATTTGATTCAGTGTACATCCATGTTTTCATATTGTACTTATATTTAAAGGGTTAGTTCACCGAAAAATGAAAATTAGCCCATTATTTACTCCCCTCATTTACTCCATCCTAGGTGTGTATGACATTCTTCTTTCAGATGAATAAAATCAGAGTTATATTAAAGTCCTGGCTAATCCAAGCATTATAACGTCAGTGAATTGTTGCCTCATTTATGAAGTCCATAAAAGTGCATCTATCCATCATATAACTGCTCCACATGGCTCTGGGGGTTAATAAAGCCCTTCTGAAGTGAAGTGGCGTGTTTGTGTAAGAAAAATATCCATATTTAAAACTTTATAGACTAAAATAACTAACTTCCGGCGGATTGCCATACGCATCGATTTACGTTGAAAGAGTAACCCTTGACGCATGCGTATTCATGAACGCAGAAGCGCAGAGGATAGAGCAAAACAAAACACCGGTCATGAATTAGAGTCCAAAACGAGACTTTTTAAAGAGAAATGCCGGAGGATTTCGATATAAGAGAAGAGGTGCTTGAGTTTGTTGCCCAGCACTATTTGTTTGAACCGCGAGAGGCGTCAAAGCTTGCGATGCTCCTATACATCGCGTCAGGGGTTACTCTTTAGCCGTAAGTCGACTTGCGTACGGCTGTCCGCCGAAAGCTAGTTATTTTAGTCTATAAAGTTTTAAATATGGATATTTTTCTCACACAAACGCATCACTTCGCTTCAGAAGGCCTTTATTAACCCCCGGAGCCGTGTGGAGCAGTTATATGATGGATAGATGCACTTTCATGGACTTCATAAACGAGGCAACAATTCACTGCCATTATTTTTAACCCTTTAAAAAAATACCTGCAGCTTTCATTAATTTCTGTAATGACGTTTAATGACCCATATCCATCAGCTCAAGTGTTATAACACAACATCAACACAGTAAGCACATTGTACATAATTCTAGGGCTGCAACAACTAGTCGATAAAATCGATAATCGATAATGAAAATCATCGACAACGATTCTCATTATTGATTAGTCGGGTCTGCCACCAACTTCCACCAGTCGCGCCACATTACAGCCCTGAATAACACATTACAGCCCTGAATAACACACACATTACAGCCCTGAATAACACATCTCTGTGGACAAAATGCATCTAGTAATAGTGGAGGAAACAGAGTGAGCTGATCCAAAGGCACATGATCGAAAGCCCAAAACATGAGAATTCATTATTTTAAGTGTCAAGCGACTGCATTAGCGTTTAACACACCGTCATGCGCTTTGACAGATGTGTGTGCGTCCTCAGCACAAAACGTTCATTTTACAGGTTATATCCTCATCTGTAAATGTTACTAATTCACGCCAGTATTTCCATTTTGCATGAAAGCGCGTCAGTCTGACATTAAGCTTCAAACTTCATTGAAGAAGCACCGGTGCGGTGGGAGAGTTGTCAATTTTTTTAAAAAAAAGGGCTTTTTACCCGATTAATCTAAAAAAAATAATCGGCCAACTAATCGATTATCAAAATAATTGTTAGTTGCAGCCCTACATAATTCATTTGGATGCAAGTACATAGCAGTTAAAGACACTTAATATAAAGTGTGACCATTTATTTACATTTCACAATTTTAGAAAGGCTTATCATAACTAGTCATATCAAAAATACGTACTTAAAAACTGAAATCGCAAAAAAAAAAGCATTTGGACTTATTTTGTCAGTGATTTTAAAATTCAGCAAGTTGGGAAAAAATGGTCATTTTAATGTCTGATCACGTGACACTCATGTATGGTTTGTTGGTTACCCAGTTAAAGGATTTGCGTGTCTAACGGGTTAATGGCGTGTCGTCTCACCGCTTTCTGCTCCACATACATGAGCTGGCTTTCCTCCTTGCGCTGGTAGAAGCAGATGCAAACACCTGTTCTTCCGGCTCTGCCCGTCCGTCCGGACCGGTGGATATACGACTCCACATCCTGCGTGAACAGCCCAAGATTACGCTCATTACAACAGGGAAAAGAAAAACTACAGAGCATCAGCAGGGTTCATGGTTATTGTAGTTAAACGAAAAAGTACAAACATGCACTAAAATATATACTATAATAACTAATTATATCAGCGTGCACACAATATCCTTCTGTTTATTACAAGCGCTGCAGTTTTGTCGTCTGCCGCTTTAAATGATCGAGCTCCCTAAAAAGCAGGGTGGATTCTGATTGGCTGTCAATTTATCAATAATCAGCTGGAAAAAAATAAAATAATGGATATTGTTCCACTGTGTCGTTATAGTTGTGATGTGGTCTGATTTTTAAAACTATAAATGTATTGTTACTATTATAATTATGGTTCATGGTGTGAACGGGGCTTAAATATATAAACTAAATTATTTATGCACCATAACCTGAACTTGGAAGAAAAAGATGGATATTTTAAAACAGAAAGCACCCAGGACGGGCTGGTTGACGTACGTTTGGAGGAGAGCACTGAATGACCAGATCCACCTCGGGAATGTCCAGGCCGCGCGCCGCCACATTGGTGGCCACCAGCACCTCGAAGGTGCCGTTCCTGAAGCCCTTGAGCGTGATCTCTCTCTGCTTCTGAGCGATGTCTCCGTGCAGCGTCTGCGCACTCTGAACCACAGCACACAGAGGGTCACACAAGAGCTGATCCAGCCATACAGCTGTCAGTGTCTGAGCTGCGGACGCACCTGTTTGATGGACGTGCTCATGGACAGCTCGGTGGCCTCTCTCTTGGTCTCGCAGAAGACGATGGTCCGGCCGTGGCTGCCGCTGTACACCTGGATGACATCACCGATGACCGACGCCCTCTGAGACCAGTGACACGTGATCGCCAGGTGCTGCACGCCACACAAGTGTTTAAACATCAGATATGGGTGACACTTCTTAAAGTGCCCGTTATGCTTCTTCAGATATGTAGTGTGTAATATACAGTGGGGAGAACAAGTATTTGATACACTGCCG
This sequence comes from Coreius guichenoti, assembly GCA_039654105.1. Taxonomy (NCBI): domain Eukaryota; kingdom Metazoa; phylum Chordata; class Actinopteri; order Cypriniformes; family Gobionidae; genus Coreius; species Coreius guichenoti. The sequence continues at coordinate 611,095 of CM077179.1, forward strand.
ATTTTGCAGGTTTTCCCACTTACAAAGCATGTAGAAGTCTGTAATTTTTATCATAGGTACTCTTCAACTGTGAGAGACGGAATCTAAAACAAAAATCCAGAAAATCACATTGTATGATTTAAGTAATTAATTTGCATTTTATTGCATGACATAAGTATTTGATACATCAGAAAAGCAGAACTTAATATTTGGTACAGAAACCTTTGTTTGCAATTACAGAGATCATACGTTTCCTGTAGTTCTTGACCAGGTTTGCACACACTGCAGCAGGGATTTTGGCCCACTCCTCCATACAGACCTTCTCCAGATCCTTCAGGTTTCGGGGCTGTCGCTGGGCAATACGGACTTTCAGCTCCCTCCAAAGATTTTCTATTGGGTTCAGGTCTGGAGACTGGCTAGGCCACTCCAGGACCTTGAGATGCTTCTTACGGAGACACTCCTTAGTTGCCCTGGCTGTGTGTTTCGGGTCGTTTACTGTGTGCTATTACTGAGGGAAGGAGGTTGTTGGCCAAGATCTCGCGATACATGGCCCCATCCATCCTCCCCTCAATACGGTGCAGTCGTCCTGTCCCCTTTGCAGAAAAGCATCCCCAAAGAATGATGTTTCCACCTCCATGCTTCACGGTTGGGATGGTGTTCTTGGGGTTGTACTCATCCTTCTTCCTCCAAACACGGCGAGTGGAGTTTAGACCAAAAAGCTCTATTTTTGTCTCATCAGACCACATGACCTTCTCCCATTCCTCCTCTGGATCATCCAGATGGTCATTGGCAAACTTCAGACGGGCCTGGACATGCGCTGGCTTGAGCAGGGGGACCTTGCGTGCGCTGCAGGATTTTAATCCATGACGGCGTAGTGTGTTACTAATGGTTTTCTTTGAGACTGTGGTCCCAGCTCTCTTCAGGTCATTGACCAGGTCCTGCCGTGTAGTTCTGGGCTGATCCCTCACCTTCCTCATGATCATTGATGCCCCACGAGGTGAGATCTTGCATGGTGCCCCAGACCGAGGGAGATTGACCGTCATCTTGAACTTCTTCCATTTTCTAATAATTGCACCAACAGTTGTTGCCTTCTCACCAAGCTGCTTGCCTATTGTCCTGTAGCCCATCCCAGCCTTGTGCAGGTCTACAATTTTATCCCTGATGTCCTTACACAGCTCTCTGGTCTTGGCCATTGTGGAGAGGTTGGAGTCTGTTTGATTGAGTGTGTGGACAGGTGTCTTTTATACAGGTAACGAGTTCAAACAGGTGCAGTTAATACAGGTAATGAGTGGAGAACAGGAGGGCTTCTTAAAGAAAAACTAACAGGTCTGTGAGAGCCGGAATTCTTACTGGTTGGTAGGTGATCAAATAATTATGTCATGCAATAAAATTCAAATTAATTATTTAAAAATCATACAATGTGATTTTCTGGATTTTTGTTTTAGATTCCGTCACTCACAGTTGAAGTGTACCTATGATAAAAATTACAGACCTCTACATGCTTTGTAAGTAGGAAAACCTGCAAAATCGGCAGTGTATCAAATACTTGTTCTCCCCACTGTAGCAGCTGTTTGTGAGTGATTTATCTTTGAAATATTGCAGAGTTTTTACAGAGTTTTTGTCTCTAAAGAAGCGATTCTGAACTGAAACGAGTCGTCAGTAATTCAGTCTCACACTGCGTAGGTTTGTAACTCATTTGCATAATGCCCGCCTCTGGTCCTGATTGGCTGAACAGCGTCTCTTTGCCCCGCCCTCAAACACTGTAGCTGTCTCTGAGACTGGAAGAGTTTGGTTGGTGTTGTTAATGTGGAGAAGACGCTGTTTTCTGCTGAGATTGAGACGGTCAAACCCACGCCATCGTTACTGTTCGTATCACTGTGTGTCAAGAGCTGAGATTCAGATATGATAATGAGCGTTTGATTTCTGACCAATCAGAGCAGAGCAGCTCTCAGAGAGGCGGAGCTTAGAGAGACTGAATCCTTGATGGAAGCGTTTCAGACTCTGAGAAAAAAAAGAGCTGATGCTGCAGTGGAGATTATGTGAGAATTAAAGTGTGTTTGACCTCGGATGCATGAGAACCTGTGGAGGAGACTCCAGAACAACATCAGGAACCTTTAGAATAGCATAATAGGTGCACTTTAAAAAAAAATATAAAAGTTTGACAAAAGCAATGACAGCAGGACTGGGGATAGAGGTTACTTTGTCTAAAAATTACAAATGTAAACTTTTCTTGTTATTTTCCAAACATTTCTTTAAATCAATGACCCTCGCACACCTGACAATTTACACGTAGGTGCATATATATATATATTTTTTTTTTTTATTTATTTATTTTTTTTTTTAAATTTATTTATTTAATACAACCTGTGACCCTGGAGCACAAAACCAGTCATAAGTTGTAAATTTCCTACCATAAATATATCAAAAATGTATTATTAGTAGTAATATGCGTTGCTAAGGACTTCATTTGGACAACTTTAAAGGAGATTCTCAATATTTGCCAATATTTCCAGATGTTCAAATAGTTGTATCTCGACCAAATATTGTCCTAACAAACCATACATCAATGGAAAGCTTATTTATTCAGCTTTCAGATGATGTATTCATCTCAATTTCATAAAATTGACCCTTATGACTGGTTTTGTGGTCTAAAAATAAAATTAGTAAATACTAGTAAAAAAAAAAAATCTATCCCTTAACTTTCACTCATTCTCCTCCAAAAAACACTGACACATCTTTTGAAATCTGGACTAGCCAAATATTGAATTGAAATGTGCATAAAATCAAAAGATCACCGTGTTCATGCTCAATTTCACAGCAAGACGGACATTACTGCGTTTCCAAATGGTAATTATCATTGTGGAAACTGCACATAACGTAAAAACACATGCAGATCTTCTTATTTCACTCTTTCTTTGAACGGGTAAAGGACACCCAATTCATTCTGTGAGCACTGAACGTCACTCGACGCTCTTGTGGCTCTGGTTATGTTGGCAAAACACTGCAGTTCATTTCCTGACGTCCCATCAGGGTTTCTGTGGCACTGTGTAAAGACGCCACCTAGAGGAGGAAACCTGCACTGACTCCACAGAGAGCGCAAGTCTTCAGGATTTATACACTTCGAACACTGTTGTAGAGATTTAATGCATCAGGCACTATAGTGATGTTAAGTATTTTTATAGCAGTTCAATATTTTCTCTGTCTATATAGTTATTGATTTCAGAATTATCTTTGTATCTGACGTTGGTTACCTAAACTCACATCACTGTTATGAGCTGTTTTGACCAAAATGTCCCAGATATTCGTTTAAAATCATCCTATTTGAAGAAGAATCTCCCCCGTTCTCACTGAACATCGGCGTTCACGGTTACCTCGACTGTGGTGGCGGCTTTCTGGGTCTTTTTCCCGATGAGATCCACATGGATGTACTGAGGGCGCATGTATTTCTTGGCCACGTCATAAACCCAGGACGGACACGTGGCGGAGAACAGCAGCGTCTGCGGTTTCTCCTCTGCGTCTAAGAGGAAGAGTCCAGAAATGCTGTTTAGTTTCTGAAAGGGTCAGTCATAATCAGCGGTTCGGCTCGCTGTGAACACAAGTACAGCCGGACTGGGTTACCTTTCTTATAGGACGCAGACAGGATGTCCTCCACCTGCTCAGCGAAGCCCATGTCCAGCATCTGGTCGACCTCGTCCAGCACCACGTGTTTGAGCTGAGACAGGTCCAGCTTGTTGTTCTGCAGATGGTCTTTGATTCGGCCCGGCGTTCCCACCAGTATGTCGATGCCACTGCGGATCGCATCGACTGATGCACAACAATTCAGTCCTCGTGTTATTAAATGTGTCTTTACACTTCAACTACAAACATTTCTTTCATTGAGCTACGGTTTCAATCATTAGTGTTTTAAAAAACTCCTACTTTGCGGGTTGTATGAGCTTCCTCCATAGAAACACGTAACAGACAGTTTCTTGGTGACGTCCTTGAAGTCTCTGGTCACCTGAATAGCGAGTTCACGAGTCGGTGTAAGAACCAGCACCTGACAGGAAACAGCACATTAATCCAGTTACAACTCTAGACACTGTCAACACTTTCAGCAGCCAAAATGTCCTTATCAGTGCATCCCTGAAACCATTTTCCCATGTGGACTTTTGACCGGCACAGTACACGTCATGGCATCTAAAGCCCTTCTTCACAGCAGGACCCATAATGCACTACAGTAATGATGTTTGTCTGCGAGCGATACCTTCGGCGCTCGGCCTCTCCTCCGCTCGTCCGCTCCGGACTGCAGCTTCTCCACCAGAGGAACGGCGAACGAGAACGTCTTTCCTGTGCCAGTTCTCGCCTGACCGATCAGATCTTTCCCATCATACACCGCGTTAAAGGTCTTCACTTGGATGTCGAAGAGGTATGAAACTCCACGTGCTACAAGAAACAAAAACATACACATAAATCACCACGTATTTCAGTATATTCACCTAAAATAGGATTAGTTCACTTCAAAATGAAAATGTCCTGATCATTTCCTCTCCCCCATCTCATCCAAGATGTTCATGTCTTTCTTTCCTCAGTGGAAAAGAAATAAGTTTGAGGAAAACATTCCAGGATTTTTCTCCACATAATGGACTTCAATGGCAACCAACGGTTGAAGGTCCAAATCAATGCAGTTTCAGAGGAAGGGCTTCAGAGGCTCTGCACGATCCCAGACGAGGAATAGGGTCTTATCTAGACAAACCATCGGCCATTTACAACAACAACAAAAAAAAAAAATTATATACTTTTTAACCTCAACGACTTCGGTGTCGTTCTTCTTCACGGCGTATGACGTCATCATGTCGGAAAGGTCACATGATGTAGGTGGAAGTACCGACCCAGTGTTAAAACGAACGTGCAAAGACTAAATCAAACGGTCTTGGACGATTTTACAGTTGGAGAAGAACATGAGATGGAGTTTTTCGGCACTGGGTCGGTACTTCCACCTACGTCACGCGTGACCTTTCCAATGTGATGACGTCATACACCGTGAAGAAGCAGAACACCAAAGTCACGCATTTGAGGTTAAAAAGTATATACATTTTTTTTTTGTAAATGTCCGATGGTTTGTCTAGATAAGACCCTATTCCTCTGGGATCGTGCAGAGCCTCTGAAGCCCTTCCTCTGAAACTGCATTGATTTGGACCTTCAACCGTTGGTTGCCATTGAAGTCCATTATGTGGAGAAAAATCCTGCAATGTTTTCCTCAAAAAACGTAATTTCTTTTCGACTGAAGAAAGAAAGACATGAACATCTTGGATGAGATGGGGGTGAGTAAATTATCAGGAAATGTTCATTTTGAAGTGAACTAATCCTTTAAGTGAGAGTGAAATAATAAACATTACGTATTTACACTGGAAGATTAAGCTGATTATAATGTATTCAAGTTAGTTCATTTCAGAAAGACAAAAGACATTTAGCATAAATACAAATACACAAAATCTGTTATAACCCTAATAACAAATTCTGTGATTATATCCCATTATTTCTTTAATACATGTCTACTTTATTAATACAATAACTTGCAATATGAATATCCCACATTTCTGCCACAATACCATGGTTACAGTTACTACAGTGAATCATGGGAAATGTTGGCGATTGTATGATTATGACTAGTCATGCGTGTCCAGCGTTACCCTGCAGCAGTTTGATGGTGTTCGGTGAGATCCTGAAGTTGGAAAAGGCTCCTTCTCTCTGCTCCGGAGTCTCCTATGAACACAAGCACAGCCATCAGCGGACAGCAGACACACACCGCGAGCAGAAGCAGAGGAGTACACGTGAACGTACCTTCTCAGGGTCGCTGTCCGAGTCCTCGCTGGACGGTCCCGGCGTGTCTGCTGGAGCGGGTGTGGGTTCAGTCGTATCTGCGCCGTCCGTCACCGCCTCCACCTTTGCCTTCTTTTTCTTTTTCAGCTGTACAGCGATTTCAGTACATGACACGTAAACCACAAATATTTATTACACAGAATAATAATAATAAAAAAAAAAAAGGAAATTGCAACTTTTTTATATATCTGACAATTGAGAAAAAAAGTCTGAATTGCAAAAAACTCAATTGCAAGAAAAGTAAAACTGTGAAACTCAATTCCAAGATTAAAAACTCATAAATTGCAAGAAAACTCAAATTTGCAAGAAGTCAACTGCGAGAAGTCAAAACCGCAAAACTCGAAATTGCGATAAATCAGTCAATTATGAGAATCTCAAATTTGCAAAAAAAAAAAAAAAAAAAAAAAAGTCAGTACTGCAAGAAACTCAAAATTGCAAGAAAATTTAAAAAATCTCAAATTTGCAAGAAAAGTCAGAACTCAAAGTCAGAAAAATGTAAATTGCAAGATATAAACTATAACTAGCAAGAAAAGTCAGAATTGAAAAAAAAAATCTCGAAATTGCGAGAAACTCAAAATTGGGAGAAAAAAAATCTGAATTGCAGAAAACTACAGAAAACTAAAGCAAGGAAAGTTTAAAAAAACAAAACAAAAAAACTGTAAAACTCAATTGCGATAAAATCATAATTACGAAAAGAAAAGTAAAAATTGCAAGATACAAATTCGCAAATTGCAAGAAAAGTCAGAATTATGAGAATCTCAAATTTGCAAAAAAAAAAAAAAAAAAGTCAAAACTGCAAGAAACTCAAAATTGGGAGAAAAAGTCTAAGTTGCAAAATATAAACTCGGAAATTGCAAGAAAAGTCAGAATTTTAAGAAGTCAAAACTGTGATAAAAAAAAAAAAAAAAAAAAAAAATCTGAATTACGAGATATACTCAAAATTGCGATAAAATGTCAGAACTGCGAGAAACTGAAAATCACCTTGATGTGGTTGGTGTCCGCGTTCCCATTGACGTCCGGAGACTCCGTGAGCATCTTCTCAGACTTCCTCTTTTTAGGAGCTGGTGATTCACACTCATCGGGCTCTGCCGCCACCTTTTCTCTCATCTTCTTTTTCTTCTTCTGGAGGAAAATAAAACACAAAGCGATAAGAAGCGCATCTGAGGTTCCTCTCGGCTGAACGATTCATCTAAACACACACTTCAAATCTTCCAGACAGGCCACGGTCTCACACACACACCACATCACATGATGCGCCAGAACCAACCTCATTGGTTCTCAGGCTTGAGCTTCTGTTTACTATATTTGATGTGCGTTCACTGATCAATGTTTATATGTGAATAAAAGCCTAAATTCAATCTGTTCATCATATTCAGAAGACCTGATTAAACCTCTCCATTCACATGGATTTATTTTACTCTTTATGAACGTTTTGAAGCACATTTTAAACAACAATTGTAGATCTGGCCTTACATTGTTTCAACAGCAAATAAAAAAAAAAAATTGATTCAAATTAAAAGCACCTAAAAAAAATAAAATAAAAAAAATAATATATATATATATATATATATATATATATATATATATATATATATATATATATATATATATACACACACACACACACACATCTACAGTAAAGCACAGTAATATAGAAAAATGTACACAGAATAATGTAGAAAAAGCGTAATAATGCAACACTATAGAAACTAAATATTTTCCGTTAGCATATCAGCTCACTAGCAAAACACACACACGTGTTATTCGTGTTCATAGGGCTCTCTCTCTCACACACTCTCTCTCTCACACACACACACACACACACACACACACACACACACACACACACACACGTTATTCATGTTCATACGGCTCACACGTGTTCACTGACGCACACGTACTGTCTGAGTTCGTAATAACACACTAAAACACGACAGAAAGAGTAAGAGAATAGGGCAAATCTGATCCAACTAAAGTGTGTCAGCCCTGTGATCTGGGGAAGGTAATGGCACGTTTGTTTGCGTCATCATCCGCATCCGCGCGAGTCTCTCCGTTAAAGCGCTCGTGTCCGCTAACCGCTTGACCAGTGGATATAATCTGACCTTCAGCAGCAGCAGGCCGTTCTCCACCTCCTCCATCTGTGTGTTGGGATCGGCCTCGGTCAGCAGCTTCGACGGCATCTCAGGTGTTGTGGCGCAGATAGACATGTGCGACTGGACGGAGATCACACATGAGGAAAAGGAAAGAAGCCGGAAGCGACGCGCGGAGAGAGGAAGTGCTCGATGACAAGACCTTAGCTCGAGTAGGCGGCGCCGTGTTTACATCGCGCGTCATTTGAAGCCTAGTAATGAGAGGAACTTATTAAATGTGCTTATAAACGTAAAATAGGTTAACCGCTGATGAAGACGATTAAAATTAAAACCGCAAACGACTGAGGTGATTATTAGAAAAAAGGCGATGACCAATCAGAAAACATTTCCGCGGTGTAGTTGACCTATCGGAAGGAGGTTCAGTGAAAGGCCCCGCCCTCGGCAGAGTCCGTTTATTTCTTGTGTAGATTTCAATGCGAGGCTTTAACCGTGCCACGCTGTACGGAACGCCAGACGCGCCAAAAATCAAACGTATTTGATAAGAGCACAACCCCTTCTTTTTTTTTTTTTTTTTTTTTTTTTTAAATTGTATTAAAAGTTTTTCACGTTCACGCAAGACAATCAGAAACCAAATAAATAGAAAAATAAAATCTTATATAGAAAGATTTATAGATCTTATATACAATCTTACAAAAAACATATACATAAACATACACAGAAATGAAAGTAAAAGAAAATAAGTAAACAAATAAATACAAAAAAGAATGCATAAACCAAAAATCCAGTTACAATGGTTGATTACACGATTTCGAAAAATACTGAATTTTTGCACATTGCTAGATTTTATATATTCCACCACACCTTTTAAAAAGAAAATCCAGAATATCTTGTTTATATAATACATGTGTAGGCTGTAATGTAAATCATCTGTTCTCTATGTGAATATATAGTAAAGTGTAATTTATTCCTGTGATCAAAGCTGAATTTATCATCATTACTCCAGTCTTCAGTGTCACATGATCCTTCACAAATCATTCTCATATGAGGATTTGATGCTCAACAAACATTTATGATTATTATCAGTGATGAAAACAGTGTACAACATTTTTTCAGGATTCTTTGATGAACAGAAAGTTCAAAAGAACAGTATTTATTTTCAGTATATTTTTATTTATTTTTGGGGGAAAGAACATCAAGGACACATTAAACTGATCTAAAGTGACAGTAAAGACATTTATAATGTCACAAAAGATTCTGTTTCAGATAAATGCTGTTCTTTTGAACTTTCAGTTCATCAAAGAATCATGAAAAAATGTTGTACACTGTTTTCATCACTGATAATAATCATAAATGTTCGTTGAGCATCAAATCCTCATATGAGAATGATTTGTGAAGGATCATGTGACACTGAAGACTGGAGTAATGATGATAAATTCAGCTTTGATCACAGGAATAAATTACACTTTACTATATATTCACATAGAAAACAGCTATTTTACATTTTAATAATATTTCACAATATTACTGTGTTTTTTTTTTTTTTAATAAAATAAATGCAGCCTTGGTGAGCATAAGAGACTAAAAACATTAAAAATTATTGACATTAAAAAAACATTATATATATACACTCACCTAAAGGATTATTAGGAACACCTGTTCAATTTCTCATTAATGCAATTATCTAATCAACCAATCACATGGCAGTTGCTTCAATGCATTTAGGGGTGTGGTCCTGGTCAAGACAATCTCCTGAACTCCAAACTGAATGTCAGAATGGGAAAGAAAGGTGATTTAAGCAATTTTGAGCGTGGCATGGTTGTTGGTGCCAGACGGGCCGGTCTGAGTATTTCACAATCTGCTCAGTTACTGGGATTTTCACGCACAACCATTTCTAGAGTTTACAAAGAATGGTGTGAAAAGGGAAAAACATCCAGTATGCGGCAGTCCTGTGGGCGAAAATGCCTTGTTGATGCTAGAGGTCAGAGGAGAATGGGCCGACTGATTCAAGCTGATAGAAGAGCAACTTTGACTGAAATAACCACTCGTTACAACCGAGGTATGCAGCAAAGCATTTGTGAAGCCACAACACGCACAACCTTGAGGCGGATGGGCTACAACAGCAGAAGACCCCACCGGGGACCACTCATCTCCACTACAAATAGGAAAAAGAGGCTACAATTTGCACGAGCTCACCAAAATTGGACAGTTGAAGACTGGAAAAATGTTGCCTGGTCTGATGAGTCTCGATTTCTGTTGAGACATTCAGATGGTAGAGTCAGAATTTGGCGTAAACAGAATGAGAACATGGATCCATCATGCCTTGTTACCACTGTGCAGGCTGGTGGTGGTGGTGTAATGGTGTGGGGGATGTTTTCTTGGCACACTTTAGGCCCCTTAGTGCCAATTGGGCATCGTTTAAATGCCACGGCCTACCTGAGCATTGTTTCTGACCATGTCCATCCCTTTATGACCACCATGTACCCATCCTCTGATGGCTACTTTCAGCAGGTCACAAAGCTCGAATCATTTCAAATTGGTTTCTTGAACATGACAATGAGTTCACTGTACTAAAATGGCCCCCACAGTCACCAGATCTCAACCCAATAGAGCATCTTTGGGATGTGGTGGAACGGGAGCTTCGTGCCCTGGATGTGCATCCCACAAATCTCCATCAACTGCAAGATGCTATCCTATCAATATGGGCCAACATTTCTAAAGAATGCTTTCAGCACCTTGTTGAATCAATGCCACGTAGAATTAAGGCAGTTCTGAAGGTGAAAGGGGGTCAAACACAGTATTAGTATGGTGTTCCTAATAATCCTTTAGGTGAGTGTATATATATACACACACACATATATATAAACAAACTTTTATGTTAGATGTGATCGTGATTAATCGTGATTAATTTGACAGCCCAATTTAAATTACATCAAATTTTTCCGCAAATCCCCAGAACACGTGGAATATACGACACGTGTCGCATGGGATCATTCTGTGATACTTTTGTATCTTTAAAAAAAAAAAAAAATCTTGATTCTGGTCGCTATTCACTGGACGAGTGTGAGTGGGACATTTTAAACAATTCTCCTTTTATGGTCCATAACAGAAAGAAGGGCGTACGGCATTAGAACAACACCAGGGTGAGTAAATGATGACTGGATCTTTCTGCTCCACATTAATAGTAATTTTGTAACTTGGGTTGCAATGTCATAAAAGCAATGCATCATGTAAAAACATTGTTGCTTACAAAGCTGTTGGATAATATAATCATGTTTTAAATTAATATAGTTTTGAATTGCACCCGCAAGAGTTTATCCTTTATCTCCAGACCGGAAGCTCTGTTTCCTTTTGAGCTTTCATTGTTGGGGAAACTTCATCTTCCACACTGGGATATCGCAGTGTTCGTAATCATTTAAATCCAGAAATTGAGAATATGCCTGGTTATTTAATCAAGTACAAAAAAATGAATACAAAATAGCAAATGAGAAATTAAAAATCACCTTAAAAATACATGTGTACAAGGAGTATGTAAAAAGCAAGTATATTAAAGTCAAAGATATCTGGGACAGAATATAGTTCTTCAGCTGTTATTAACATCCGTCATGGGTGATCCGATCAAAAGTGTAAAGATTTATATTTGGGATGTTTCAAAAAGCTGCTTTTAAACAATATAAAGACAATTTAAACAAAAAAAGCTATACTTGAATTAATATTCACCACCTCCAATGTGCTTTGAGTGATTGGATCACAAAACTGTTATATCTGTATTTAGCACTTGTGATCAGATCACAGAGAATGATGTTACATTTTGTAAGGCCCGCCCAATCGTCCCAATGACGGCTTACGATTGGTGGGTGAAGGTTTCTTGCGCGTTCGGTCTTTTCAGTGGGGCAAAGGGATTTAATTCCAATTTAGTTTTATCTGACTCCATTTTATCATGAATTCGAATTTAGGTTAGAATGCCAATTGGTTATCTGGTCATTTATATTTAATAGTCTAACTACACATTTAATTATTCAGTTTAACCCTTTGTTGAAATTATACCTGTTCATAATCTACTAGAGATAGTTAATAATTCCAGAGTAAATCAGAATAAATTAGTGTAACAGTTTATTATTAGTCAGTTAAATGTATCATGCCAATTACATAATCAATTCAAAGATAATCCATACATAACATCAAATGCTCTGAAGTAAAGAATAAAATATGGATACCTGACTTCTAAAAATGACATAACGCTGAGCATCTAGTAGACACCCAGCGCTACGGCTGACCGGTGTAAAGGTTCGCCCCTGACCCTTCTGCAACATGAGCAGAATGTCTTCTGTTTGTCATTTTGTTTCTTGTATAAATATATAGAATGTTTATATATTTGTGCTGGAAAACAAGATATTGTAGGTATATTATATTGTAGGTCTCAGTACAAAACACTGGTATCAGTAACACTAAACATTCTAATGCCTGTTAAAGATCACAGTTGATTATCAGAGAAATATCCCGGCTCCTTCTTCATGTACATTAGGTGGATGTTCAGATGATCTGGGTTTGTTTACTCCACAGACGGCAGGTTCCTCATGACAACAACAGCCTGCAGAGACGAGGAAATCATCCATAAACATTCTGTCATTTGTGTCAGGAAAACGTACAGCCAGCTGGTCATTATGGCAAATATGGGGTGGTAAAGAAATTAAATAATTAACCCAGACAGCAACATAGTGTCGGCCCAGATCCGGCCCACATCTGGAACGTGTTCAATCCACATGTACCAGACCCCGGATCTGGGCCGACACTATGTTGCTGTCTGGGAAAGGATTAAAGGGGATTTAAAGGTCCAGTGTGTAGTATTTATGAGGATCTATTTACAGAAATGCAATATAATATACATAACTATGTTTTCAGTGGTGTATAAAGTTATATTTTTATTACCTTAGAATGAGCCATTTCTATCTACACACACCGCGGGTCCCTTACAGTGAAATCGCCATTTTGCGCCGCCATGTTTCTACAGTAGCCCTAAACGGACAAACTTCTCTACAGAGTGCTAGTCACTCTCTGCTCTCTCCGACGACGACATTTTTGTCCTGTGTCGGCCACCGTAGCGCTGGTCGGTTGCAAATCACAATCTCACCACTAGATGCCGCTAAAAATCACACACTGCACCTTTAAGGGAATAAAGAAATAAGAACTGTAACAGAAGTTCTAGGTCTGCAAATAATATTTTATTTAATAATATGCACACATTCACTCTTGTTTGTATGTCTAATAAGTCAAAAATGTAAAAAGCATTTCTTGTCTCCTCACATTCAGTTATGAATAACATCATTTTCAAAATGGCGAAATTACATTAAAAAGTTGAGTAGATTGCATCACTGTATGCTACTGTGGGTCGTTAAACATATCCATTGTAAAACAGTTGTCAAATATTAAGTGTTTAGCTACTTATATCTTACAATGCACACACTCTTTCACTGTAAAAACTAAAAGCAACGCATTGGAATTCACACTCATCTTCAGTGAACATTAAGCCCCGCCTTCTTTGATCTGATTGGCCATCATTTGGACATTGACGAGTGCTGTTGGACCACTGAGGCAGACCAGCCTAAAAATTTACATTTTTAAACTGTCTGCCATCCTAACAACAAACAGAGCGTTGTGTGATGGAGAGCAGCATCAAGAAATATCATATACTTGTCCCCCTCAATGTCTATGGTGGTTACGGCCCTGTGTTATGGATGGTCATACAGACAGGCAGAGAAGAGAATCCACATGCAGTCAAGGTTTAATAATCCAAAAGAGAAACAAGGAAACACAGAACCAGAGCATGAACAGTAAACAACAACTGACACACCACAAGAGAAACACAAGGGTATTTGATACACTGCCGATTTTGCAGGTTTTCCTACTTACAAAGCATGTAGAGGTCTGTAATTTTTATCATAGGTAGACTTCAACTGCGAGAGACGGAATCTAAAACAAAAATCCAGAAAATCACATTTTTAAATAATTAATTTGCATTTTATTGCATGACATAAGTATTTGATCACCTACCAACCAGTAAGAATTCTGGCTCTCACAGACCTGTTAGTTTTTCTTTAAGAAGCCCTCCTGTTCTCCACTCATTACCTGTATTAACTGCACCTGTTTGAACTCGTTACCTGTATAAAAGACACCTGTCCACACACTCAATCAAACAGACTCCAACCTCTCCACAATGGCCAAGACCAGAGAGCTGTGTAAGGACATCAGGGATAAAATTGTAGACCTGCACAAGGCTGGGATGGGCTACAGGACAATAGGCAAGCAGCTTGGTGAGAAGGCAACAACTGTTGGCGCAATTATTAGAAAATGGAAGAAGTTTAAGATGACGGTCAATCTCCCTCGGTCTGGGGCACCATGCAAGATCTCACCTCGTGGGGCATCAATGATCATGAGGAAGGTGAGGGATCAGCCCAGAACTACACGGCAGGACCTGGTCAATGACCTGAAGAGAGCTGGGACCACAGTCTCAAAGAAAACCATTAGTAACACACTACGCCGTCATGGATTAAAATCCTGCAGCGCACGCAAGGTCCCCCTGCTCAAGCCAGCGCATGTCCAGGCCCGTCTGAAGTTTGCCAGTGACCATCTGGATGATCCAGAGGAGGAATGGGAGAAGGTCATGTGGTCTGATGAGACAAAAATAGAGCTTTTTGGTCTAAACTCCACTCGCCGTGTTTGGAGGAAGAAGAAGGATGAGTACAACCCCAAGAACACCATCCCAACCGTGAAGCATGGAGGTGGAAACATCATTCTTTGGGGATGCTTTTCTGCAAAGGGGACAGGACGACTGCACCGTATTGAGGGGAAGATGGATGGGGCCATGTATCGCGAGATCTTGGCCAACAACCTACTTCCCTCAGTAAGAGCATTGAAGATGGGTCGTGGCAGCATGACAACGAGCCGAAACACACAGCCAGGGCAACTAAGGAGTGGCAATCTCAAGGTCCTGGAGTGGCCTAGCCAGTCTCCAGACCTGAACCCAATAGAAAATCTTTGGAGGGAGCTGAAAGTCCATATTGCCCAGCGACAGCCCCGAAACCTGAAGGATCTGGAGAAGGTCTGTATGGAGGAGTGGGCCAAAATCCCTGCTGCAGTGTGTGCAAACCTGGTCAAGAACTACAGGAAACGTATGATCTCTGTAATTGCAAACAAAGGTTTCTGTACCAAATATTAAGTTCTGCTTTTCTGATGTATCAAATACTTATGTCATGCAATAAAATGCACATTAATTACTTAAAAATCATACAATGTGATTTTCTGGATTTTTGTTTTAGATTCCGTCACTCACAGTTGAAGTGTACCTATGATAAAAATTACAGACTTTGTAAGTAGGAAAACCTGCAAAATCGGCAGTGTATCAAATACTTGTTCTCCCCACTGTATACACAGGCTAACAAGGGGAAGTGTTAATTGTCATGGTAACCAAGACACACCTGGGGAGATTAACATAAAAAACTACAAAGAACTACAAAACATGACACAAGACAGGAAATAACACAAAAGTCCTCACACAAGACAGGGGAACACAGGCTGGGATCATGACAATATAGAAGCTTTTCTTCTTTGGTGTTGGACAGAAGGAACAGAGGCTGTGCAGGTGAGATTACCTGAGTCCTGCTGGATCGTAGCGCCGCTCGGGCAAAGAACGTCATGATCACAAGCAGAATCCCTCCTATCAAGCTGTGACAGATGAACACTCGCTCCATTTGGTCAATGGCCATCTGTGGAAAAGACATGAGAGTTTCTGTTCATATAGTAATGTTTTTTAATCTATTAAAACCCACTATGCCATGCTGAGGAAATGCCTGCTTCACTAAGCTGTGAATATGCACAAAGTGGGCATAGCATAAATTGACTCAGAAGTCAGAAGCACTTCAACCCCATGGACGCATCCCATGTGACTCGTATAGTGATGCTACTCCCAAAACTAATATCCCCAGATACTAGGAGAAAATCCCCAAGCTTCTATGCTCCTTAGCAAGAGAAGTCTCGGCTGTTATACCTTCCTCCCTCCCATGCGGGACAGACCTCAGCCTTATATAGCCCCAAGAGCAGAGCTCTGAGAGAAAAATACCCAACATGCTTGGTATATCTCACCAGTATTTCGACATGACTCTTAGGGAGCAGACTACTGAAGACTCTTCTCCATCTACATGTCATCATTAGGATCTGTCATCCAGAAACATGGCTTTTCCTATCACTGCAATGCTGATGAGATTCAACTCTACTTCTTATTTCAACCAGATGATCCAACGGTTGCTGTTCGTGTTGCAGCCTGCCTGACAGACATTTCTGGCTGGATGAAGGATCATCACCTTCAACTCAACCTTGCTAAGACAGAACTGCTTGTGGTCTCAGCCAGCCCAGCACTTCATCACAACTTCTCCATTCAGCTAGGTTCGTCAACCATAACTCCTTCCAGGACAGCCAGGAACTGTGATTGATGATCAGTTAAACTTCACTGACCATATTACTGCAACAGCCCAGTCCTGCAGATTTGCGTTCAACATTTGGAAGATTAGACCCTTCCTATCAGAGCAGGCCACACAACTCCTGGTCCAAGCTCTTGTTCTCTCCAGACTGGACTATTGTAATGCTCTCTTAGCGGGCCTTCCGGCATGCACTATCAAACCTTTGCAACTGATCCAGAACGCAGCAGCGAGGGTGGTCCTCAACGAGCCGAAGAAAGCCCACATCACACCTCTCTTCATCAGTCTGCACTGGCTGCCAATAGCCGCTCGCATCAAATTCAAGGCACTGGTGTTTGCCTACAAGGCAACCACTGGCTCTGCACCAATATACCTAAACTCACTTGTTCAGACATATGTGCCCTCCAGAAGCTTGCGTTCTGCAAGTGAACGACGCCTCGTGGTGCCATCCCAAAGAGGCACAAAATCACTCTCACAGACCTTTTCCTGGTGGAACAACCTGCCAAACTTAATCCGAGCAGCTGAGTCTGTAGCCATTTTCAAAAAACGTCTAAAGACATATCTTTTCCAGCAGCACCTGACCAATTAAGACTAGCACTTACCTATTCTATTCGTTTTTCTTTTCTGATTAAAAAAAAAAAAAAACCTTGCTATGTGTACTGTGCTAGACTAACTGAAACTTGCTACAACACTTTTATACTGTTGCCCCTTGTTGGTCTGATTGCTTCTATTGTTCTCCTCATTTGTAAGTCGCTTTGGATAAAAGCGTCTACTAAATGATTAAATGTAAATGTAAATGTACTGAAGAGAGCATTCCCAACTACAACCTTTTTACCATTCATTCAAGGGGGAACATACAACCCTTCACTTTTGAGGAGCAAGAGAAGGCATATTATAGTTTACCCAAAACTCTTGTCACCCAATTTAGAACCTCAAGGAAACCGCAGGGGAAATTCTGCTCTACTTAAAGATCCTAATGTAATGCTCATACCCTCACTTGAGTAAAGGAACTTCTCGTGGACCCACTATAGTTATTGGCTAAACTATAGAACGCAAAAATAACGGAGGGATGCCCTAAGCGATCTACCTCTACTCAGGTTTTGAACACTGATCATACTGGAGAGACCTATAGAAACACCCATCCAAATGGGAGCATACATCCCTTCTTCAAGGCCCAACAGCAGTTGGGAAGAGGGAGGTAAACAAAACAGAGGGACTCTTGTGAATGGGGGTACTTGAGCAGCCTACCAAAGGGAGCATGCAAGGTGCTAAAAACCTCAATAATTAGCACCTCAGTAAAGTCAAAGAGTGAGTAACTTATTTTCCTGCCCAGGCTAAAACCTTCAGTATTGCCACTTATCCAAGGGAGCGCATACATCCTTGCCCTTATTTAGGAAAGGGAGGCAAACAAGAGCAGAACATAATGCTGTTTGCCCAATAACTCTCATCACCCAGCCTCTAAACCCCAAGGGAGTTGCAGGGGAGCTTAGGGTCTACTTAAAGACCCCAATGTAACTGGGGAAGAGCAGCTCATACCCACCCAAAGGTTGCATGTCTCCCTATTTCAAAAACCAACAGTAGTTGGGGAGGGAGGTAAATGAAGAAGAGGGAAGCTTTCTTGCCCACTAATTCCATTTACCCCACATCAACTCTTAGGGACACCCAATGGGGCGATACTATTCCCCCCTAGTCCCTAGTCCCAGTGGTTGTGTCAGGTATTTTTAAAAAATTTAAAGGATTTAAGTTAATCCGTAGACATTAACTTATAGTAAAAATGAAACAACTATGCTGGGTTAAATCAAACCATTATGCTGGGTTAAATAAACAACTCAATTTGCTGGGTAAAATTAACCCAACATGTGTTCTGTCTTATATTTACACAGCCTTTTGGTTGAAAGTAACCCAAATTGGGTTGTTTTTAACCCAGTGTTTTTTAGAGTGCAGGACCCACTATAGAAAGCGCTTTACTCCAATACTAACTATAGTATGCTATAGATAACAAGGCGGGATACCCCTCAGGTAGTCCACCTCTACTTGGCAGGTTCTTGAACATGGGTCATGTTATAGAGGCCTATAAAGCACCCATCCAAAGGGGAGCCTACATCCCTACTTCAAGACCCAACAGTAGTTGGGGAGGGAGGTAAACGAAGTAGAGGGAATCTATACTGTCCTACATAATTCTGTTCACCCTGCATCAACCAATCAAACCATCCACAGGGGAGCGTACAATTCTACTTTAGACCCTAACATAGAGGGGAATATACGTAGCTCAACCGTGGAAAAAGATACTTTCAGGATATCATAGCAGAAAAAGAGACAGTCAACCTCCGCTCACAGCCATTGACCAATGCCACACTCACCTTGGGGGCCAGGTGAAGGGGGTAGGATGTCCTCAGACATATGCCCATCCTACAACCTAATCTGAAAGTATCTTTGCTGAAACCGCGCCGGCATGCCTGTTTGTCTCAACACCCCCTTCAGAGGGAGAACAGTGCTGAGCAGAGACTGGGTGGATTTCATGGTGTGCAGGGCTCCGCAGGCCTGTCTTGCCTCCGCATATGCCTTGCCATGAGCCGCACGGTGGAACGCAGAGGAGGAAGACTTAATTGATACTGTGAGGTGCAAACACCTGACTTTCATCCCATAAGAAAAAAAGTCAAGCAGTTTTTGTAAGGTTTTGGATAGTAATAACTTCTGACGGATTTGGTAATACTTGAGTCATTACTGGATCTTTTAGAATACTGTTCCAAATAATTAGTAATTCCTTTAGAAGGCTGTAGTAACTCTTGAGTCATTACTATTCAAAACCTTTCAAAACCTCAAAAGCTTACTTCAGTCATTACTAGAGCGCTATCATGCTTTTCCCTTTAGAAAGCTGTTCCAAATAATTAGTAATTCTTTCTGAAGGATTTGGTAATACTTGAGTAATTACTCTTAGGTTACCATGATCTTCACTTTAGAATTAATTATACATTGTACATTACTCAAATTAATTATGAACCTGTATATAGTAGTTCTTAGTAGTCCTTTGGGAGATATGAAAAAATAGTTGCTACTGATTAGCTAATAGTGAACTACCTCATTCAACTGAGTGCTATTACTTACTAATTCATTAATCAGTTTCTTGTTAGTAAATAGAATGCTAATATGGCTTTACTCATTTGTTCCTGTGTAGTTATTCCTTAATGACGGAGCATTATTCTGCGGAGTGTTAGTGAATAAATCAATAAAATCCCTCACATAATGTTGTATATAACGTCTCTCCTCCGCTGTTTGATTTTCTTCCAAATGAGACCAGTATTTGTAACGGACATCATCAATGGCTTTGGAGAATTCCACACAAGCACAGATCACTCCAATGGTTGAGATGATACTCAAAGCAAGGCTGGCTGTGATCTGTGAGCAATCAGTTCAGAAAACATCAACGTGTAAACAAAATATCAAACACATTCAAAAAATATTAATAGTACATTTTAAATCCATAGAGAAAATTGTGTAGTTAAGATGCAAGCATTCTCAAAATTATTCATGAGAACAAACAGTGAAACACAAAGGCTAAACAGACACTTACGATCTTTTTGGAGGGGTTGCGTTCAGACAGTATATACAAAAGGCCACAGATAAAGAACTGCAAAAAAGGCATTGTTGTGAGTAAAATGGTAATTTGGTCAACTAAAATGATATGCCATTTCAGTTAAATTGTAAAATGGACTAAAATGAGTGAATAGGGCATGATACGTACCAACTAAATTTAAAGGGCCAAAAAAAATTTGATTTTTTGATGCAAGTTGTACTTGATATAGCAGATTTGCATTTGGTCAGTTGTAAAAGTAATATTACGATTAGAACATTTATGAGTGGAATAATGTCATATATAATCTGTAGACCAGTGGTTTTCAAATGTGGGGATCCAATCCAGTGATTTTGTTGTCAAGAAACATAAGGCTAGTTTTGTAGAGGTGTAGTTCAATAGTGTATTTTGTTGTGGCTTAGACGTTTTCTCTGAAGTAATTAAAGATCTTTCAATGAAAAACATATTAATATAGTCACAAGAGAACATACCAGGGTCCCAAGCCAGAAGGGGCTCCAAATTTCTTCTGAGTTGATCGCATCTGATTGCATAAGTATAGTAATTCCAAACATGACCAGACATACGCCCATCATCACCAGCACAATCTTACACCGGACACATGGAAACAGACAAACACATATGAGACGCCTCTCAGGAGACTGCTCCTCAATAATGTTGCTCATCTTCATCAGTAATGGGAGGGAAACAGCAGTGGACAAATACTTCTGCATGCAGACTTTGTCAAAAAGTCATGCAACCTATTTCATGTGTTGTTTTGCGTTTCATAAATGTTATGAATTTATGTTACTTTTTCACATACTGTATGTGAAATGCAATCAAATAGCTGTTAATATTCATTTTAAATAGAGATATATTGTGGAAAAAGATATTCTTATAAGTGCCAATAAGCAGGTTTCCATTGCAAAGACATCCTGTTGCTAGATTATAATATCACTGTGAGTTCAATTAATATTTTTGGTCACATTTTATATTAGCTGTCTTTAACTACTATGTACTACTTGTTGGCTTACTTGGTGGCTGTATATAAAGTGCACAAAGAAGGAGATACTTGGACAGTCTTTTAATCTGATGATAAACAGGAGAAACACAACCACATACACACTGACGTTAAACATGGGAGTCTAAACAATACCGGACAAGGAACTAATTGAAACTGAGGGCTTAAAGAGAGACAGTGCAAACAAAAGAGAAACGGTGAATGGGATACTCAATCAATTAGTAACCAAGGAAAGCAGGTTATGTTTAAGTGTCGGTTCTAAAAACGGAGGTAACTTTCAGGGTATGTAAGTAGCCATAGCAACTTACAGGTGAAGTGAATAACACTGATTATCTCTTCATCACCTGTTAGTGGGTGGGATATATTAGGCAGCAAGTGAACATTTTGTCCTCAAAGTTGATGTGTTAGAAGCAGGAAAAATGGGCAAGCGTAAGGATTTGAGCGAGTTTGACAAGGGCCAAATTGTGATGGCTAGACGACTGGGTCAGAGAATCTCCAAAACTGCAGCTCTTGTGGGGTGTTCCCAGTCTGCAGTGGTCAGTATCTATCAAAAGTGCTCCAAGGAAGGAACAGTGGAGAACCGGCGACAGGGTCATGGGCGGCCAAGGCTCATTGATGCACGTGTGGAGCGAAGGCTGGCCCGTGTGGTCCGATCAAACAGACGAGCTATTGTAGCTCAAATTGCTCAAGAAGTTAATGCTGGTTCTGATAGAAAGGTGTCAGAATACACAGTGCATCGCAGTTTGTTGCGTATGGAGCTGCATAGCCACAGACCAGTCAGGGTGCCCATGCTGACCCCTGTCCACCGCCGAAAGCACCAACAGTGGCACATGAGCATCAGAACTGGACCACGGAGCAATGGAAGAAGGTGGCCTGGTCTGATGAATCACGTTTTCTTTTACATCACGTGGATGGCCGGGTGCGTGTGCGTGGCTAGTCTCGCGTAGCCAGACCTTCAGACTGACAGCAGAAGGTCTGGACTCTATCACTGCTTTCATTGGTCAAGGACCGCCCAAGAGGACGTTGACTGACATGTAACACAACCAATCACAGTTTGTTTTGTTCTGCGTCATGTTTATGGGCGTGAAAATATAAACGTTGTGCAAGTTTACTGCAACAATGGAGCTGCGAACTTCACATAGTTTTGAAAATCCAGCGTTTAGTTGATCATGGTAAGCGCTCATTGTCACAGATGTAAACACGACGGCGTTCTTCTTCCACAAGGGAGTTTGGAGTCGCGCAGCATTTGTTTCCAGGCGGACCGTTAAAGAACGCAACACACACGTCTCGCGGACATCCTGTAGAATTCAACCAATCAGATGATGACTTTGAAACTCCTGAAGTGTTTACAGATAAGTGTGCCATATGCATCAGACGTTCAGCTAACGGTCCGTGGGTGTGACGTCTGAGGCTAAGACTAGTGTGTGGTTTACCTGGGGAACACATGGCACCAGGATGCACTATGGGAAGGAGGCAAGCCGGAGGAGGCAGTGTGATACTTTGGGCAATGTTCTGCTGGGAAACCTTGGGTCCTGCCATCCATGTGGATGTTACTTTGACACGTACCACCTACCTAAGCATTGTTGCAGACCATGTACACCCTTTCATGGAAACGGTATTCCCTGGTGGCTGTGGCTCTTTCAGCAGGATAATGCTCCTGCCACAAAGCAAAAATGGTTCAGGAATGGTTTGAGAAGCACAACAAAGAGTTTGAGGTGTTGACTTGGTCAACTTACAGGGCTTAAAGGATCTGCTGCTAACATCTTGGTGCCAGATACCACAGCACACCTTCAGGGGTCTAGTGGAATCCATGCCTCGATGGGTCAGCAAAAGGGGGACCAACACAATATTAGAAACACAACACAATGTTATGCTTGATTGGTGTATATATGACACATGGCACTTCCTATCTAGATCTAGGGTGTGTAGGCACCTATTGTAATCTTTGGCATTCTTATTATCATGCATCCTTCTTCTTCCGCTCTTGAGACTATGGCAGCCCATAGAACCACTTGCGGGAAAGTTATGAAATTTGGCACACAGATATAGAACAGTCTGAAGTGTCACCATAGCAAATTTGGAGTCTCTAACTCAATCCCTCTAGCGCCACCAACTGTCCAAACTTGCACTCACGTTTACGCTAATAACTTTTGAACCGTAAGGGTTACTCAGGGTTACCTACTTTTTCTAACTCCTCCTAGAACGTTGCTCCGATTTTCACGAAAATTGAACCAGATCATCTTCAGACCAACAAAACGTTATGGAATTCAAGTTGTTTCGTCAAACCATTCTTGAACTTCTGAATGGTTTGTCCAAAAATAACAAAACTGGTCTCTTTAGATTCGGTGCAGCATGCCGATTTAAACGATACCCAAATTTTGTCGTAAAATGCTATATTTTACGAATGCAATGACGTATCATTACGAAACTCGGTATGTGTCTTCGGCACCATTCCCTGATAGTACTCAAAAAGTTTCGGGGCAGCGCCACCTTGTGGTCAAAAGTTGCTAATAACTTTTGATTAAATTAGCCTATTATAATGAATATAACTATAACTTACTGTCCGCCATTTTGATTTTCATTCAAAACCTACCCTTTCAAACTCCTCCTAGACCATTTGTCCGTTTTTCACCAAAATCAAATCGTATCATCTTCAGACTGCCAACAAAAAGTTATGGTTTTTATGTCGAAAGACGAAACCTTTTTCGTATACCGCAGCAACAAAGTTGAGGCATGATTCCAAAATGACTCTTGAGGCTGTATCTCGGCAATGCTTTGGCATAATGACACCAAACTTTGCATGTGTCATTGTATATACATGATATACCTTACCTTTCAAGCAATGTGGAAGCAAAATGACTAAATATAAAAAAATACACTTTTACGCTCTGTTGAGAATATCTTGTGTGTTAACCGTAAAAACATACTCTGGGTTGGCTGAACTTACTCCCGGACGTGTTTTGGAACCAGCATACCTTGAATAAGCAAGGTTTGGGTTAATCAACTGAGAGTTCAGGGTATGTCTGACGGTAAGATAACCTTGCTTTCTGGAATACCGGGAAAGCTAAATCAAACATAATACAAAACATGAAAAGCAGACAGTACTTACATTAAAAAATATTAGTGAATTAGTCTGCCAGTAGAGTTAGAAAAATAATCTTGTTTCCCCTTTAAATATGGTTTATTTTTTTGTGCTTGATTAGTTTTGTTCATCTGAAAGGAAGGTGTTGTGTGTCTCACTCCAATACACTTGGGTTGTCCTTTGAGGAAGCGGTGCACAGGTTTACTGCCGCCCGTCACCATGCTGATCGGCTCTGATGCTCCTGTGGCTGCTCGATCCTCCACCATCACTGCAAAACAATTATAATAACATCTTTACTCAAGGCCTTTTCTAGAGAATATATTAGGCATTATCTCAAAATATTGCCAAACAATGGCAAATTTCAACAAATAATGGTATTGGTAATGAAAACATGCCATTAGCCTGTAAAAGGGGGTGAAAGATTGAACTGACTGAATCTAAAACCTTCAGATGGTCAAACTTCACCAAATATGAGACAAATTCAAATTCCACTGTAAAGCAATACCCCGCTAAAAAGACAATTGTGTTATTATTCAACTCAATTCAGTTCAATGTTGATTTAGTTCAGAGTACAGTTCGTCAATTATTAAATTAGTTCAATTCAGAACTCATTATTAATGTCATCACCCAACTCAGTTCAGTTCAAGAAGTAACGTCGATGTCGAAACATTTATCAATTTTGAAAGTCAAATCAGTTATAAAGCACAGCACAGGATTCCTGAAAAAAGAGGAGTGCTAAAAATTAAAGTCTCCGTTTTTACTCTCGTTAATAATAAACATATATAAAAATAATCAAATTTAAGAAGCAGTCTTAGTGTGCTATTCCTCTTGTCCACATTCCCTAGTAACTACCTATAACATCATAGTCAGTGTTGGGGTAAAGCATTATAAGTAACTTGAGTTATGTAGATTACTTTTTTAAAAATAGCTAGTAAAGTAATACATTACTTTTAAATTTACAACAACATATCTGAGGTACTTTTTCAAATAAGTAATGCAAGTTGCTTTGCTTTCTCATGCATTGACTGCAAGGCCATCCCAAGCAGGAGACGGGGCCCAGTGCAAGTTAGCGGAAGCGTTTGCAGTACTAAAAAAATGTATTTAGGTAAAAGTATCGCTACTTAAGAAATAATTTACTTGAGTACAAGTAGAAGTACTGAAAAATAATATGACTCAAGTAAGAGTAAATAAGTAGTTTGCTGAAAAACTACACAAGTTGCTACGTTACAAAGTAGGGGTTGAGGCAATGCTAGCAATAAGGAGCGTTAAACACTCTCATGTAATTTCTGTTTCACTCATACTGGAAGCCAGAGGGCGCCCTCCTGCAGAAAGTCCACAAGTGAGATTCATAGAAGTATTAAACTTATGGCGTTCCAGGAAATCCCTTATATGGACATCAGATATCGTTACAGCTGAATAACATGCAGATAGAGACGCTCTGACTGATGAAACGAAGACAATAAACACATGATTTTTATCATATATGTCTTTATCTCGGTTATTTACATAAGAATAATGTATATCTAATGAAAACACTAATCAACACAGCCTGTATCATAACATTTTATAAAATAATATATTTTCTATCTCACTCTGTGTAAAGAAGCAATATGGGGCCGCAGAACTTTTTTCAAACACGATTGTTATAGTATGTATATGTGTGTGTGTGATTTTGGAGCAAAACATGATATTAATCTCATAAATTGCCGTGTTTGATGCTATGCTAAGCAAACATACTAGCTATCCCTGTTGCCAAGAGCGATTGTTTTATTTCAAATTTTGAAGGAGAAGGATAAGGTATTTCTCCGTGATGCCCCCATGTTGCCTTCTGGCCGTGTTGCAATTAGTACTCCTATCAGAGAAGTTGGCAGCGTGGAAACTACTGTCAAATTTATGTCCTTGGGCCTTAAAGACCGTAGCAAGGGGCTACAGAATACAGTTTGCGCACCGTCCTCCTCGTTTCAACTGCATGGTCCCCACTACAGTGAAGCCGGAGCAGGAGCATTTGTTGTCACAGGAATTGCAAACTCTACTGGAAAAAGGGGCCATATAACATGTTCCCTTCCCAGAGAGAGAGACAGGCTATTACAGCCGGTACTTTTTTGTTCCCAAAATGGATGGGGGGGGGTGGGGTACGGTCTTAGATGGCCGTCCAGCCCAAGGGATCTGGAGAGGTCATCATCTTGATTAGCACATCAATTGCCTCAAATTGTTGGCTGTATTTCTGGCCATGAAGTACTTCCTCCAGCAATTAAGGGGCTACCACATCCTAGTGCGGGTGGACAACACTGCGGTAGCCTACATAAATCACCAAGGCGGACTGCGTTTGCACCGTCTGAACAGACTAGAGCAGTAGGTTCTGCTTTGGGCTCAGGACAAGTTCCTGTCATTCAGGGTGATTTACATTCCAGGGCATATGAATGTGGTAGCAGATTTACTGTCCAGACAGGCTGTGACACACAGGGAATGGAAGCTCCACCCCGGTGTAGTCAGTCAGATTTGGGAAAAATTTTACGAAGCAGAGGACCTCTTCACTTCACAGGAAACAGCGCAATGTCCCCTCTACTTCTCGCTGACTCCCTCACCCCCCTGGGTTTGGACGGCATGGCCCAGACTGCGTCTTTATGCATTTCCACCGATCGCTCTGCTACTGGAAGTCCTGGCCAAGGTCCATCAACAAGGGTCTTGCCTCATTCTGATAGCGCCTCGCTGGCAAACCAGAGTTTGGTTCTCAGATTTAATACCCCTCCTCGACAGCTCACCATGGGTTCCAGAGGTTCCAGCTACTATGTCTAGTTTGTGCTCTACAACTTATGTTCACCGCACCAGCCAGTGGCCTAAGTCAGAGCAACTTCATTTGCTATGGGGGCCACAACCGGGGGGCGGCCGTCACCAGGCAAACGATGTAACATTGGGTGAGGGATGCCAACAAGTATGTGATGCTGCAGACTGGTCCCCTCCACACAAGTTTATCAGATTTTATAGTTTGGATGTTCATGCTACTCCAGGCTCGCATTTCCTTGAATCAACATCCCAAGCTCATTTCTGAGACATCTCCAATGTTACACAACCTTGAGGGGTCCAGACTCTTTCCAGTGTGGCAGCATTGGTATTGTCGTTCCCATTAGCGTTATGAAACACAGCATTGAGTGTAGCTTTTGATAGGGAACATCTTGGGGAACGTCTCGGGAACTGAGATACTGCGCCTCATTGCCGCACTGGGGGCGTATCTAGACATCTCTTCACACAAAGTTATAACCTGAAGGTGCGTCTGTTTCACATCTATTTATAGCCTCTCATGAGCGCGCATTCCAATGACGTCATCACCAGATTATTTAAGCCAAGTTCTTGGCATGTTTGCCACACATTTCACAACCGGTCGAACAAAGAACATTCTCATTAGCGTTATGAAACACAGCATCTCAGGGTTACAGTCTAACCCAAGACGGTTGTAACAGACAAAACGTTACATGTTTTATTATTGTATTTTAGCTCCTCTATCCTTGTTGATTTCTTAGTGTGATATATTTGGATCACATGTAGTACCAATAGGAGCAGCTTGAGGGCACTATTGCCTGGAGGTAACCGGACATATAATCTCGGCTACCATAGAGTAAGTCAATTCGTTTGGTAGAGGGAAATCACATGGGCTGAATCCGAAATCGCCCCCCCCAACCCTAAATTCACATTTCCCTATGTTAGTCCACTAATACAGTTCACTTGAAGGAGTGAATGAAAACGAGTGAATTCTGGCAGCCGTTGTGTGTACATCGGCTGTACACTTGTTATTGCGGTGCAATGTGGGATTGAATGAGTGCACTCGATTAAGTCCACTATGGTTTCGGACACCACTACAAATGGCTGTCCCCTCAAATAATGCCTTATTTGAGGGTATAGAGGGCGATTTCGGATTCAGCCATGGTTGAACTCACGCTACTAGTGATACAACTGCTGGCGGTCGATCCTTTTCCTATTTAGCACCTAAACTCTGGAACAGTCTTCCTAGCATTGTTCGGGAAGCAGACACACTCTGTCAGTTTAAATCTAGACTAAAAACACATCTCTTTACTATGGCGTACACATAAAACATTTTTAATTTATATTATTCAAATCAGTTAAATGATTGTTAGGCTGCATTAACTAGGTCAGCCGGAACCGGGAACACTTCCCATAACACCTGATGTACTCGTTACATCATAAGAAGAATGGCATCTACGCTAATGTTAGTCTCTCTGTTTATCCCGAGGTTTACTGCAGTCGGCCGGATCACGTCTGCCTGCTGATCGCTGATTGGCTAAAAGTACGTGCTCGTCGGCGACGTCAACACCAACGCCAGCTGACTCTACGCTGGGCCTGTGTGTTTAGTAACGTCATGATGACTGGTTTTATGGAGTACATGCACACTTGAGTTATTAACCAATTAGACTATAAAATTTAGATGTTTGAAAACCGCCAAACTGACCCCAAACCAGCCCAAATTTTGTCCACCCGCCCAAGCCCGTGTTTACCTGCACAATCAAATTCAAAACCGCCCAATCTGGCAACACTGTCCAGAAAAAGTTTGTTTGAGCTGCGCCCTCTACTGGACAGGAGTGAATTTGCATTTCCTTACTCATTTCACTTCTAGTGTGAAAGGGCCTTAACATTTGCCAAAAAAAAAAAAGTATTAAAAAAACAAACAAGCAAGTCCTGCCCAGATGACAAAAAGAAATGCAAAAGTAATATAACACATTACTTTCAATAAAAAGTAACTAATGCACACTGCAAAAAATGCTTTTCTTACTTGGTATTTTTGTCTTGTTTATAGTCCAAACATCTAAAAAATTTTAAAACAAGGAGGATTTACTAGGCAAGCAAAAATTATTGTCTTGTTTTGGGGGAAAAAAACTCAAAATGAAGTGAGCTTTTGCTTAAAATAAGCAAAATAATCTGCCAACGGGGTGAGCAAAATAATCTTAATTCAAACAGAAAACAAGATTATTTTGCTTACCCCATTGGCATATTATTTTGTTTATTTTAAGCAAAAAAACACTTAATTTTGAGTTATTTTTTCCCAAAACAAGACAAAAACTTTTGCTTGCCTAGTAAATGCGTCTTAATGTAAGAATTTTTAGAGAGTTAGACTTAAAACAAGACAAGAATACTAAGTAAGAAAAGCATTTTTTTGCAGTGCAATAAATTACATTGTTTAGGGTGTAATGCAATATTGTAACGCATTACTTTTAAAAGTAACTTACCACAACACTGACAATAGTACTGTCTGCAGAGTGACTGACTACCAATGTTTTTAACAAGCACCCTGAACACACTAGCAACCAATTATGAACCAGCTATAACAACTTGTCATTAATACTGCACAAGCACTGATATATTCTAATGCTTAAAACCTTCAAACTTCAAGAGATTATCAAAAAAAGCAACTCTGTATCAACTCTGTATGACATTCATTCACAGAGAAATCTACATTTCAGCAAACTGTAACTGAAGTTCATGAGCATGTTATGCGTATCAAAAACAAGCAACTAATCAAACAGTGAAAGTGAGAGCTTGTCAAATACCTGCATGTGTCTGTAATGAACCACCACGATGAAAACAAGGCAGTTGTGCAAGAGCACAGGAAAGAGAAACACAAGAAGAAAACAGAGGGAGGGAAGGACGGGGCGTCACTAAAGGATATTTGGGAAAAGAGGTCAAATCTGTGCTGAATGCTCAGAAAACAGAAACAATGGCCAACTTCATGAAGAGAAAGGAAGAGTAGAGATGAACCGTGAAGCACATTTCAGTGCTGTAAGGCATTCCTCAACTAAACATATAATACTGGCAAGAAAGAAGCATAAGGAGAGAGAATGAGAGATTGTAAGGCAACTGTGAGAAAGAAAGGAATGGAGTGTGAAAGCAGCTCCCAAAAGATAACAGCTGCTTCATATGACAAACTAACTGGATCCAGATGGACCAGATGCAGTCCAGTTTGTGGCTTCCCATTTACATTTTCCATAAATTCAGCTTTTTAAGTAGCCTACTTTGAAACATATGAGTATTTTTGTCCATTTTGTTTTTGTTTTCCTTATTGTCATCCAAGGATATATGTTTTTATTGAGAAACTACTGTGCTGCAGTAGTAATAATGAAAATATCTTAAATAGAAAGTGATACTGCTGAATGAAAATCCTGTCCTTTACTCAAACTACAAACCCATGTAACTTTACACTGTCTTTGTTTGTTAAGCAGCCTGTAAGAAGCAGTTTTTCCTTTGGAGCCCAGTTAATGGTCTTTCATGAGGAGCATCACCTGTGTCTTCTTCTCTCTGTGAGAGCAGCGAATGTGTGGATCATTTTATTATGGTCCGATTGCTCAATAGCATCTTTCTCGGCTGCCATAACTGCCAGTTTATGGAGCCTGCTGTGACCCGTGGTTCATTGAAGGAAGTGTTTGGTCAAACTGCTTACGCTGCATGATCAACTATTTCATCTGAAGCGTACTTCATCAAGAGGAGATTTCCTTTCTGGTGCTGGAGGGCTCAACCGCTGACATCATCCTAGGATGCCCGTGGATGCTGATCCATTCACCACATGTCAACTGGTCGACAGGAGAAATCCACATTGTTTCAAGAACTGCTTCCAACTTCATCAACTAACTACGTCTGCCATAGCCGTTTCCTCAATGACCACCAAGAGTCCCATACCTGAATCCCAACCAGAGGTTCCCGTGGGAATATAAGGCATTCCAGGATATATTCAGTAAGCAAGCTGCAACCAAACTTCCGCCTCATCGGCCATGGGACTGTGCCATCGAACTGCTGCCTGGTGCCAACTTACCTAAGGGTAAAATCTATCCACTATCGATCCCAGAGCAGAAGCCTGTGAAGGAGTACAATGTGAAGGCTCTTCATCAAGATGTCATCCATCCCTTGATCTCACCTGCGGCTTCTAGTTTCTTCTTCATGGCCAAAAAATGACGGAGGCTTAAAGCCCTGTATCGACTACCGAGTTCTCAACGTTCAGACTGTCAAGTACTGCTACCCCTCGAACAGCTGCAGGGTGCACGCGTGTTCACCGAGTTAGACCTGCCTAGTGCCTACAACCTCATCCGGATACAGAAGGGTGATGAATGGAAGACTGCATTCATTACACTACCAGGCCACTATGAATACAGTGCCGTACAGGCTGTCCAACTCACCTTCTGTATTCCAGGGATTCACGAATGAGGTGTTTTGGGAGTTTCCCCATCACTTCGTCATATTCTACATCAACGAGATCCTGATCTACTCCCGGAACCCTGGCTGACCATCACCATCACGTTACGCAGGTCCTACAGTAGCTGTGTAAACACCAACTCTACCTGAAACTGGAGAAATGTTCCATGGACTTCCATCGTCCCTCTATTCACTTCCTGGGATATGTCATTGATGAATTTGGCATCACCATGGACCAGGGGAAGCTACAAGCAGTAAAGAATGGGCCAATACCCACATCTATTAAAGAACTACAGCAATTCCTAGGGTTTGCCAATTTATACCACAAATTCATCTCCAATTTCAGCAAGATTACCTCTCCACTCACCAACCTTCTTCGTAATAGACCCTAGTCTCTATCCTGGAATCCATCTGCCACAGAGGCCTTTAAACTTCAACTTACCTCCATCCAACTCATACACCTGCGTCTTAGTTGGTGTGGATTGCTTCTCGAAGGCTTGTCGACTAGAGCTGCTGTCGCAATAACCGCAAAATTGTAATACCGCGCTATTGACAAGCCAACCGCAGAGGAAGGAAAGCAACCGCAGAAACCGTGGCAACCGCAGTGTTAAGTTTTTTTTTTTTTTTGGAGCTGTGGTCTTCTTGTTTTACATTTCGTCACTGTGCATTTAATGTTAAATAAATTAATAATGATACAAGAGTGTTACGACTGTCATTTTCCCGCGAACTGTTTGTATCTGGTGTTTCGTTTATTTTGAATAGGCCTACTGAAACGATGGCAGACGCTATCGTCCCAAAACCTAATGTCACGTCGCCAGTTTGGGAACATTCCGGCTTTCAACCCCATGAAAAAGGCGAGCCAGCGAATTTAGATGAGCCGATATGCAAAATTTGCGGCAAAAAGGTTCCTGTGACACGTGGCAATACATCTAATTTGAAGTGTCATCTTGCTAACTGTCATCCAGCCATTGAAGCGCAGCTGCCCCCTCAAGCATCAGGTCGCGGAGCAACATCAAAAAGAACAGCTGAGGCCGGTACCAGCCGACAGTTAGGAGTAGCTGAAGCCTTTGCGAATTCTGTAAAATACAGCGGTGAAAGTAACAGGCATAAATGCCTTACAGCCACTGTTACGCAGTATCTAGTTCAGGTTCCATTAAACACGGTGGAGAAACCAGCATTCCAATCAATGCTTCAAAAATTTGACAAGCAGTATGAGTTGCCGGGCAAAACCCACTTTTCAGAAACTGCTGTGCCGAAAATGTACAGCACGGTAAAGACATCGATCAAAAGCGAGCTTATGAATGTCGACTACTTTTCTGCCACAACCGATATGTGGTCAAGTGTCAATATGACTCCTTATATGAGTCTAACGATTCATTATCTCAGCATGGAATGGACTCTGAAATCACGTTGCCTCGAAACCATGTTTATGCCTGAAAACCACACATCCGACAATATTTCGGATGCTCTCCGGCATGCATTTGAAGAGTGGTCCCTGGATGAGAAGAAGCTGGCCATCACTACAGACAACGGGGCCAACATCGTTGCAGTAGTCAAAAAGTTGAACTGGCCGTGGCTGAACTGCTCTGGTCACAATTTACATTTGGCAGTTACAAATGCAATGGCAGGCGTCAAGGACGGCACAGCCCGAGCAATGGGCCTGTGTCACACATTAATCAGTACATTTTCTCAGAGCTGGCTGAAGAGAAGAGATCTAGCGAAAGCACAAGCGGAACTTCAAATTCCTCAGCATGGCCTCATACTGGTAAGTTATAAAATGTAAACTATTTGCTAACTTATTGATCATGTTATTAGGCAATAAATAAAAATTAAATAATATGAATGAAATTATAAAAATTAAACAATATACTGTTACAATAGCATACTTGTCTGTTGCTGGATTAAATGTATTTTTCGTTTAAAATAAATATTTTGAAACGAAAATTATTTCAAAAGGTAACATATATTGAAGAAAAAACATTTAGGCTAATTTCAGCTCAATTTAACATCCATATCTGTCTGTGCACATTTAAAGAATATGCATTCTTTTGCAGTCGTAATAATTTAAATGTATTTTTTGTTTAGTAAAAATATATTGAAACGAATAAATAGCCTAATTTAAAATGTAGCCTATAATTTATTTTGGTAGGCTAATTAGTGGACGTTGTCACTGGCTAATTTCTATTCAACGATTTAACGGCCAATACTCTGTTCAGGACTGCGCTACGAGATGGGGCACCAAACAGAAAATGGTGGAAAGGATTTTGGAGCGAATCCCAGCTATCAGAAGAGTTCTGGATGACCGGAGACACACCCATCTAAATCCAAGCTGGCAGGACATCGCTGTCCTTGAGTCTGTGAATGCAGCACTTAAACCCGCGGCTGAGTTTACGGATCTAATCAAAGAGAAGGTGGGAGTGGAGGACGAAGAGACCGCTGCCAGTGCGTCAGTGGTTGGAGACGAAGGGCAAGTGGTGGTGCCACCTGCAGCAAAGAAAAAGACTCTTGGAGACCTACTGAAGTCACGGACAACCTCCGCGTCAGCGCCCATACCGAAGAGAGCGCGAGCAGATAACGAGCTCACGCGCTATCTGCATGAGGAGTGCATCGACTCCAACGCGAATCCACTGTCCTGGTGGCGCGATAATCAGTCTAGATTTCCGCTGCTGTCCAAAGTCGCGCGCAAATACATGTGTATTTGTGCAACGAGCACACCGTCGGAAAGGGTTTTCAGTACCGCGGGGAATATTGTTACCCCCATGCGATCCTCCCTGAAACCACATAATATGTTAATATGTTGGTTTTCCTAGCACGAAACAAGGACATGATAACCCAGGTCTAAATCACTTTCGTTAACGCTTAAGTAATATTTCGTTTATTCTCTGTATTTTCACATAGGCCTACACGTTGTTTTCATGTGATACTTTAGAATTCTTTGATTTCTTGTATTTTTTAAATGGGAAAAGGCATGTTCTTGTTGCTGTTTTGCATTTAACAATAAATAAAAATGTTTTAAAACGTGTCTCTCTGTCAGTTAAAAAGCAACAATATATGCTACATAATAACTCAACAATAGAGCTTTGTATGCAGTAAAATCAGGATAAATTAGGTTTGTAAAAAAAAAAAAAATGGCGGTAATACTGCATATCGTGCTATTGAGCCACCCATAATAACAGCAAGGGAAATTTCTTAACCGCGACAGCCCTATTGTCGACTCATTCCCCTCGAGGGATTACCCTCTGCTATGGAGACAGCTGAAGTCTTGTTCCACCATGTGTTCCCTAACTTTGGATTACCTGAGGACATTGTGTCAGATCGAAGACCACAGTTCATTTCCTGAGTGTGGAAAGCATTCTTTCAATTCCTAGGTGTATCATTGAGTTTATCTTCTAGTTACCATTCACAATAGAATGGGCAAACAGAGCTCAAGTTTCAAGAGATTGGACGCTACCTGAGGTCATACTGCCACAATCATCAGCACAGCTGGAACAAATACGTTCCTTGGGCCGAGTATGCACAAAACTACTCCGCCAACCTACACACCCTCTCACACCCTTTCAGTGCATACTCGGTTACCAACAGCCCCTGTTTCCCTGGTCAGGTGAGCCTTCAGATGTTCCAGCTGTGAACCACTGGATGCAGGAGAGCAAGAGGGTATGGGAGTCAGCACACATCCACCTGCAGAGGGCAGTAAGGAGGCACAAGAGCCAGGCCGACACCCATAGACCTATCACTCCTACTTACCATCCAGGACAGAAGGTCTGGCTCTCCACCAGGGCTGCCCTGTCCCCGCTACATTGGACCATTCACTATCCAAAGGCAAACCAACGAAGTCACGTACCGGTTAAACCTACCTCCACAATACAGAATTGTACCAACCTTTCATGTTTCCCTCCTTAAACCTCACCATGATTCTCTTGTTCCTCCTTCCAGGTCTGGTGCAGCTGACGTGACTCCTCCGCCGGTGGAATCCAATGTGGGCCTCATCTACACTGCCCGTACTATCCTTGACTCCCGGCGACGGGGCAACCGAATCGAATATCTGGTTGACTGGGAGGGTTGCGTACCAGACTAAAGATCTTGGGTACCACGAGAGGACATCTTGGATCTGCTCTGTTTGACTTTCATGCCAGTCATCCAAACCGATCCACACCCAGAGGTAGAGGTCATCCCCATCGGCGGCCATCTCGGTCATCAGGGTCTGGTGCTGATGGCGTGGTTGAATCCGTGACAATACCCCCTACTGTTACGGATTCAACCATGTCATCAGTACCAGATCCTACAACCCTACGACCACTCGTTCACTCTCATCCGACCTGCAACACCTGTCACCACTCATTAAGGACTCCTATATATACTTACAGATGCTATCCTCAGTTTGTCTGGTCTCGTCGTTCAGGTTCATCTCGCTATCTTCTACTCCAGTCCTCGAGTGCCTGCAATACCAAGAACTCTAAGTTAAGTCTGCTACATTGCCTGCCATCAGCTTTCTGTTCAATAAACATCCGTTACTTGCATTCCTGTTGTCTGCTCCTCTGTTACATGACCCTAACATCTAGGATCATTGTTAGGGAAACGATATTTGTGGGAACTACATTTTCCACATTGTGATATTGTAGTGTTTGTAATAATTTGAATCCAGAAATTGAGAATATATCATTATGCCTGGTTATTTAATCAAGTACAAAAAATGAATAAAAAAATAGCAAATGAGAAAATAAAAATTACATTAAAAATACATGTGTACAAGGAGTATTCGTGCTGTAAAAAGCAAGTATATTAAAGTCAAAGATATCTGGGACAGAATATAGTTCTTCAGCTGTTATTAACATCCGTCATGGGTGATCCGATCAAAAGTGTACTAACCACATAACCTGTACTATATTATATCAGTATATCACTGCCATATTGACACACTCATCTCTGACTGATAACAGAATACTTACTGATTGTAACTTTGAAACAAGCATTTTCTGTAAAGCTGCTTTGAAACAATATGTATTGTGTCATTCCGTGTCAACTCAACCAAAGGTCCCTGACTCAAATTTTTGATTTTGTTCATATTTTTTCTGTTGAAAGACAAACATAAATAGTGATGAAAGCTAAAATATTAAATGTCACAGATGTATATTTACTGAGTAATCCACTATTTTGTAAAAGGGGGTCAAAATGACATTGAACCATCAAGGGCCTTTAAAATGAAAACACCAAAAGGAAAGTTTGTTTAGAATCAGAATCTAAAAGGATATTAAGATATCTTTGATACTTCTTGAGTTACAGGCATGGAAACTTTAAGGGCAAAAAAACACAAGAAGTGCTTTTTCACATTTTTTCGCCGTTGGCATATAATGAAACAAAGATTGCTAAAGTCAACAGATTTGACTAATAGACCTGCCAATCTCTGTGTAAAAAATAAACTAATGATGCTGCCATCTTTCTAAAGTCATTTTTACACCCCTGTAAATTGGCTCCAAATGGTGAAAATTGTCATTTTGACCCCCCTCTACCAAACAGTGATTACTCAGTGACTATACATCTGTGACATTTAATATTTTGGCTTTCATCACTATTTATGTTTGTCTTTCTACAGAAAAAATATTAACAAAATAAAAAATTTGAGCCGGAGAAGTTTCCGAAATTTGGTTGATTTGACACGGAATGACACTATTGTGAAAAGCGCTATACTTGAATTGAATTAATATTCACCACCTCCAATGAGTGTCTAGATCACAAAACTGTTATATCTGTATTTAGCACTTGTGATCAGATCACAGAGACTGATTTAACTATACATTAACACTGTAAGATGTTAGCAGTTAAAGAGGTTGAGATCACATGAGCAGAATATCTTGTTATTCTGAATTAGACACAGAGATCCATCAATCTCCCAAACAATATGTTCAAGACCTCTTTCTCCTAGACAAAAGTTAATACACAGCATAGTGAAAAATAAAATGGTATCACAAAGAGTTCAAAGTGTGATAAATGTCCTCACAGTATATAGCTAAGATTCAATGTGTTTTTGTGTCAATGTGCCAAAGAATTAAAAAATAGCCATTTGCTTTGCACTGCAAAAAATGATGTTCTTCCTCAGTGTTTCTGTCTTGTTTTCCAGCACAATTATCTAAGCACTCTTAAATCAAGATACATTTACTGGAGAAGCAAAATGACTTCAGATATTAAGTCTTGTTTTATGAAAAATTTATCAAAATTGAGTTTAAGCTCAAAACAAGAACAAATATCTGCCAATGGGGTCAGAAAATGAATTGAACTCAAAGGAAAATATTTTGTTTATTGTATAAATGTATCTTGGTTTAAGAATGTTTAGATA
The DNA here is from genome assembly GCA_039654105.1 of Coreius guichenoti. Lineage (NCBI taxonomy): Eukaryota > Metazoa > Chordata > Actinopteri > Cypriniformes > Gobionidae > Coreius > Coreius guichenoti. The sequence continues at coordinate 648,684 of CM077179.1, forward strand.
TTTGTGCTGGAAAACAAGATATTGTAGGTACAGTGCATCCGGAAAGTATTCACAGCGCTTCATTTTTTCCACATTTTGTTTTGTTACAGCCTTATTCCAAAATGGATTAAATTCATTATTTTCCTCAAAATTCTACAAACAATACCCCATAACGACAATGTGAAAGAAGTTTGTTTGAAATCTTTATTAAAAATATACTGTACATAAGTATTCACAACCTTTGCCATGACACTCAAAACTGAGCTCAGGTACATCCTGTTTCCATTGATCATCCTTGAGATGTTTCTACAACTTGATTGGAGTCCACCTGTGGTAAATTCAGTTGATTGGACATGATTGGGAAAGGCACACACCTGTCTATATAAGGTCCCACAGTTAACAGTGCATGTCAGAGCACAAACCAAGCCATGAAATCCAAAGAATTGTCTGTAGACCTCTGAGACAGGATTGTATCGAGGCACAGATCTGGGGAAGGGTACAGACACATTTCTGCAGCATTGAAGGTCCCAATGAGCACAATGGCCTCCATCATCCATAAATGGAAGAAGTTTGGAACCACCAGGACTCTTCCTAGAGCTGGCCGCCCAGCCAAACTGAGCGATCGGGGGAGAAGGGCCTTAGTCAGGGAGGTGACCAAGAACCTGATGGTCACTCTGACAGAGCTCCAGCGTTTCTCTGTGAAGAGAGAAGAACCTTCCAGAAGAACAACCATCTCTGCAGCACTCCATCAATCAGGCCTGTAAGGTAGAGTGGCCAGACGGAAGCCACTCCTCAGGCCGCCTGGAGTTTGCCAAAAGGCACCTGAAGGACTCTCAGACCATGAGAAACAAAATTCTCTGGTCTGATGAAACAAAGATTGAACTCTTTGGCCTGAATGGCAAGCGTGATGTCTGGAGGAAACCAGGCACCGCTCATCACCTGGCCAATACCATCCCTACAGTGTAGCATGGTGGTGGCAGCATCATGCTGTGGGGATATTTTTCAGCCGCAGGAACTGGGAGACTAGTCAGGATCGAGGGAAAGATGAATGCAGCAATGTACAGAGACATCCTTGATGAAAACCTGCTCCAGAGCGCTCTGGACCTCAGACTGGGGCGAAGGTTCATTTTCCAACAGGACAACGACCCTAAGCACACAGCCAAGATAACAAAGTAGTGACTACGGGACAACTCTGTGAATGTCCTTGAGTGGCCCAGCCAGAGCCCAGACTTGAACCCGATTGAACATCTCTGGAGAGATCTGAAAATGGCTGTGCACCGACACTCCCCATCCAACCTGATGGAGATTGAGAGGTCCTGCAAAGAAGACTTGAAAGAAACTGGTTGTTCTTCTGTAAGGTTCTTCTCTCTTCACAGAGAAACGCTGGAGCTCTGTCAGAGTGACCATCAGGTTCTTGGTCACCTCCCTGACTAAGGCCCTTCTCCCCTGATCGCTCAGTTTGGCTGGGCGGCAGCTCTAGGAAGAGTCCTGGTGGTTCCAAACTTCTTCCATTTATGGATGATGGAGGCCATTGTGCTCATTGGGACCTTCAATGCTCCAGAAATGTTTCTGTACCCTTCCCTAGATCTGTGCCTCGATACAATCCTGTCTCGGAGGTCTACAGACAATTCCTTGGATTTCATGGCTTGGTTAGAAGAATGAAAGAAGAAGAATGAAAGAAACTGCCCAAAAATAGGCGTGCCAAGCTTGTAGCATCATACTCAAAAAGACTTGAGGTTGTGAATACATTCCGGATGCACTGTATATTATATTGTAGGTCTCAGTACAAAACACTGGTATCAGTAACACTAAACATTCTAATGCCCGTTAAAGATCACAGTTGATTATCAGAGAAATATCCCGGCTCCTTCTTCATGTACATTAGGTGGATGTTCAGATGATCTGGGTTTGTTCACTCCACAGACGGCAGGTTCCTCATGACAACAACAGCCTGCAGAGACGAGGAAATCATCCATAAACATTCTGTCATTTGTGTCAGGAAAACGTACAGCCAGCTGGTCATTATGGCAAAATAAACCCTGAAAGGGTGATCACGATACATTCTTGACACAATTTTAAAGAACCCTTTATGCCAAAAAGGTTCTAAATAAGGAGAAATTAATGAAAACATGTTTAACAGGTTATTTCCATTTTTCTAGCTATAAAGTATGTTTACGAGCTGTGAATTAAAACAAAATTAATGAATTAAAACTAAATCCATAAAATGATCCCTTTATGGGAACCCCTAAAAGGTTATATATATGAAGCTCCTGACAGAACCCTCTATATAGAAGCTTTTCTTCTTTGGTGTTGGACAGAAGGAACAGAGGCTGTGCAGGTGAGATTACCTGAGTCCTGCTGGATCGTAGCGCCGCTCGGGCAAAGAACGTCATGATCACAAGCAGAATCCCTCCTATCAAGCTGTGACAGATGAACACTCCCTCCATTTTTTCAATGGCCGTCTGTAAAAAAGAAACAAGAGAGTTTCTGTTCATATAGTAATGTATTAAAACTGCACATGCATAATCACTCATTTATTAAACTCTTAAAAATAAAGGTCGCAAAGGGGATTTTAACAGCAATGCAATAAACAAAACACACTTTAGGTTAGGGTCCAATTCTCACTATTAACTAACTATTAACTTCAACTTTTGCCTCAATAAACTCCTAATTTCTGCTTATTAATAGTTAATAAGTTTGTTAAGTTTAGGTATTGGGTAAGATTAAGGGATGTAGAATATGGTCATGTAGAATAAGGCATTAATATGTGCTTTATACTTTATATGTACTAATAAACAGCCAATATCCTAGTAATATTAATGCTAATAAGCAACTAGTTAATAGTGAGAATTGGACCCTAAACTAAAGTGATACTAAAGAAACATGTTTGGTTCCACAAAGAACTTTTCAGTGAACAGATCATAAAAGAACCACTTTTTTCTTAGTGTGAAGAACATTTTAAAAATCTAAAGAACCTTTTTTTCTATAATCTATAATAAGTATTTTGAAATCAAAAGTTTCCATGGATGTTCATGGAACCATCGATGCAAATAAAGAACCTACACCCCTATATCACTCTCATTGTGACAAGAGGGGCGGGCGAGAGCGGTGCGAGGCCGGTGGCGTGATTGCAGTGATTGCACACCGGTCTCAAATCCTCTCACGGAGGAGCTACCGAAGCATAAAAGGAGGAGCGACGACAGTGAAGGGCGAGAGAGGACCAGGCCTGGACTTTAAGTTGTGTTTTGTTTATGTTTTATTATGTGTGTGTGGCAGTCGTCCGCGAGGAGGCTGCCGTTTTACTTACATTTTGTGTTTATTTATTGGTTAAAGTTTGTTGAATGTTCGCCGGTTCGCCTTCTTCTTCCCGTAAGAACGAGCAGTGTTACATTGGTGCCAAAACCCGGGAGGAAGGAGGGACATGCTGTCAGAGAGCCCTCGCTGCTGAGGGGGATCGCGGTGCTGAGGAGGTCAGGCAGTGCGGAAGAGTGAAGACCGCGAGTGGATGCCCGAGGCGGTGGTGCTGGAGCGATGGAAGACCCGGTTGGACGGAGAGCTCGCTGCAGGGAGCGGAGGAGTCGCCGGCGTTTGCCATGGGCCGGAGCCTGCTGCCGACCGCCATGATGGGGAGGAGCAGGGAACGCAGGACTCGCTGCTGGCTGCCCTCAGCTGGAGGAGTCATCGTCGACCGCCAGGTGGCAGTCTCGTGGGTACATCGCGCTCATAAGCGCAGTCTCGTGGGTACACGGTAGCATGTCTCCCTACTTCAAAACCCAACAGTAGTTGGGGAGGGAGGTAAATGAAGAAGAGGGAAGCTTTCTTGCCCACTAATTTAATTTACCCCGCATCAACCCTTGGACACCATAAGTACTATTCAGAAAGGGAGAAAAACAATAGAAAGGCAGGCTGCAGTTTGCCAATTACTCATCCACCATACTCCAAATCCAAGAAGGCCACTGGAGAGTTTATGCCCTACTTAAAAACCCCAATAGACTGGGGGAGGGCAGCTCAACCCTGACTCAAATAAAGGCATTTCTCCAGGACCCGCTATAGCTAGTGCTTTACTCCAGAGCTAACTACAGTATGCAACAGATAACAAGGCGGGATACCCCTCAGGTAGTCCACCTCTACTTGGCAGGTTCTTGAACATGGGTCATGTTATAGAGGCCTATAAAGCACCCATCCAAAGGGGAGCCTACATCCCTACTTCAAGACCCAACAGTAGTTGGGGAGGGAGGTAAACGAAGTAGAGAGAATCTATACTGTCCTACATAATTCTGTTCACCCTGCATCAACCAATCAAACCATCCACAGGGGAGCGTACAATTCTACTTTAGACCCTAACATAGAGGGGAATATACGTAGCTCAACCATGGAAAAAGATACTTTCAGGATATCATAGCAGAAAAAGAGACAGTCAACCTCCGCTCACAGCCATTGACCAATGCCACACTCACCAGCATATGCCTTGCCATGAGCCGCACGGTGGTACGCAGAGGAGGAAGACTTAATTAATTACATCTGTCTCTACTCTGCCCACCTGCAAGCCCATGATCAAAGCTGCCGCCCTGCTTTAGCAGACACGGGCCTAAACTGTGAGGTGCAAACACCTGACTTTCATCCCATAAGAAAAAAGGTCAAGCAGTTTTTGTAAGGTTTTGGATAGATGTAGTCATTACTATCCAAAACCTTTCAAAACCTCAAAAGCTTACATGTCTTCAGTCATTACTAGAGCGCTATCATGCTTTTCCCTTTAGAAAGCTGTTCCAAATAATTAGTAATTCTTTCTGAAGGATTTGGTAATACTTGAGTAATTACTCTTAGGTTACCATGATCTTCACTTTAGAATTAATTATACATTTTGCATTACTCAAATTAAATATGAACCTGTATATAGTAGTTCTTAGTAGTTCTTTGGGAGATATGAAAAAAAGAAGTTACTGATTAGCTAATAGTGAACTACCTCATTCAACTGAGTGCTATTACTTACTAATTCATTAGTTAATAGCAGTTAGTGTTAATATGGTGTTACTTATTTGTTCCTGTGTAGTTATTCCTTAATGACGGAGCATTATTCTGCGGAGTGTTAGCGAATAAATCAATAAAATCCCTCACATAATGTTGTATATAACGTCTCTCCTCCGCTGTTTGATTTTCTTCCAAATGAGACCAGTATTTGTAACGGACATCATCGATGGCTTTGGAGAATTCCACACAAGCACAGATCACTCCAATGGTTGAGATGATACTCAAAGCAAGGCTGGCTGTGATCTGTGAGCAATCAGTTCAGAAAACATCAACGTGTAAACAAAATATCAAACACATTCAAAAAATATTAATAGTACACTTTAAATCCATAGAGAAAATTGTGTAGTTAAGATGCAAGCATTCTCAAAATTATTCATGAGAACAAACAGTGAAACACAAAGGCTAAACAGACACTTACGATCTTTTTGGAGGGGTTGCGTTCAGACAGTATATACAAAAGGCCACAGATAAAGAACTGCAAAAAAGGCATTGTTGTGAGTAAAAATGGTAATTTGGTCAACTAAAATGATATGCCATTTCAGTTAAATTGTAAAATGGACTAAAATGAGCGAATAGGGCATGATATGTACCAACTAAATTTAAAGGGCCCCCCAGAAAAGTGGTTTGATGCAAGTTGTACTTGATATAACAGATTTGCATTTGGTCAGAACATGGTTAGAACATTTATGAGTGGAATAATGTCATATATTATCTGTAGACCAGTGGTTTTCAAATGTGGGGATCCAATCCAGTGATTTTGTTGTCAAGAAACATAAGGCTAGTTTTGTAGAGGTGTAGTTCAATAGTGTATTTTGTTGTGGCTTAGACGTTTTCTCTGAAGTAATTAAAGATCTTTCAAGGAAAAACATATTAATATAGTCACAAGAGAACATACCAGGGTCCCAAGCCAGAAGGGGCTCCAAATTTCTTCTGAGTTGATCGCATCTGATTGCATAAGTATAGTAATTCCAAACATGACCAGACATACGCCCATCATCACCAGCACAATCTTACACCGGACACATGGAAACAGACAAACACATATGAGACGCCTCTCAGGAGACTGCTCCTCAATAATGTTGCTCATCTTCATCAGTAATGGGAGGGAAACAGCAGTGGACAAATACTTTTGCATGCAGACTTTTTTTTTTTTTACATATGTGAGACGCAATCAAATAGCTGTTAATTTGTTGATTCCTGAATGATCTTGATTTTGTTCATCTGAAAGGAAGGTGTGTCTCACTCCGATACACTTGGGTTGTCCTTTGAGGAAGCGGTGCACAGGTTTACTGCCGCCCGTCACCATGCTGATCGGCTCTGATGCTCCTGTGGCTGCTCGATCTTCCACCATCACTGCAAAACAATTATAATAACATCTTTACTCAAGACCGTTTCTAGAAGCTCTTATTGGAGAAAACATTAGGCAGTATCTCAAGAAATTGCCAGATGGTGGACAAATGGCAAATTTCAACAAAGAATGGTATTGGTATTGGTAATGATGACATGCCATTAGCCTGTAAAAGGGGGTGAAAGATTGAACTGACTGAATCTAAAACCTTCATATGGTCAAATTTAATCAAATATGAGAAAAATTCAAATTCCGCTGTAAGGTGTTCTGATCCAGCTGGGGATCGAATTTGTGTCTCCGGTGTGGGTGTGTGGGTGTGTGGGTGTGTGTGTGTGTGTGTGTCCTTGATGCTAACCACTCCACCACTGGGGGGTGGTGGGGGTGTTTGGATGAGTTGGTCCCTTGGTCAAACATTCAATAATTAAATATGCCAAACAACACAAATGCTGTATACTCTATGTATTTAATCTCACTTTATTAACCAATGTTTTTGCTGCTGACCTTTGATGATCCAATTTAACCATACAAATAAGCAAACATGACTTTAGTTAAACATCACATTTGACGGGGGCACTACGAAATCGCACATAACTCCTAAAGTTAGACGTAGGCTCAAGTAAAATATATATTTATAATGTAAAATATAGATTTATATAAAAAATAGATAAATATAGATAGAAAATATAGATAAATAGATTTTATATTATTATTATTTTAAGAAATACATTTGACTGCAATTTCTTTCATAATTTCTTCAAGTTAGATCAAACTTTTATTTTGGTGGGTTGTAATGAAGACATTTGAGTTTCTGTGTGTTTTAAAGGTGCACTGTGTAAATTTTAGCGGCATCTAGTGGTGAGGTTGCGAATTAGAACCTGCTCACCCCTCCCTTTCGAAGCACATAGAGAAGCTACGGTGGCCAACACAGGACAAAGATGTCGTCGTCTGAGACAGCAGAGAGTAGCTCGCACTCTATAGAGCAGTTTGTCCCTTTAGGGCTACTGTAGAAACATGGCGGCGCAAAATGGCGATACACCCGTGGGTGGGGAACATCTGGGTGGAGCACATGTGGGTGGGGCTCCTAATCCGCCATGGCTTCCCACGGATCCTGATCCGCCATGGCTTCCCACGGATCCTGATACGCCATTGCTTCCCACGGCTCCTAACCCGCCATGGACGCCTGAGACTACTGACCCGCCATGGTCGCCTGAGACTCCTGACCCGCCATGGCCGCGCGAGACTCCTGACCCACCATGGTCGCCCGAGGCTCCTGACCCGCCATGACCGCCCGAGACTCCTGACCCGCCATGGACGCCTGAGACTCCTGACCCACCATGGCCGCCCGAGACTCCTGACCCGCCATGGTCCCCTGAGGCTCCTGACCAGCCATGGCCGCCCGAGGCTCCTGACCCACCATGGCCGCCCGAGACTCCTGACCCGCCATGGTCGCCTGAGGCTCCTGACCAGCCATGGCCGCCCTAGGCTCCTGACCCGCCATGGCCGCCTGAGACTCCTGACCAGCCATGGCCGCCCAATGTCCTAGTCCTGCCCTGGAGACCTCTGTACCTGTCTGCACCTGCGTGTTACAAGCCACGCCTGTCCCGGACTCCATTTCCCAGGATCCTCCCTGTCTCACACCTGAACTCACTTCCTCATCGTCTCTCCCGCTCTCCCCGGATTCCCTGCACCTGGTCCTCATCATCTACACTCCCTTTATATTGAACTCACTCCCAGCACTCCTTGTCCGTTCTTGATATTGTTATGCTTACATGTGTGTCGTGTTCTGCCTTAGTTTCTGAATAAAAGCCGTCTTTGTGGAAGCCCCGGATCTTCTCTTCCGTGCTGCACTACACAACTTGTAACATCTACTGTGTAATAGCAATATATGTCTGTTATAATTTATAATTTAAGTTATACCGAACTTTTATTCTGACGGGTTGTCGTGTAGACCTTAGTGTTTCTGTGTGTAGGCTATATGATGTGACGAATGAATTACGATAGTTTTATGAAATGAAATGGTGAAATGTTCATGAAGTGACTCTCATAGTAGCTCTGCGATGAAGTTCATGTGTCCATGCCCTCATATGGTAAGTGAGATGGCAGAGGTTGAAAACACCACGAGCATCATGCATACTTCAGTTTGTGTGTAGTAGTTGAAACTGCAGCGCTCATTCACAGAGATGTGCAGAACACTCAGCTTTAAATAGCAGTCTTTTTTAAGTAGTCCATATCGAGATTTGATTTATTGTACTGCCTACTTCTGATGTATTAATTTAAAAAAAATGGCTTTATACAGTAAGTTCCATTTGTGAATGGATTCTGTGATTTGATCCCCGTCGCTTTGCAACACAGACGGGGTGAATGTATGAATGAAAGTGTGAAAGTTTTGTCGCAAAATGATGTTGTTACGTATCGTAACTTTTTTTTCAGTGGGTGTACGGAAAAACTTGACCTTTCCTAGTGGGTATACACATATACTGTATGATATATATATATATATATCACGTAGACTACACCACTGATTTTCACCAGACTTGGCACACATATGTAAGAGCTTATTCTGTGGTCATGTGAAAAAGCATGCAGCGACTGTCCACTTGGTTGCACAATAACATGGAAAAAATATAAAAATGGCTATAAGTACGCAACCCAAAGTCTGATTGACTTGAAAATTGGCATGCGGTGTCTTTGTCCAAGGTGCCAAGACTGCCTTTGTCTTCCAAGGTTAACAGAGGCCAATTGGAACGAAAAACACCCGGGCCTGTTTGACTCACGGCCCTAGTGGCCTGTGAGAAACTCGAAGGAAATCAGCCACCGGGGGGGAGGGATGTTTTTCAAGTGCGTAAATATTGGAGATTATTTCAAAAACCAACTTTCACAAACTAGTCCTAGGGTTTTGGCTCAAACTCAAATAAAACCACTGTGGCACAATTCTATGGACTCTCTAGGTCAATAATTATCAAAAAATGTTGAACTTTGGCATTTGGATAGCTATAATAGGGTCATTAAGAAAAAGGGTGTGGCAAACCACAAAAAGAGTATAAATCCTAAACAAAAACTTCACAATATTAGGTGAGCACATGCGACATATGAGTCTAAACAAGCATGCAAACTTTATGTAGATCGGACCATAGGTGGTGCCATAACTGTTAAAAAGCTTTAAAAACCACATATTTCCTATGGTAAATTGCCTGTATTGGCTGTAAATGGTATTTTCCTTCCTTCTATGATTTAAGTGGTTACATGCTTGCTAAATAAAATATAATACCTTTTTACTCATTGGCTTAAAGGCTTTAAAATGCTTGAACCCTGATAATTGCTGTTTGCAGCTATATTTGTTTTTATTGCTGAAGTAAGAATGTTGAACTTTATTCTCCTGCATCCTATTCTTCTGCCATCCAGAAAAGGTTTGTTTGAGCTTTGCCCTCTACTGGACAGGAATGCATTTGCATTTCCTTTAGCCTGAGGCTTATTCATTTCACTTCTGGTGTGAAAGGGCCTTAACATTTACCCAAAATATTTTTTCATTAAAAAAACAAACAAGCAAGCCCTGCCCAGATGAGGAAAAAGTAACACAAAAGTAACATAACACATTACCTTCAATAAAAAGTAACGCAATTTGTTACATTTTTTAGGGTGTAATGCAATATTGTAACGTATTACTTTTAAAAGTAACTTACCACAACACTGACAATAGTACTGTCTGCAGAGTGACTGACTACCAATGTTTTTAACAAGCACCCTGAACACACTAGCAACCGATTATGAACCAGCTATAACAACTTGTCATTAATACTGCACAAGCACTGATATATTCTAATGCTTAAAACCTTCAAACTTCAAGAGATTATCAAAAAAAGCAACTCTGTATCAACTCTGTATGACATTCATTCACAGAGAAATCTACATTTCAGCAAATCTATTTATTTGCATTAAAAAAAATTCTGTAGTACTAAAGTTGGTATTGAGAATCATGAAATTTCACTAGTATTGTTAGTCTAACAATAGTTGGTCACCATCTCATTATTATCATCAACCAGTAGCCTATTACTGTTAGCTAACTAAATACAAAAAATATAGACTTTGTATTCAAGAAATGTATCATTTTATGACAGTCAGCAAAAGCAATGTTGAATTATAAACTGGATGATGATTATTAAAGCTGCAGTCCGTAACTCTTTGCGCTCTAGCGGTTAATAAACAGAGCTGCGCATGTCTTGCAGAAGGACATTGTCACCGGAGCTACTTCTCTCTGTTTATGTCTATGACGAGTCATGCAGGTACTGGTCTACTCCACAGCGGTGCTGACCCAACCGTAATTATTGACATGTCCTGTATTTTAATTTCAAAAAGTAAAAATTATACTTTCGATAAATTTTGATAGTTTGATAATTTATAGTTTTAGGGGGGCTGATATGACTTAGGGTTAGAATTGGTCTAGAACTGCCCCTGCTGTATACCAACCTCAAAGCCTTTTCTTTTTCTGTTTGCCAGTCAGTTTGTATCAACTCTCCTATTTTTGACATTCAAAAAATCTACATTTCAGAGAAATTCACAGAGAAATCTACATTTCAGCAAACTGTAACTGAAGTTCATAAGCATATTGTGAGTATCAAAAACAAGCAACTAATCAAACAGTGAAAGTGAGAGCTTGTCAAATACCTGCATGTGTCTGTAATGAACCACCACGATGAAAACAAGGCAGTTGTGCAAGAGCACAGGAAAGAGAAACACAAGAAGAAAACAGAGGGAGGGAAGGACGGGGCGTCACTAAAGGATATTTGGGAAAAGAGGTCAAATCTGTGCTGAATGCTCAGAAAACAGAAACAATGGCCAACTTCATGAAGAGAAAGGAAGAGTAGAGATGAACCGTGAAGCACATTTCAGTGCTGTAAGGCATTCCTCAACTAAACATATAATACTGGCAAGAAAGAAGCATAAGGAGAGAGAATGAGAGATTGTAAGGCAACTGTGAGAAAGAAAGGAATGGAGTGTGAAAGCAGCTCCCAAAAGATAACAGCTGCTTCATATGACAAACTAACTGGATCCAGATGGACCAGATGCAGTCCAGTTTGTGGCTTCCCATTTACATTTTCCATAAATTCAGCTTTTTAAGTAGCCTACTTTGAAACATATGAGTATTTTTGTCCATTTTGTTTTTGTTTTCCTTATTGTCATCCAAGGATATATGCTTTTATTGAGAAACTACTGTGCTGCAGTAGTAATAATAAAAATATCTTAAATAGAAAGTGATACTGCTGAATGAAAATCCTGTCCTTTACTCAAACTACAAACCCATGTAACTTTACACTGTCTTTGTTTGTTAAGCAGCCTGTGAGAAGCAGTTTTTCCTTTGGAGCCCAGTTAATGGTCTTTCATGAGGAGCATCACCTGTGTCTTCTTCTCTCTGTGAGAGCAGCGAATGTGTGGATCATTTTATTATGGTCCGATTGCTCAATAGTATCTTTCTCGGCTGCCATAACTGCCAGTTTATGGAGCCTGCTGTGACCCGTGGTTCATTGAAGGAAGTGTTTGGTCAAAGTTAGGATGATTCTAAGGGCCCATGCACTTTTGGGGTCCCCAGAGATCAGAAATTAGAGATGTCTTCGAGTTCGACGAGTAAGTATACAATGCATCCGGAAAGTATTCACAGCATTTCACTTTTTCCACATTTTGTTATGTTACAGCCTTATTACAAAATTGATTAAATTCATTATTTTCCTCAAAATTCTACAAACAATACTTTTTGAAATCTTTGCAAATTTATTAAAAATAAAAAACGAAAAAAATCACATGTACATAAGTATTCACAGCCTTTGCTCAATACTTTGTTGAAGCACCTTTGGCACCAATTACAGCCTCAAGTCTTTTTGAGTATGATGCTACAAGCTTGCCACACCTGTTTTTGGGCAGTTTCTCCCATTCTTCTTTGCAGGACCTCTCAAGGTCCATCAGGTTGGATGGGGAGCGTCGGTGCACAGCCATTTTCAGATCTCTCCAGAGATGTTCAATCGGGTTCAAGTCTGGGCTCTGGCTGGGCCACTCAAGGACATTCACAGAGTTGTCCCGTAGCCACTAATTTGATATCTTGGCTGTGTGCTTAGGGTCGTTGTCCTGTTGGAAGATGAACCTTTGCTCCAGTCTGAGGTCCAGAGTGCTCTGGAGCAGGTTTTCATCAAGGATGTCTCTGTACATTGCTGCATTTATGTTTCCCATCGATCCTGACTAGTCTCCCAGTTCCTGCGGCTGAAAAACATCCCCACAGCATGATGCTGCCACCACCATGCTTCACTGTAGTGATGGTATTGGCCAGGTGATGAGCGGTGCCTGGTTTCCTCCAGACATGACGCTTGCCATTCGGGCCAAAGAGTTCAATCTTTGTTTCATCAGAACAGAGAATTTTGTTTCTCATGGTCTGGGACTCCAGGCGGGCCGTCATGTGCCTTTTACTGAAGAGTGGCTTCCGTCTGGCCACTCTGCCATACAGGCCTGATTGGTGGAGTGCTGCAGAGAGCTGTGAATACTTTCCTGTAGTAAACACTGTAGATACAGTATATAGTTTGCCCTTGCTCTTTCCTCATTCACCTGACCCCATCTGACAACTATTTAAATACAAACTGTTTATTAAAATGTATTTGTCTGAATGACATTTACTGTATATCAACATTTACAGTGCATCCGAAAAGTATTCACAGCTTTTCACTTTTTCCACATTTTGTTATGTTACAGCCTTATTCCAAAATTGAATTCATTATTTTCCTCAAAGTTCTACAAACAATGCCCCATAATGACAACGTGAAAGAAGTTTGTTTGAAATCTTCGCAAATGTATTAAAAATAAAAAAATGAAAAAATCACATGTACATAAGTACTCACAACCTTTGCCATGACACTCAAAATTGAGCTCAGGTACATCCTGTTTCCACCGATCATCCTTGAGATGTTTCTACAACTTGATTGGAGTCCACCTGTGGTAAATTCAGTTGATTGGACAGGATTTGGAAAGGCACACATCTGTCTATATAAGGTCCCACAGTTAACAGTGCATGTCAGAGCACAAACCAAGCCATGAAGTCCAAGGAATTGTCTGTAGACCTCCGAGACAGGATTGTATCGAGGCACAGATCTAGGGAAGGATAAAGAAAAATTTCTGCAGCATTGAAGGTCCCAGTTAGCACAGTGGCCTCCATCATCCGTAAATGGAAGAAGTTTGGAACCACCAGGACTCTTCCTAGAGCTGGCCGCCTGGCCAAACTGAGTGATTGGGGGAGAAGGGCCTTAGTCAGGGAGGTGACCAAGAACCCGATGGTCACTCTGACAGAGCTCCAGCGTTTCGCTGTGGAGAGAGGAGAACCTTCCAGAAGAACAACCATCTCTGCAGCACTCCACCAATCAGGCCTGTAAGGTAGAGTGGCCAGACGGAAGCCACTCCTCAGTAAAAGGCACATGACAACCTGCCTGGAGTTTGCCAAAAGGCACCTGAAGGACTCTCAGACCATGAGAAACAAAATTATAACGTTAGCCAGCAACACAGATTACCTATTTTGTCTGGAAATGTTAGCCAGTGACACATTACATAATTTAATTGGTCTGAAAACGCCAATTGTTAAGGAACTGGTGCTAATGTTAGACCAGCTAATGATTTCTAACGCTTAACTTAGCAATGCGTTACTTACCTGAAATAAAGTGCTCACTGCACAGTCTGGAGTGTTCTGTAGGAGTCCAGTGATCCCTCTTGATAGCAGCAATCCATTTATGATGATGCTTAGGGTTTTTGGGGAAATTGTAAAACGTTAATCCATTTCTTTGTGATTTGCTGTTATTACAGCTTACAGCACAGCAGATAGACGGCATGCTGCAATTCAGTCCTACAAATGGCGGCCGGCCACTGTGTGACGTCACATGAAATCTAAGAATAAGTTAAGTCTGCCATATTGCCTGCCATCAGCTTTCTCTTAAATAAACATCCGTTACCTGCATTCCTGTTGTCTGCTCCTCTGTTACATGACCCTAACATCTAGGATCATTGTTGGGTAAACTGTGTGGGAACTACATTTTTCACATTGTGATATTGTAGTGTTTGTAATAAAATTGAGAATATATCATCATGCCTGGTTATTTAATCAAGTACACAAAAATTCAAAATAGCAAATGAAAAAATAAAAATCACCTTAAATACATGTGCACAATACATGTGTTCCTGCTGTAAAAAGCAAGTATATTCAAGTCAAAGATATCTGGGACAGAGTATAGTTCTTCAGCTGGTATTAACATCCGTCGTGGGTGATCCAATCACAAATGTGAAGAGACAGTATATATGATGATACATATGATGATAATGTTGAGATTTAGATTTCAAGGGAAAGCAGTACCTGAATATAATGAATATCATTACGAGCACAAGTTGTAATTGCAACATAGTCACTGTGTCTTTTTTAACTGAATACATGACGTTAACTAACCACATAACCTGTACTATATTATATCAGTATATCACTGCCATATTGACACACTCATCTCTGACTGATAACAGAATACTTACTGATTGTAACTTTGAAACAAGCATTTTCTGTAAAGCTGCTTTGAAACAATATGTATTGTGTGTCACACGCAGTTGCAAATATAAAGTGTAGAAGATCTAAGTGCAGCAGTCCAATGTTTATTCATAAAAAGGAACTAGAAACAAAAACACTCTTGGATATAAAACAGAAACTGGAACAGAACAACCAGGTAAACGTAACAATAACAGACAACCAAACTGAACTAGACACTTAAATAGACAAACAGAGGGAGAAACTAACTAGATAATTGACAAGACACACCTGAACAGAACAAACTCAATCAGTAACCATAGAAACAAACAGGGAGAGAACGGAGGAGAACTGAACTAATTAACAGACACAGGTGACAGGGATATAGCAAACAAACACATGGGCAAACACGAATGGAACACAATGAAAACTAATCTAAAACTCAGACATTAACAAAACAGAGAAAGAGATAAAAAATAAACTCTAAACAAGACTAAACAAACTCAAAACATGACAGTACCCCGCCCTCCCGGAAGGTGCGTCCTCGTGCCAAGGAGGCGGCGGCAGTTCAGGGAACCAAGGAGGCTCCGGCAGTTTAGGGGACCAAGGAAGCGCCAGCAGCTCAGGGGCACAGGGTAACGCAGGCAGCTCAGGGGGCCAGGGGGGAGCCGGCAGCTCAGGGATGGCCTTCGTGGACGGGTAGCCTCCCAATTTTCTTGGGAGGAGCTACGGACTCTGGAGTGAGTTCTTGGGCTGGAGTCAACTCTGGACCCTGGACGGGGGATGGAGTCCTCCCTGGACCCCGGATGGAAGACGGAGTCCTCTTTGGACCCTGGACGGATGGCACGGAGGGGACTGGAGACGTCACAGGAATCTAGATGGGGACTGGAGACGTCACTGGTGCAGACGAAAAGTCAATTAACCATTGGTCCCCCACTGGTTCTGGTGAGGACTGATTTCCCGGTGCGGTTCTCTTTTCAGAGGGCTCTGGCATGGCAGTGGCCATCTTGGCATAGGGCTCTGGCGTAGTGGCAGCCATCTTGGATGAAGACTCAGGAATTTCAGTCTTTGGAACAGATTTACAGGATAACACAGGAGTTAATGGATGTTTGCAAGCTCTACCATGACCTAGCATGTGACGGCATACACAGAAATTACAAAGGGGACGCCGGCACACAACAGAGTTAGCTTTCGTGATGAAGTAGGTCGCTCCCAGGCACAGAGAGGCGTGGCAAAAGGACGCAGTGTCTCGTTCATGCACCAAGGAGGAACTGTACGACCAGCTGGTGCCTCCCCAGAGGCCCATCACTTATAGGAGCATGGAAAGCCGCAATGGCAGCCACGTACATCTTAAGTGTGGAAGGGGTGAGACCAGCAGAGAAGCGATCTTGGAGGAATTAGAGCACTGTAGCTAAGGCCGTACAATCTCCTCGTGGAAGGAGCTCTGGAACTGAGTATGGTCTCCACCACACCCACAACAGGCCAGCCTCTAGGTACTGGGCCCCCTCAGGGGCCAGACCCAAAGCTTCCACAACTCTGGCCGGGGGTGAAATATTGTGTGGAGGCACAGAGTTATCTGCCACGGAGGACCTGCCAGGAGTGATATGATGTCTGAGATCCATACTCAGGACGGCCAGAACGGGGCTACTAGCTATAGACTGACCCCTTCTTTCCGGACCCTCTCCAGAACTCCTGGGAGCAGAGCTATCGGGGGGGAAAGCGTACAGGCGTTGCCTTGGCCACATCTGCACCATGGCATCTGCACTCGATGCATGAGAGAAAACCACAGCGGACAGTGGGTCGTCTCTCGAGACGCGAACAAATCCACTTCCGCTGGGCCGAAACTCTCCCATATCTACTTCACCACATCTGGGTGGAGTCTCCATTTCCTGGGCCTCAGCCCCTGCCTCGACAGGACGTCTGCCCCCAAATTCTGGTCTCCGGGGACATGACACTCCCAACACTGGGCCTTGGGAGAGAAACCAAGGTTTCCTCCATATGGACAGGGAACGAAGGCATCTGCGTGTAACCCTGATCATATGGAACGGATTTCCCCTCAGGGATAACCCCTTGGCTTTCAACCACCACTGTAAGGGCCTCATGTGCAGAAGGCCAAAAGGTATTATGTTGGACGCAGCTGCCATGAGCCCCAGCAGTCTTCGAAACTGCTTTACAGTGATGTTGCCTTTACAGATCATCGCCCATAGGGACTCGATTCATGCAGGAGACATTTGTGCCTGCATCATAGTAGAGTCCCATCGAACCTCGGGGGACGGCAACTGAACTGCAGTCTGTACCCTTTTTTTTTACAGTATGCAGGTAGGCAACCCTCAGAGGTCATGCCAGAGCTAGGACCTCTGTCCTGAAGCCTTCTTTGCCTGAAGGACGGTCCTCAGATCGACCTTCTTCTCAGTAGGCTTTGGGCGAAAGCCTACTTATTTTTCTCCTTGATGCCCAGAAAATTTAGCCAGAGATGTCTCTCCGTGGCTACCATAGCTGCCATGGAGCGACCGATAGCACAGGCCGTCTCCTTGGTAACCCGCAGAGGCAAATCTGTAGCTTTGTGCAACTCCGCAATATCCTCTGGAGTTGGTCCCTCGCCCTCATCCAAATCTTTAAGGAGGTCAGCCTGGTATGCCTGCATAATAGCCATTGTATGTAGGCATGCATCAGCCCGACCTGCTGCCATATAACCCTGCCCACTGCCGCAGATGTATCTCGACTGGGTTTTCAGGAACGATGCCACATCCAGGAAGAGGTAGCTGGCTAAAGCCTCTTCAACCCGCGACATCTTCCCATAGCTGTTCTCTTTTGCCCCCACTATGTTACTGTAGTCTAACACAGGGGGATTGGATAGGCGACAGGAGTGTGGTTTATTCCACGACTTACACAACTCATTGTGTAATTCGGGAAAGAACGGCAAATCTCTGCGTTGAGCCTGTGACCCGGGCTGCAGGTGGCCAGCTGATGTTTAGTCTGGCCATTGCACGAGTCACAACCTCCACAAAATCCTATAAGTGGGGATGTGAAGTGGCGAGCTCGCTTCAACTTCCTCCGCTTCAATGCAGAGCACATCCACTTCCTCAGAAGCAGACAGCTGAAGCATCGGGCTCTCACCACGAACAGAAGAAGCCATAGGGCGCGCTTTTGTATGGGGAGTGAGATCATCAGAGCTGGCAAAGGATGACTGAGAAAGTGCCTCAGCAGTCTCAGTCTCTTCTGCCAGCTCGCACTGCAAACCTCACAATCTAAGCTGTTGTGCCGTCCTCACTAAACACGGCCAGGCGGGAGCGCAGCACTCTGATAGGGAGTGCTTCACAATGCTCACAGGCAGCTCCCTCGAGAGCTGCCCGGGCATGCTGCACTTGCAAACAGTTCACACACAACTGATAATAAACCTTGGCCAGGGGTGTACACATGGCTTGAACTGATCATGTCTGCTCACTTGCCATTTTACAGACACTGTTTTACAAACAACTCCAAATAAGACATACAACAACACAGAGCGCTTGCTGAAGGGCGAAAGTTAACTCTGTGGTGTGCCGGCATCCCCTTTGTAACTTCCATGTATGCCGTTACATGCTACGTCAGGACGCAGCACCAATCAGGATTGGTTTAGTTTCATTCATGCTTCAGAAGCGCTACGCTAAGGGCCCCAAAGCGTCGTTACCGATGCAGTGCGAGTTCCCTCGAAAAGGGAACTGAACTAATTAACAAACACAAGTGACAGGGATATAGCAAACAAACACATGGGCAAACACAAATGAAACACAATGAAAACTAATCTAAAACTCAGACATTCACTGAACAGAGAAACAAATCAAAAACAAACTCTAAACAAGACATTGTGAAAAGCACTATACTTGAATTTAATTAATATTCACCACCTCCAATGTGCTTTGAGTGATTGGATCACAAAACTGTTATATCTGTATTTAGCACTTGTGATCAGATCACAGAGAATGTTACATTTAAATATACATTAACACCCTAAGATTGTAGAAGTTAAAGTGGTTGAACTTTTGAACTTTAATTGTAGAAATGTATCTTGATGTAAGAATGTTTATATATTTGTGCTGGAAAACAAGATATTGTAGGTATATTATATTGTAGGTCTCAGTACAAAACACTGGTATCAGTAACACTAAACATTCTAATGCCTGTTAAAGATCACAGTTGATTATCAGAGAAATATCCCGGCTCCTTCTTCACGTACATTAGGTGGATGTTCAGATGATCTGGGTTTGTTCACTCCACAGACGGCAGGTTCCTCATGACAACAACAGCCTGCAGAGACGAGGAAATCATCCATAAACATTCTGTCATTTGTGTCAGGAAAACGTACAGCCAGCCGGTCATTATGGCAAAATAAACCCTGAAAGGGTGATCACGATACATTCTTGACACAATTTTAAAGAACCCTTTATGCCAAAAAGGTTCTAAATAAGGAGAAATTAATGAAAACATGTTTAACAGCTTATTTCCATTTTTCTAGCTATAAAGTATGTTTACGAGCTGTGAATTAAAACAAAATTAATGAATTAAAACTAAATCCATAAAGTGATCCCTTTATGGGAACCCCTAAAAGGTTATATATATGAAGCTTCTGACAGAACCCTCTATATAGAAGCTTTTCTTCTTTGGTGTTGGACAGAAGGAACAGAGGCTGTGCAGGTGAGATTACCTGAGTCCTGCTGGATCGTAGCGCCGCTCGGGCAAAGAACGTCATGATCACAAGCAGAATCCCTCCTATCAAGCTGTGACAGATGAACACTCCCTCCATTTTTTCAATGGCCATCTGTAAAAAAGAAACAAGAGAGTTTCTGTTCATATAGTAATGTATTAAAACTGCACATGCATAATCACTCATTTATTAATCTCTTAAAAATAAAGGTCGCAAAGGGGATTTTAACAGCAATGCAATAAACAAAACACACTTTAGGTTAGGGTCCAATTCTCACTATTAACTAACCATTAACTACAACTTTTGCCTCAATAAACTCCTAATTTCTGCTTATTAATAGTTAATAAGTTTGTTAAGTTTAGGTATTGGGTAAGATTAAGGGATGTAGAATATGGTCATGTAGAATAAGGCATTAATATGTGCTTTATACTTTATATGTACTAATAAACAGCCAATATCCTAGTAATATTAATGCTAATAAGCAACTAGTTAATAGTGAGAATTGGACCCTAAACTAAAGTGATACTAAAGAAACATGTTTGGTTCCACAAAGAACTTTTCAGTGAACAGATCATAAAAGAACCACTTTTTTCTTAGTGTGAAGAACATTTTAAAAATCTAAAGAACCTTTTTTTTCTATAATCTATAATAAGTATTTTGAAATCAAAAGTTTCCATGGATGTTCATGGAACCATCGATGCAAATAAAGAACCTACACCCCTATATCACTCTCATTGTGACAAGAGGGGCGGGCGAGAGCGGTGCGAGGCCGGTGGCGTGATTGCAGTGATTGCACACCGGTCTCAAATCCTCTCACGGAGGAGCTACCGAAGCATAAAAGGAGGAGCGACGACAGTGAAGGGCGAGAGAGGACCAGGCCTGGACTTTAAGTTGTGTTTTGTTTATGTTTTATTATGTGTGTGTGGCAGTCGTCCGCGAGGAGGCTGCCGTTTTACTTACATTTTGTGTTTATTTATTGGTTAAAGTTTGTTGAATGTTCGCCGGTTCGCCTTCTTCTTCCCGTAAGAACGAGCAGTGTTACATTGGTGCCAAAACCCGGGAGGAAGGAGGGACATGCTGTCAGAGAGCCCTCGCTGCTGAGGGGGATCGCGGTGCTGAGGAGGTCGGGCAGTGCGGAAGAGTGAAGACCGCGAGTGGATGCCCGAGGCGGTGGTGCTGGAGCGATGGAAGACCCGGTGGGACGGAGAGCTCGCTGCAGGGAGCGGAGGAGTCGCCGGCATTTGCCATGGGCCGGAGCCTGCTGCCGACCGCCATGATGGGGAGGAGCAGGGAACGCAGGACTCGCTGCTGGCTGCCCTCAGCTGGAGGAGTCATTGTCGACCGCCAGGTGGCAGTCTCGTGTGTACATCGCGCTATCATAAGCGCAGTCTCGTGGGTACACAGTAGCATGTCTCCCTACTTCAAAACCCAACAGTAGAAGAGGGAAGCTTTCTTGCCCACTAATTTAATTTACCCCGCATCAACCCTTGGACACCATAAGTACTATTCAGAAAGGGAGACAAACAATAGAAAGGCAGGCTGCAGTTTGCCAATTACTCATCCACCATACTCCAAATCCAAGAAGGCCACTGGAGAGTTTATGCCCTACTTAAAAACCCCAATAGACTGGGGGAGGGCAGCTCAACCCTGACTCAAATAAAGGCATTTCTCCAGGACCCGCTATAGCTAGTGCTTTACTCCAGAGCTAACTATAGTATGCAACAGATAACAAGGCGGGATACCCCTCAGGTAGTCCACCTCTACTTGGCAGGTTCTTGAACATGGGTCATGCTATAGAGGCCTATAAAGCACCCATCCAAAGGGGAGCCTACATCCCTACTTCAAGACCCAACAGTAGTTGGGGAGGGAGGTAAACGAAGTAGAGGGAATCTATACTGTCCTACATAATTCTGTTCACCCTGCATCAACCAATCAAACCATCCACAGGGGAGCGTACAATTCTACTTTAGACCCTAACATAGAGGGGAATATAGCTCAACCGTGGAAAAAGATACTTTAAAGGATATCATAGCAGAAAAAGAGACAGTCAACCTCCGCTCACAGCCATTGACCAATGCCACACTCACCAGCATATGCCTTGCCATGAGCCGCACGGTGGTACGCAGAGGAGGAAGACTTAATTAATTACATCTGTCTCTACTCTGCCCACCTGCAAGCCCATGATCAAAGCTGCCACCCTGCTTCAGCAGACACGGGCCTAAACTGTGAGGTGCAAACACCTGACTTTCATCCCATAAGAAAAAAGGTCAAGCAGTTTTTGTAAGGTTTTGGATAGATGTAGTCATTACTATCCAAAACCTTTCAAAACCTCAAAAGCTTACATATCTTCAGTCATTACTAGAGCGCTATCATGCTTTTCCCTTTAGAAAGCTGTTCCAAATAATTAGTAATTCTTTCTGAAGGATTTGGTAATACTTGAGTAATTACTCTTAGGTTACCATGATCTTCACTTTAGAATTAATTATACATTTTGCATTACTCAAATTAAATATGAACCTGTATATAGTAGTTCTTAGTAGTCCTTTGGGAGATATGAAAAAAAGAAGTTACTGATTAGCTAATAGTGAACTACCTCATTCAACTGAGTGCTATTACTTACTAATTCATTAGTTAATAGCAGTTAGTGTTAATATGGTGTTACTTATTTGTTCCTGTGTAGTTATTCATTAATGACGGAGAATTATTTTAAAGTGTTACTGAATAAATCAATAAAAACCCTCACATAATGTTGTACGACATGACATCTCTCCTCCGCTGTTTGATTTTCTTTCCAGTGAGACCAGTATTTGTAACGGATCCCAGCAATGGCTTTGGAGAAATCCACACAAGCACAGATCACTCCAATGGTTGAGATGATACTCAAAGCAAGGCTGGCTGTGATCTGTGAGCAATCAGTTCAGAAAACATCAACGTGTAAACAAAATATCAAACACATTCAAAAAATATTAATAGTACACTTTAAATCCATAGAGAAAATTGTGTAGTTAAGATGCAAGCATTCTCAAAATTATTCATGAGAACAAACAGTGAAACACAAAGGCTAAACAGACACTTACGATCTTTTTGGAGGGGTTGCGTTCAGACAGTATATACAAAAGGCCACAGATAAAGAACTGCAAAAAAGGCATTGTTGTGAGTAAAAATGGTAATTTGGTCAACTAAAATGATATGCCATTTCAGTTAAATTGTAAAATGGACTCAAATGAGTGAATAGGGCATGATATGTACCAACTAAATTTAAAGGGCCCCCCAGAAAAGTGGTTTGATGCAAGTTGTACTTGATATAACAGATTTGCATTTGGTCAGAACATGGTTAGAACATTTATGAGTGGAATAATGTCATATATTATCTGTAGACCAGTGGTTTTCAAATGTGGGGATCCAATCCAGTGATTCTGTTGTCAAGAAACATAAGGCTAGTTTTGTAGAGGTGTAGTTCAATAGTGTATTTTGTTGTGGCTTAGACGTTTTCTCTGAAGTAATTAAAGATCTTTCAAGGAAAAACATATTAATATAGTCACAAGAGAACATACCAGGGTCCCAAGCCAGAAGGGGCTCCAAATTTCTTCTGAGTTGATCGCATCTGATTGCATAAGTATAGTAATTCCAAACATGACCAGACATACGCCCATCATCACCAGCACAATCTTACACCGGACACATGGAAACAGACAAACACATATGAGACGCCTCTCAGGAGACTGCTCCTCAATAATGTTGCTCATCTTCATCAGTAATGGGAGGGAAACAGCAGTGGACAAATACTTTTGCATGCAGACTTTTTTTTTTTTTACATATGTGAGATGCAATCAAATAGCTGTTAATTTGTTGATTCCTGAATGATCTTGATTTTGTTCATCTGAAAGGAAGGTGTGTCTCACTCCGATACACTTGGGTTGTCCTTTGAGGAAGCGGTGCACAGGTTTACTGCCGCCCGTCACCATGCTGATCGGCTCTGATGCTCCTGTGGCTGCTTGATCCTCCACCATCACTGCAAAACAATTATAATAACATCTTTACTCAAGACTGTTTCTAGAAGCTCTTATTGGAGAAAACATTAGGCAGTATCTCAAGAAATTGCCAGATGGTGGACAAATGGCAAATTTCAACAAATAATGGTATTGGTAATGAAAACATGCCATTAGCCTGTAAAAGGGGGTGAAAGATTGAACTGACTGAATCTAAAACCTTCATATGGTCAAATTTAATCAAATATGAGGAAAATTCAAATTCCGCTGTAAGGTGTTCTGATCCAGCTGGGGATCGAATTTGTGTCTCCGGTGTGGGTGGGTGGGTGGGTGTGTGTGTGTGTGTGTGTGTGTGTGTGTCCTTGATGCTAACCACTCCACCACTGGGGGGTGGTGGGGGTGTTTAGATGAGTTGGTCCCTTGGTCAAACATTCAATAATTAAATATGCCAAACAACACAAATACTGTTTACTCTATGTATTTAATCTCACTTTATTAACCAATGTTTTTGCTGCTGACCTTTGATGATCCAATTTAACCATACAAATAAGCAAACATGACTTTAGTTAAACATCACATTTGACGGGGGCACTACGAAATCGCACATAACTCCTAAAGTTAGACGTAGGCTCAAGTAAAATATATATTTATAATGTAAAATATACATTTATATAAAAAATAGATAAATATAGATAGAAAATATAGATAAATAGATTTTATATTATTATTATTATTATTTTAAGAAATACATTTGACTGCAATTTCTTTCATAATTTCTTCAAGTTAGACCAAACTTTTATTTTGGTGGGTTGTAATGAAGACATTTGAGTTTCTGTGTGTTTTAAAGGTGCACTGTATAAATTTTAGCGGCATCTAGTGGTGAGGTTGCGAATTGGAACCTGCTCACCCCTCCCTTTCGAAGCACATAGAGAAGCTACGGTGGCCAACACAGGACAAAGATGTCGTCGTCTGAGACAGCAGAGAGTAGCTCGCACTCTATAGAGCAGTTTGTCCCTTTAGGGCTACTGTAGAAACATGGCGGCGCAAAATGGCGATACACCCGTGGGTGGGGAACATCTGGGTGGAGCACATGTGGGTGGGGCTCCTGATCCGCCATGGCTTCCCACGGATCCTGATCCGCCATGGCTTCCCACGGATCCTGATACGCCATGGCTTCCCACGGCTCCTGACCCGCCATGGATGCCTGAGACTCCTGACCCACCATGGCCGCCCGAGACTCCTGACCCGCCATGGTCGCCTGAGGCTCCTGACCAGCCATGGCCGCCCGAGGCTCCTGACCCGCCATGGCCGCCTGAGACTCCTGACCAGCCATGGCCGCCCGATGTCCTAGTCCCGCCCTGGAGACCTCTGTACCTGTCTGCACCTGCGTGTTACAATCCACGCCTGTCCCGGACTCCATTTCCCAGGATCCTCCCTGTCTCACACCTGAACTCACTTCCTCATCGTCTCTCCCACTCTCCCCGGATTCCCTGCACCTGGTCCTCATCATCTACACTCCCTTTATATTGAACTCACTCCCAGCACTCCTTGTCCGTTCTTGATATTGTTATGCTTACATGTGTGTCGTGTTCTGCCTTAGTTTCTGAATAAAAGCCGTCTTTGTGGAAGCTCCGGATCTTCTCTTCCCTGCTGCACTACACAACTTGTAACATCTACTGTGTAATAGTAATACACTCACCTAAAGGATTATTAGGAACACCATACTAATACTGTGTTTGACCCCCTTTCACCTTCAGAACTGCCTTAATTCTACGTGGCATTGATTCAACAAGGTGCTGAAAGCATTCTTTAGAAATGTTGGCCCATATTGATAGGATAGCATCTTGCAGTTGATGGAGATTTGTGGGATGCACATCCAGGGCACGAAGCTCCCGTTCCACCACATCCCAAAGATGCTCTATTGGGTTGAGATCTGGTGACTGTGGGGGCCATTTTAGTACAGTGAACTCATTGTCATGTTCAAGAAACCAATTTGAAATGATTCGAGCTTTGTGACCTGCTGAAAGTAGCCATCAGAGGATGGGTACATGGTGGTCATAAAGGGATGGACATGGTCAGAAACAATGCTCAGGTAGGCCGTGGCATTTAAACGATGCCCAATTGGCACTAAGGGGCCTAAAGTGTGCCAAGAAAACATCCCCCACACCATTACACCACCACCACCAGCCTGCACAGTGGTAACAAGGCATGATGGATCCATGTTCTCATTCTGATTACGCCAAATTCTGACTCTACCATCTGAATGTCTCAACAGAAATCGAGACTCATCAGACCAGGCAACATTTTTCCAGTCTTCAACTGTCCAATTTTGGTGAGCTCGTGCAAATTGTAGCCTCTTTTTCCTATTTGTAGTGGAGATGAGTGGTACCCGGTGGGGTCTTCTGCTGTTGTAGCCCATCCACCTCAAGGTTGTGCGTGTTGTGGCTTCACAAATGCTTTGCTGCATACCTCGGTTGTAACGAGTGGTTATTTCAGTCAAAGTTGCTCTTCTATCAGCTTGAATCAGTCGGCCCATTCTCCTCTGACCTCTAGCATCAACAAGGCATTTTCGCCCACAGGACTGCCGCATACTGGATGTTTTTCCCTTTTCACACCATTCTTTGTAAACTCTAGAAATGGTTGTGCGTGAAAATCCCAGTAACTGAGCAGATTGTGAAATACTCAGACCGGCCCGTCTGGCACCAACAACCATGCCACGCTCAAAATTGCTTAAATCACCTTTCTTTCCCATTCTGACATTCAGTTTGGAGTTCAGGAGATTGTCTTGACCAGGACCACACCCCTAAATGCATTGAAGCAACTGCCATGTGATTGGTTGAAAGATAATTGCATTAATGAGAAATTGAACAGGTGTTCCTAATAATCCTTTAGGTGAGTGTATATGTCTGTTATAATTTATAATTTAAGTTATACCAAACTTTTATTTTGACGGGTTGTCGTGTAGACCTTAGTGTTTCTGTGTGTAGGCTATATGATGTGACGAATGAATGACGATAGTTTTATGAAATGAAATGGTGAAATGTTCGTGAAGTGACTCTCATAGTAGCTCTGCGATGAAGTTCATGTGTCCATGCCCTCATATGGTAAGTGAGATGGCAGAGGTTGAAAACACCACGAGCATCATGCATACTTCAGTTTGTGTGTAGTAGTTGAAACTGCAGCGCTCATTCACAGAGATGTGCAGAACTCTCAGCTTTAAATAGCAGTCTTTTTTAACTTTAATATTCCCAGACACTAGTAGTCCATATCGAGATTTGATTTATTGTACTGCCTACTTCTGATGTATTAATTTAAAAAAAATGGCTTTATACAGTAAGTTCCATTTGTGAATGGATTCTGTGATTTGATCCCCGTCACTTTGCAACACAGACGGGGTGAATTTATGAATGAAAGTGTGAAAGTTTTGTCGCAAAATTATGTTGTTACGTATCTTAACTTTTTTTTAAGTTACTTGACCTTTCCTAGTGGGTATACGGCGTATACCTGCATATCACGTAGACTACACCACTGATTTTCACCAAACTTGGCACACATATGTAAGAGCTTATTCTGTGGTTGTGTGAAAAAGCATGCAGCGACTGGCCACTTGGTTGCACAATAACATGGAAAAAATATAAAAATGGCTATAAGTACGCAACCCAAAGTCTGATTGACTTGAAAATTGGCATGCGGTGTCTTTGTCAAGGTGCCAAGACTGCCTTTGAGGACATTTGCGTATCTCGAAAAACACGGCTGGCGGCGGCAAATGAAGTTCAAGCAGCTGTCGGACAAGGTTAACAGAGGCCAATTGGAATGAAACACCCGGGCCTGTTTGACTCACGGCCCTAGTGGCCTGTGAGAAACTCGAAGGAAATCGGCCACCGGGGGGGAGGGATGTTTTTCAAGTGCGTAAAGGATTGTATACCACGTGATTTTTCGTACACACCCACGACCTTCATACCGCATCGTAGAACTCCTCATTCTGAGCAACTTTGCCTCTAGGACCGCCACTATGAATCGAACCTTTCGTTAAATATTGGAGATTATTTCAAAAACCAACTTTCACAAACTAGTCCTAGGGTTTTGGCTCAAACTCAAATAAAACCACTGTGGCACAATTCTATGGACTCTCTAGGTCAATAATTATCAAAAAATGTTGAACTTTGGCATTTGGATAGCTATAATAGGGTCATTAAGAAAAAGGGTGTGGCAAACCACAAAAAGAGTATAAATCCTAAACAAAAACTTCACAATATTAGGTGAGCACATGCGACATATGAGTCTAAACAAGCATGCAAACTTTATGTAGATCGGACCATAGGTGGTGCCATAACTGTTAAAAAGCTTTAAAAACCACATATTTCCTATGGTAAATTGCCTGTATTGGCTGTAAATGGTATTTTCCTTCCTTCTATGATTTAAGTGGTTACATGCTTGCTAAATAAAATATAATACCTTTTTACTCATTGGCTTAAAGGCTTTAAAATGCTTGAACCCTGATAATTGCTGTTTGCAGCTATATTTGTTTTTATTGCTGAAGTAAGAATGTTGAACTTTATTCTCCTGCATCCTATTCTTCTGCCATCCAGAAAAGGTTTGTTTGAGCTTTGCCCTCTACTGGACAGGAATGCATTTGCATTTCCTTTAGCCTGAGGCTTATTCATTTCACTTCTGGTGTGAAAGGGCCTTAACATTTACCCAAAATATTTTTTCATTAAAAAAACAAACAAGCAAGCCCTGCCCAGATGAGGAAAAAGTAACACAAAAGTAACATAACACATTACCTTCAATAAAAAGTAACTAACGCAATTTGTTACATTTTTTAGGGTGTAATGCAATATTGTAACGTATTACTTTAAAAGTAACTTACCACAACACTGACAATAGTACTGTCTGCAGAGTGACTGACTACCAATGTTTTTAACAAGCACCCTGAACACACTAGCAACCGATTATGAACCAGCTATAACAACTTGTCATTAATACTGCACAAGCACTGATATATTCTAATGCTTAAAACCTTCAAACTTCAAGAGATTATCAAAAAAAGCAACTCTGTATCAACTCTGTATGACATTCATTCACAGAGAAATCTACATTTCAGCAAACTGTAACTGAAGTTCATGAGCATGTTATGCGTATCAAAAACAAGCAACTAATCAAACAGTGAAAGTGAGAGCTTGTCAAATACCTGCATGTGTCTGTAATGAACCACCACGATGAAAACAAGGCAGTTGTGCAAGAGCACAGGAAAGAGAAACACAAGAAGAAAACAGAGGGAGGGAAGGACGGGGCGTCACTAAAGGATATTTGGGAAAAGAGGTCAAATCTGTGCTGAATGCTCAGAAAACAGAAACAATGGCCAACTTCATGAAGAGAAAGGAAGAGTAGAGATGAACCGTGAAGCACATTTCAGTGCTGTAAGGCATTCCTCAACTAAACATATAATACTGGCAAGAAAGAAGCATAAGGAGAGAGAATGAGAGATTGTAAGGCAACTGTGAGAAAGAAAGGAATGGAGTGTGAAAGCAGCTCCCAAAAGATAACAGCTGCTTCATATGACAAGCTAACTGGATCCAGATGGACCAGATGCAGTCCAGTTTGTGGCTTCCCATTTACATTTTCCATAAATTCAGCTTTTTAAGTAGCCTACTTTGAAACATATGAGTATTTTTGTCCATTTTGTTTTTGTTTTCCTTATTGTCATCCAAGGATATATGTTTTTATTGAGAAACTACTGTGCTGCAGTAGTAATAATAAAAATATCTTAAATAGAAAGTGATACTGCTGAATGAAAATCCTGTCCTTTACTCAAACTACAAACCCATGTAACTTTACACTGTCTTTGTTTGTTAAGCAGCCTGTAAGAAGCAGTTTTTCCTTTGGAACCCAGTTAATGGTCTTTCATGAGGAGCATCACCTGTGTCTTCTTCTCTCTGTGAGAGCAGCGAATGTGTGGATCATTTTATTATGGTCCGATTGCTCAATAGCATCTTTCTCGGCTGCCATAACTGCCAGTTTATGGAGCCTGCTGTGACCCGTGGTTCATTGAAGGAAGTGTTTGGTCAAAGTTAGGATGATTCTAAGGGCCCATGCACTTTTGGGGTCCCCAGAGATCAGAAATTAGAGATGTCTTCGAGTTCGACGAATAAGTATACAGTGCATCCGGAAAGTATTCACAGCATTTCACTTTTTCCACATTTTGTTTTGTTACAGCCTTATTACAAAATTGATTAAATTCATTATTTTCCTCAAAATTCTACAAACAATACCCCATAATGACAATGTGAAAGAAGTTTGTTTGAAATCTTTGCAAATTTATTAAAAATAAAAAACGAAAAAATCACATGTACATAAGTATTTACAGCCTTTGCTCAATATTTTGTTGAAGCACCTTTGGCACCAATTACAGCCTCAAGTCTTTTTGAGTATGATGCTACAAGCTTGCCACACCTGTTTTTGGGCAGTTTCTCCCATTCGTCTTTGCAGGACCTCTCAAGGTCCATCAGGTTGGATGGGGAGTGTCGGTGCACAGCCATTTTCAGATCTCTCCAGAGATGTTCAATCGGGTTCAAGTCTGGGCTCTGGCTGGGCCACTCAAGGACATTCACAGAGTTGTCCCGTAGCCACTAATTTGATATCTTGGCTGTGTGCTTAGGGTCGTTGTCCTGTTGGAAGATGAACCTTTGCCCCAGTCTGAGGTCCAGAGCGCTCTGGAGCAGGTTTTCATCAAGGATGTCTCTGTACATTGCTGCATTTATGTTTCCCATCAATCCTGACTAGTCTCCCAGCTCCTGCGGCTGAAAAATATCCCCACAGCATGATGCTGCCACCACCATGCTTCACTGTAGGGATGGTATTGGCCAGGTGATGAGCGGTGCCTGGTTTCCTCCAGACATGACGCTTGCCATTCGGGCCAAAGAGTTCAATCTTTGTTTCATCAGAACAGAGAATTTTGTTTCTCATGGTCTGGGACTCCAGGCGGGCCGTCATGTGCCTTTTACTGAGGAGTGGCTTCCGTCTGGCCACTCTACCATACAGGCCTGATTGGTGGAGTGCTGCAGAGCGCTGTGAATACTTTCCGGATGCACTGTAGATACAGTATATAGTTTGCCCTTGCTCTTTCCTCATTCACCTGACCCCATCTGACAACTATTTAAATACAAACTGTTTATTAAAATGTATTTGTCTGAATGACATTTACTGTATATCAACATTTACAGTGCATCCGAAAAGTATTCACAGCTTTTCACTTTTTCCACATTTTGTTATGTTACAGCCTTATTCCAAAATGGAATTCATTATTTTCCTCAAAATTCTACAAACAATACCCCATAATGACAACGTGAAAGAAGTTTGTTTGAAATCTTTGCAAATGTATTAAAAATAAAAAAATGAAAAAAATCACATGTACATAAGTATTTACAACCTTTGCCATGACACTCAAAATTGAGCTCAGGTACATCCTGTTTCCACTGATCATCCTTGAGATGTTTCTACAACTTGATTGGAGTCCACCTGTGGTAAATTCAGTTGATTGGACAGGATTTGGAAAGGCACACATCTGTCTATATAAGGTCCCACAGTTAACAGTGCATGTCAGAGCACAAACCAAGCCATGAAGTTCAAGGAATTGTCTGTAGACCTCCGAGACAGGATTGTATCGAGGCACAGATCTGGGGAAGGGTACAGAAAAATTTCTGCAGCACTGAAGGTCCCAGTGAGCACAGTGGCCTCCATCATCCGTAAATGGAAGAAGTTTGGAACCACCAGGACTCTTCCTAGAGCTGGCCGCCTGGCCAAACTGAGTGATTGGGGGAGAAGGGCCTTAGTCAGGGAGGTGACCAAGTGATGGTCACTCTGACAGAGCTCCAGCGTTTCGCTGTGGAGAGAGGAGAACCTTCCAGAAGAACAAACATCTCTGCAGCACTCCACCAATCAGGCCTGTAAGGTAGAGTGGCCAGACGGAAGCCACTCCTCAGTAAAAGGCACATGACAACCCGCCTGGAGTTTGCCAAAAGGCACCTGAAGGACTCTCAGACCATGAGAAACAAAATTATAACATTAGCCAGCAACACAGATTATCTATTTTGTCTGGAAATGTTAGCCAGTGACACATTACATAATTTAATTTGTCTGAAAACGCCAATTGTTAAGGAACTGGTGCTAATATTAGACCAGCTAACGATTTATAACGCTTAACTTAGCAATGCGTTACTTACCTGAAATAAAGTGCTCACTGCACAGTCTGGAGTGTTCTGTAGGAGTCCAGTGATCCCTCTTGATAGCAGCAATCCATTTATGATGATGCTTAGGGTTTTTGGGGAAATTGTAAAACGTTAATCCATTTCTTTGTGATTTGCTGTTATTACAGCTTACAGCACAGCAGATAGACGGCATGCTGCAATTCAGTCCTACAAATGGCGGCCGGCCACTGTGTGACGTCACATGAAATCTAAGAATAAGTTAAGTCTGCCATATTGCCTGCCATCAGCTTTCTCTTAAATAAACATCCGTTACCTGCATTCCTGTTGTCTGCTCCTCTGTTACATGACCCTAACATCTAGGATCATTGTTGGGTAAACAATCTGTGTGGGAACTACATTTTCCACATTGTGATATTGTAGCGTTTGTAATAAAATTGAGAATATATCATCATGCCTGGTTATTTAATCAAGTACACAAAAATTCAAAATAGCAAATGAAAAAATAAAAATCACCTTAAATACATGTGCACAATACATGTGTTCCTGCTGTAAAAAGCAAGTATATTAAAGTCAAAGATATCTGGGACAGAGTATAGTTCTTCAGCTGGTATTAACATCCGTCATGGGTGATCCAATCACAAGTGTGAAGAGACAGTATATATGATGATACATATGATGATAATGTTGAGATTTAGGTGTTTCAAGGGAAAGCAGTACCTAAATATAATGAATATCATTACGAGCACAAGTTTGCAACATAGTCGCTGTGTCTTTTTAACTGAATACATGACGTTAACTAACCACATAACCTGTACTATATTATATCAGTATATCACTGCCATATTGACACACTCATCTCTGACTGATAACAGAATACTTACTGATTGTAACTTTGAAACAAGCATTTTCTGTAAAGCTGCTTTGAAACAATATGTATTGTGTGTCACACGCAGTTGCACATGTAAAGTGTAGAAGATCTAAGTGCAGCAGTCAAATGTTTATTCATAAAAAGGAACTAGAAACAAAAACACTCTTGGATATAAAACAGAAACTGGAACAGAACAACCAGGTAAACATGACAATAACAGACAACCAAACTGAACTAGACACTTAAATAGACAAACAGAGGGAGAAACTAACTAGATAATTGACAAGACACACCTGAACAGAACAAACTGAATCAGTAACCATAGAAACAAACAGTGAGAGAACGGAGGAGAACTGAACTAATTAACAGACACAGGTGACAGGGATATAGCAAACAAACACATGGGCAAACACGAATGGAACACAATGAAAGCTAATCTAAAACTCAGACATTAACAAAACAGAGAAACAGATAAAAAATAAACTCTAAACAAGACTAAACAAACTCAAAACATGACAGTACCCTGTCCTCCCGGAAGGCGCGTCCTCGTGCCATAATACATCAACTTGGGTGGGAGGGTGAGCGCCCTGGAGGCTGATGGGGGCTTGACTAGATGGACCAGGAAGCTTCCAGGGTGGCGCTAGTAGTTCAGGGGACCAAGGAGGCGCCGGCAGTTCAGGGAACCAAGGAGGCTCTGGCAGTTTAGGGGACCAAGGAGGCGCTGGCAGCTCAAGGGCCCAGGGTGACGCAGGCAGCTCAGGGGGCCAGGGCGTAGCCGGCAGCTCAGGGACGGCCTTCGTGGACGGGTAGCCCC
The DNA here is from genome assembly GCA_039654105.1 of Coreius guichenoti. Taxonomy (NCBI): domain Eukaryota; kingdom Metazoa; phylum Chordata; class Actinopteri; order Cypriniformes; family Gobionidae; genus Coreius; species Coreius guichenoti. The sequence continues at coordinate 682,131 of CM077179.1, forward strand.
CCAATTTTCTTGGGAGGAGCTACGGACTCTGGAGTGAGTTCTTGGGCTGGAGTCAACTCTGGACCCTGGACGGGGGATGGAGTCCTCCCTGGACCCCGGATGGAAGACGGATGGCACGGGACTCTGGACGGGGACTGGAGACGTCACGGGAATCTGGATGGGGACTGGAGACGTCACAGGACTCTGGACGGGACTGAAGACGTCACTGGTGCAGACCAAAAGTCAATTAACCATTGGTCCCCCACTGGTTCTGGTGAGGACTGATTTCCCGGTGTGGTTCTCTTTTCAGAGGGCTCTGGCGTGGTGGTGGCCATCTTGGCATAGGGCTCTGGCGTGGTGGCAGCCATCTTGGCTGAAGACTCAGGAATTTGAGTCTTTGGAACAGATTTACAGGATAACACAGGAGTTAATGGATGTTTGCAAGCTCTACCATGACCTAGCCTACCATGACCTAGCATGTGACGGCATACACAGAAATTACAAAGGGGACGCCGGCACACAACAGAGTTAGCTTTCGTGATGAAGCAAGTCGCTCCCAGGCACAGAGAGGCGTGGCAAAGTGACGCAGTGTCTCGTTCATGCACCACAGAGGAACAGTACGACCAGCTGGTGCCTCCCCAGAGGCCCATCACTTACAGGAGTGTGGAAAGCCGCAATGGCAGCCACGTACACCTTAAGTGTGGAAGGGGTGAGACCAGCAGAGAAGCGATCTTGGAGGAATTAGAGCACTGAAGCCAAGACAATCTCCTCGTGGAAGGAGCTCTGGAACTGAGTATGGTCTCCACCACACCCACAACAGGCCAGCCTCTAGGTACTGGGCCCCCTCAGGGGCCAGACCCAAAGCTTCCACAACTCTGGCCGGGGGTGAAATATTGTGCGGAGGCACAGAGTTATCTGCCACGGAGGACCTGCCAGGAGTGATATGATGTCTGAGAACCATACTTGGGCCGTCCAGAACGGGGCTACTAGCAATAGACTGACCCCTTCTTTCCGGACTCTCTCCAGAACTCCTGGGAGCAGAGCTATCGGGGGGGAAAGCGTACAGGCGTTGCCTCGGCCACATCTGCACCATGGCGTTCAACCCCAGTGGGGTTGGATGCGTGAGAGAAAACCACAGCGGACAGTGGATCATCTCTCGAGAGGCGAACAAATCCACTTCCACTGGGCCGAACCTCTCCCATATCTACTTCACCACATCTGGGTGGAGTCTCCATTTCCTGGGCCTCAGCCCCTGCCTCGACAGGACGTCTGCCCCCAAATTCTGGTCTCCGGGGACATGACACTCCCAACACTCTTGGCCTTGGGAGAGAAAGCAAGGTTTCCTCCATATGGACAGGGAACGAAGGCATCTGCGTGTAACCCTGATCATATGGAACGGATTTCCCCTCAGGGATAACCCCTTGGCTTTCAACCACCACTGTAAGGGCCTCATGTGCAGAAGGCCAAAAGGTATTATGTTGGACGCAGCTGCCATGAGCCCCAGCAGTCTTCGAAACTGCTTTACAGTGATGTTGCCTTTACAGATCATCGCCCATATGGACTCGATTCATGCAGGAGACATTTGTGCCTGCATCATAGCAGAGTCCCATTGAACCTCGGGGGACGGCAACCGAACTGCAGTCTGTACCCTTTTTTTTTTACAGTATGCAGGTAGGCAACCCTCAGAGGTCATGCCAGAGCTAGGACCTCTGTCCCGAAGCCTTCTTCGCCTGAAGGACGGTCCTCAGATCGACATTCTTCTCAGTAGGCTTCGGGCGAGAGCCTACTTATTTTTCTCCTTGATGCCCGGAAAATTTAGCCAGAGATGTCTCTCCGTGGCTACCATAGCTGCCATGGAGCAACCGATAGCACAGGCCATCTCCTTGGTAACCCGTAGAGGCAAATCTGTAGCTTTGTGCAACTCCGCAATATTCTCTGGAGTTGGTCCCTCGTGTAACGAGTGTATGTTGTTACACTAGATTATTGAAATAAGAAGTAATTAACTATTAATTTGGGATCTTTTATTTTAAAATTTGTATTGGAAGAAAACCCACTACAAATTGGTGCAGTGTCCACTCAGTAAACTTACCCATGCAGATTTGCTTGACAAGCAATGTCGTGACCCAATCATTAGTAGGGTGAGGTTCTTTGTAGAGCGAGGTAGACGGCCTTCTAGGAGAGAAAAAGGTAATGAGTTAAAAGAAACTGTACGAACACTCAGACAATGGGGTAAATTCACAATCAGGCTAGGTATACTTTACCGTGTGTCTAAGAATCCAACGACCAAGAAAAGGACTTTTCAGTATGTTGTGCCGGCAGCTTTAAGAGGCTTGGTCCCGAAAGGGGTGCATGATGACGCAGGTCATCAGGGCCAGCACCGCACCCTTTGGTTAGCAAGGCAAAGATTTTACTGGAATTCTATGGAGAAAGACACAAAACTGTATGTGACGCAATGTAAGAGATGTGTGTTGAGTAAGACTCCTGAGCCTGAGGCCAGAGCGCCACTTGTGTCGATAACCACAACAGCATCGCTTGAGTTGGTTTGTATTGATTTCTGGTCGGCTGAGGATGTCAATAACAAGTCAGTTGATGTGTTGGTAGTAACCGATCACTTCACAAAACTTGCATGTGCGTATGATTGTCCGAATCAAATTGCAAAGTCTGTTGCCCGTGTTCTGTGGAACAATTTCTTTTGTATATATGGATTCCCAGAACGGATCCATTCAGACAAGGGTGCAAATTTTGAAAGTTCTCTGATTGCTGAAATGTTGAAATTTTCAAGTGTTGCCAAATCTCATACCACGCCCTATCACCCTATGGGTAACGGTCAAACTGAAAGGTTTAATCGTACGCTTGATGACATGATAAGGTCCTTGCCTCCGAGGACCTCCGAAGCTAATTGGCCTCAGATGCTGAACACACTGACTTTCTCATACAACTGCACTAGGCATGAGACAACTGGCTACCCACCATTCTTTTTGATGTTTGGCCGTACCCCGAGATTGCCAGTGGATGTTTTGTTTGAGAGTGTCATTTTGGATGGGGGGACTGTTGATGTGAGTAAATATGTCCAGTCTCTTGGAAAAGAGTTAAGGGAGGCAATGTCACTTGCACAACGAAATGCACGTCAGCAGCAGAACAAACAGGCTGAACATTACAATCGCAAGTTGGGCGATAGAGTCTTACTTGCGAACAAAGGGGAGAAGGGAAAAAGGAAATTAGCAGATCGTTGTGAAAGCACAGTGTATATTGTGGTCAATAAGAACTGTTCTTTGAACACATACAAGATCCGCCACCCTGTTAATGGTTGTGTCAAAACTGTTAATCGAAATCTGTTAATGCCTGTAAACTTTTTACCATTGCCTGCTTGGGATGATTCTGTGACTTCGGAGTGTGACTGGAGTTCAAACTGTAATTCATCACTTACTGACTGTCAAAGAAGTGATGCTGCAGACCGAACCTCTCAATGGATTGTTGACTTAGACGAAGTTGCAGGGATGGGTAATGGTGAATTGAAAAATGATGTGATTAACTGTGGTGAGCATGAGATTTATGATCATGAGGTGGGGCAACAAACTGAACAGGTTGAAGGGATGGAGTGTCAAGACATCTCTGAAAGAATGTCTAATCCTTCGGGGTCCTTGTGCCCTACATCAAATGCTGAGATACCTCTTGTGTCAGATGTTCAGAATGAAGACTCTGTATCCCAAACTGGCATGCCTGTTGCTGATCAGGACTGTGATGTTTCAACAGTAGTGCCTGTGGGTTTGTTTCAACATGGTGCAGATTCTTGTCATGTTGCAAAAGAATCTGATGAGCAGCAGAGAATACGCACAAGATTTTGTAGATTTATTAAACCTGTGAGTAGATTGATACAGACAATGTCAACTCAAAGAGTGTATCCAGTACTGGAAGTTTGAACTTGTTTATTATGGTTGTTTCTTTTGTTTTTGTTTCAAAGTGTATTTGACTGAATGTACACCTGTCAATTAGCAATGGGTGGAACGATCTTTTAAGATGCATGAGTTTGCTTAAGATAATAAGCATAGAGAGTGATTATTAGTGTATGTCATAATGGAGACTGTATATGGTTTGTCAAATGGTAGATTGGGGATTAGCTACCCTTGGTTTATCTGAATCTTTAACAAGATAGCTTTAAAGCTGTATAACCTAAGGTGGTTTATGTGAAATTACATCACTGATATGTCAAGTGGTTGGCCTGTCCAATAATCTAGTGTAAAACAGTGGGGGTGGATGTAACGAGTGTATGTTGTTACACTAGATTATTGAAATAAGAAGTAATTAACTATTAATTTGGGATCTTTTATTTTGAAATTTGTATTGGAAGAAAACCCACTACACTCGCCCTCATCCAAATCTTTAAGGAGGTCAGCCTGGTATGCCTGCATAATAGCCATTGTATGCAGGCATGCATCAGCCCGACCTGCTGCCATATAACCCTGCCCACTGGCGCAGATGTATCTCGACTGGGTTTTCAGGAACGATGCCACATCTGGGGAGAGGTAGCTGGCTAAAGCCTCTTCAACCCGCGACATCTTCCCATAGCTGTTCTCTCTCGCCCCCACTATGTTACTGTAGTCTAACACAGGGGGATTGGATAGGTGAGAGGAGTGTGGTTTATTCCACGATTTACACAACTCATTGTGTAATTCAGGAAAGAACGGCAAACCTCTGTGTTGAGCCTGTGACCCGGGCTGCAGGTGGCCAGCTGATGTTTAGTCTGGCCATTGCGCGAGTCACAACCTCCACAAAATCCTATAAGTGGGGACGTGAAGTGGCGAGCTCGCTTCAACTTCCTCCGCTTCAATGCCGAGCACATCCACTTCCTCAGAAGCAGACAGCTCAAGCATCAGGCTCTCACCACAAACAGAAGAAGCCATAGGGCGCGCTTTTGTATGGGGAGTGAGATCATCAGAGCTGGCAAAGGATGACTGAGAAAGTGCCTCAGCAGTCTCAGTCTCTTCTGCCAGCTCGCACTGCAAACCTCACAATCTAAGCTGTTGTGCCGTCCTCACTAAACACGGCCAGGCGGGAGCGCAGCACTCTGATAGGGAGTGCTTCACAATGCTCACAGGCAGCTCCCTCGAGAGTTGCCCGGGCATGCTGCACTCCCAAACAGATCACACACAACTGTTAATAAACCTAGGGCAGGGGTGTACACATCGCTTGAACTGATCATGTCTGCTCATTCGCCATTTTACAGACACTGTTTTACAAACAACTCCAAATAAGACATACAACAACACAGAGCGCTTGCTGAAGGGCGAAAGCTAACTCTGTGGTGTGCCGGCATCCCCTTTGTAACTTCCATGTATGCCGTTACATGCTACGTCATGACGCAGCACCAATCAGGATTGGTTTAGTTTCATTCATGCTTCAGAAGCGCTACGCTAAGGGCCCCAAAGTGTCGTTACCGATGCAGTGCGAGTTCCCTCGAAAGGGAACTGAACTAATTAACAAACACAAGCGACAGGGATATAGCAAACAAACACATGGGCAAACACAAATGAAACACAATGAAAACTAATCTAAAACTCAGACATTCACTGAACAGAGAAACAAATCAAAAACAAACTTTAAACAAGACTAAACAAACTCAAAACACGACATTGTGAAAAGCACTATACTTGAATTTAATTAATATTCACCACCTCCAATGTGCTTTGAGTGATTGGATCACAAAACTGTTATATCTGTATTTAGCACTTGTGATCAGATCACAGAGAATGATGTTACATTTAAATATACATTAACACCCTAAGATTGTAGAAGTTAAAGTGGTTGAACTTTTGAACTTTAATTGTATAAATGTATTTTGATGTAAGAATGTTTATATATTTGTGCTGGAAAACAAGATATTGTAGGTATATTATATTGTAGGTCTCAGTACAAAACACTGGTATCAGTAACACTAAACATTCTAATGCCTGTTAAAGATCACAGTTGATTATCAGAGAAATATCCCGGCTCCTTCTTCACGTACATTAGGTGGATGTTCAGATGATCTGGGTTTGTTCACTCCACAGACGGCAGGTTCCTCATGACAACAACAGCCTGCAGAGATGAGGAAATCATCCATAAACATTCTGCCTTCATTAATCCAAATGAGGAATTGCGTCAGGAAAACGTACAGGAACGTACATGTAAAAGAAAGGAATGCTGATATACGCTCTATAGTTCACCCCTTAACGTAGTCTTTGCAAATTAACTTATGGTAACACTTTACAATAAGATTTGATTAATTAACATTAGTTATTAAATGCTGTAAAAATATATATTGCTCATTATAAGTCCATTAATGCATTAACTAATGTTAACAAATTAAACCATCATTAAAGTGTTACCCTTGTCATGCACAACATTGGTAATTGCACTTTTGTTATTTTCTGTTTTTCTGTCTTTCTTCCGCTGTCCACGACCTAATCAGAAAAGAACTACAACCCAGACTTTACTCTTAGAAAAAAGGTTCTATTTGGTTCTATATAGAACTCTAGAGTTCTTGACTCAATTTTAAAGAACCCTTTATGCCAAAAAGGTTCTACATAAAGAGAAATGTCTTAAATGATCGAATAATACTACTAATGTTTAACAGGTTATTTAAAATTTTCTAGCTATAAAGTTTATAAGCTGTTTAATTCATAAAATGTAATTAAAATGAAAAATGAATTAAAACAAAATTCATTAATTAAAACTAAATCCATAAAGTGATCCCTTTATGGGAACCCCTAAAAGGTTATATATATGAAGCTCCTGACAGAACCCTCTATATAGAAACTTTTCTTCTTTGGTGTTGGACAGAGTGAACAGAGGCTGTGCAGGTGAGATTACCTGTGTTACAAACAGGCAGACACGGAGAACAGGTGACGGTAAAATGACAGAGTTTATTGAGATACCAGTTTGTGAGTGGGGCAGGTGAGCGGATGGTGAGAGAGTCAGATGAATAATGAAGATGATTGGATAATACTATACTTCTTGGTTTCAGATGGCGTTGGAGATTGGAATGCTGGATCGAAGGAGACGCTGGAGACTGGAGACAAGACGAGGAGACACACTGGAGACTTGAAGACATGATGGAGAACAGGTAAGTATCGAAGGAGAGTCCTTGAGGTAAGCATAAGCGTGGCTATGTGCAAATGAGACCGGACGGTGACTGAATGTGAGCGTGGTGCTTAAATGCTGGCAGTGATTGCAGTGATGATGGGATGCAGGTGCGTGTGATCAGTATTCAGGAGAGGGCGTGCGCTGTGATTGGGATAGGGTGGAGCCTGGCGTGCTTGTAACAACCTGAGTCCTACTGGATCGTAGCGCCGCCCAGGCAAAGAACTTCATGGTCACAAGCAGAATCCCTCCTATCAAGCTGTGACAGATGAACACTCCCTCCATTTTTTCAATGGCCATCTGTAAAAAAGAAACAAGAGAGTTTCTGTTCATATAGTAATGTATTAAAACTGCACATACATAATCACTCATTTATTAAACTCTTAAAAATAAAGGTCGCAAAGGGGATTTTAACAGCAATGCAATAAACAAAACACACTTTAGTTTAGGGTCCAATTCTCACTATTAACTAACTATTAACTATAACTTTTGCCTCAATAAACTCCTAATTTCTTCTTATTAATAGTTAATAAGTTTGTTAAGTTTAGGTATTGGGTAAGATTAAGGGATGTAGAATATGGTCATGTAGAATAAGGCATTAATATGTGCTTTATACTTTATATAAACAGCCAATATCCTAGAAATATTAATGCTAATAAGCAACTAGTTAATAGTGAGAATTGGACACTAAACTTAAAGTGATACTAAAGAAACATGTTTGGTTCCACAAAGAACCTTTTAGTGAACAGTTCATAAAAGAACCACATTTTTCTTAGTGTGAAGAACATTTTAAAAATCTAAAGAACCTTTTTCCACAGGAAAGTATCTTTTTTGAAATCAAAAGTTTCCATGGATGTTCATGGAACCATTGATGCCCCTATATCACTCTCATATTTTGATTTATATTTCTCATAATGTGTCTGAAGAATGTGAAAATAAACACCAATAATTATTAGCAGACGACAGTACATGGCATCACACGTGGAGTGAGTTACACTTGAGTTACACGTCATCAACTCTTTTGTCTGTAAGAAACGCGCAGGCAAACACAAGGGAGACGTTTCCTCTCGAAGTGGAGCATTTGACGCTGTGTCATGGAGTTGATGCTATGGGGAACCATGCTGAGGAAATGCCTGCTTCACTAAGCTGTGAATATGCTCAAACAAAGTAGGCATAGCATAAATTGACTCTACGGATAATCATCCAAGTCAGAAGAGCTTCAATCTCATGGACACATCCCATGTGACTCGTATAGTGGCGCTACTCCCTAAGCCAATATCCCCAGATACTAGGAGACCCACTACAGTTAATGGCTGAAATATAGAATGCAACAATGACGGAGGGCGATCTACCTAACCTCAGTTTTTAAACACTGGTCAAACTGGAGAGACCTATAGAAGAACCCATCCAAAAGGGAGCATACATCCCTTCTATAAGACCCAACAGTAGAGGGACTCTTGTGAACTGCCCATCATAATTCCATTCATCCTGCTCTACCCTAAAGGGGGTATTTGAGCAGCCTACCAAAGGGAGCATGCAAGGTGCTAAAAACCTCAATAATTAGCAATTCAGCTTAGACAAAGTGTGAGTGACTTATTTTCCTGCCCAGGCTAAAACCTTCAGTATTGCCACTCATCCAAGGAAGAGCATACATCCTTACCCTTATTCAGAAAAGGGAGGCAAACAAGAGCAGGACATAATGCTGTTTGCCCAATTACTCTCATCACCCAGGCTCTAAACCCCAAGGGAGTTGCAGGGGAGCTTAGGGTCTACTTAAAGACCCCAATGTAACTGGGGGAGAGCAGCTCATACCCACGCAAAGGTTGCATGTCTCCCTACTTCAGGTAAACGAAGAAGTGGGAAGCTTTCTTGCCCACTAATTCCATTTACCTGCATCAACCCTTAGGGCCACCCAAAGGAGGGATATGTCCCTGGTACTATTCGGAAAGGGAGACAACAAAAGAAAGGCAGGCTGCAGTTTGCCAATTACTCATCCACCATACTCCAAATCCAAGAAGGCCACTGGAGAGTTTATGCCCTACTTAAAAACCCCAATATACTGGGGGAGGGCAGCTCAACCCTGACTCAAATAAAGGCATTTCTCCAGGACCCGCTATAGAAAGTGCTTTACTCCAACGCTAACTATAGTATGCTGTAGATCAGTGGTTTTCAAACCTGTCCTGGAGGCACCCCAGCTCTGCATGTTTTGTGCATCTCCCTCATTTACCACACCTGATTCAACTCATCAGCGCATTAGTAGAGACTGCAAGAAATAAATTGGGTGTTTCTGATAAGTGAGACATACAAAATGTGCAGGGTTGGGGTGCCTCCAGGACAGGTTTGAAAACCACTGCTATAGATAACAGGTAGTCTACCTCTACTGGGCAGGTTCTTGAACATGGGTCATGCTATAGAGGCCTATAAAGCACCCATACAAAGGGGAGCATACTTCAATAGCATACTTCATCCCTACTTCAAGACCCAACAGTAGTTGGGGAGGGAGGTAAACGAAGTAGAGGGAATCTATACTGTCCTACATAATTCTGTTCACCCTGCATCAACCAATCAAACCATCCACAGGGGAGCGTACAATTCTACTTTAGACCCTAACATAGAGGGGAATATACATAGCTCAACCGTGGAAAAAGATACTTTCAGGATATCATAGCAGAAAAAGAGACAGTCAACCTCCGCTCACAGCCACTGACCAATGCCACACTCACCTTGGGGGCCAGGTGAAGGGGGTAGGATGTCCTCAGACATATGCCCATCCTACAACCTAATCTGAAAGTATCTTTGCTGAAACCGCGCCGGCATGCCTGTTTGTCTCAACACCCCCTTCAGAGGGAGAACAGTGCTGAGCAGAGACTGGGTGGATTTCATGATGTGCAGGGCTCCGCAGGCCTGTCTTGCCTCCGCATATGCCTTGCCATGAGCCGCACGGTGGAACGCAGAGGAGGAAGACTTAATTGATACTGTGAGGTGCAAACACCTGACTTTCATCCCATAAGAAAAAAAGTCAAGCAGTTTTTATAAGGTTTTGGATAGTAATAACTTCTGACGGATTTGGTAATACTTGAGTCATTACTGGATCTTTTAGAATACTGTTCCAAATAATTAGTAATTCCTTTAGAAGGCTGTAGTAACTCTTGAGTCATTACTATTCAAAATCTTACAAAACCCCCAAAAGCTTACTTCAGTCATTACTAGAGCGCTATCATGCTTTTCCCTTTAGAAAGCTGTTCCAAATAATTAGTAATTCTTTCTGAAAGATTTGGTAATATCAAATCAAATCAAATCACCTTTATTTATGTAGCGCTTTTTACAATGGCAATTGTTTCAAAGCAGCTTCACAGTGGTAACAGGAAAATAATTTGATTCGGCTCTGGTGAAAACGGTGATGTCATCAGCTCATTTCAATTATCATACAGTGTCAATGCGGGCAGATCAGTAATATAGTTGAAATTTAAGTGTCCCCAACTGAGCAAGCCAAAAGCCAAAGGCGACGGTGGCAAGGAACCAAAACTCCTTCAGGGCCAGAATGGAGAAAAAAACCTTGGGAGAAACCAGGCTCAGTCGGGGTGCCAGTTCTCCTCTGGCCGACGAACAAATAGTGTATGATTATGATTCTGGCAACATTACAGGTCAGAAGTCATATTAGATCAATAGATATTCGTAGGATTATTCGAAAGATTGGAGTCGTCACGCCGGGGACGGGTTTAATGAGGATGTCGTGTCGATGCGGCATTTACAGGGGGGAGTTTAATTGACACGGTCTCTACAGACACTTCAGAGATATGGTCGTCATGTCCAGGCTAAGGTCCACCATCTGGTCTGGATACGGCCCGGATCCGGCCGACTGCAGTAAACCTCGGGATAAACAGAGAGACTAACATTAGTGTAGATGCCATTCTTCTTATGATGTAACGAGTACATCAGGTGTTATGGGAAGTGTTCCCGGTTCCGGCTGACCTAGTTAATGCAGCCTAAAACAATCGTTTAACTGATAGAAATTAAAAATGTTTTATGTGTATGCCATAGTAAAGAGATGTGTTTTTAGTCTAGATTTAAACTGACAGAGTGTGTCTGTTTTTTCGAACAATGCTAGGAAGACTGTTCCAGAGTTTAGGTGCTAAATAGGAAAAGGATCGACCGCCTGCAGTTGATTTTGATATTCTAGTTATTATCAACTGGCCAGAGTTTTGAGACCGCAATAGACGTGATGGAGTATAATGCATTAGTACTGGGGAGCTAAACCATTTAGTGCTTTGTAAGTAATCAGCAAGATTTTAAAATGTATACGATGTTTAATAGGGAACTAATACTTGAGTAATTACTCTGAGGTTCCATGATCTTCACTTTAGAATTAATTATACGTTTTGCATTACTCAAATTAAATATGAACCTGTATATAGTAGTTCTTAGTAGTCCTTTGGGAGATATGAAAAAAAGAAGTTACTGATTAGCTAATAGTGAACTACCTCATTCAACTGAGTGCTATTACTTACTAATTCATTAGTTAATAGCAGTTAGTGTTAATATGGTGTTATTCATTTGTTCCTGTGTAGTTATTCATTAATGACGGAGCATTATTTTAAAGTGTTACTGAATAAATCAATAAAAACCCTCACATAATGTTGTACGACATGACATCTCTCCTCCGCTGTTAGATTTTCTTTCCAATGAGACCAATATATGTAACGGATCCCAGCAATGGCTTTGGAGAAATCCACACAAGCACAGATCACTCCAATGGTTGAGATGATACTCAAAGCAAGGCTGGCTGTGATCTGTGAGCAATCAGTTCAGAAAACATCAACGTGTAAACAAAATATCAAACACATTCAAAAATATTAATAGAAAATTGTGTAGTTAGGATGCAAGCATTCTCAAAATTATTCATGAGAACAATCAGTGAAACACAAAGGCTAAACAGACACTTACGATCTTTTTGGAGGGGTTGCGTTCAGACAGTATATACAAAAGGCCACAGATAAAGAACTGCAAAAAAGGCATTGTTGTGAGTAAAATGGTAATTTGGTCAACTAAAATGATATGCCATTTCAGTTAAATTGTAAAATGGACTAAAATGAGTGAATAGGGCATGATATGTACCAACTAAATTTAAAGGGCCCCCCAGAAAAGTGGTTTGATGCAAGTTGTACTTGATATAGCAGATTTGCATTTGGTCAGAACATGGTTAGAACATTTATGAGTGGAATAATCTCATATACTATCTGTAGACCAGTGGTTTTCAAATGTGGGGATGAGGCTAGTTTTGTAGAGGTGTAGTTCAATAGTGTAGTTTGTTGTGGCTTAGAAGTTTTCTTTGAAGTAATTAATGCAAAACATGCTAATATAGTCACAAGAGAACATACCAGGGTCCCAAGCCAGAAGGGGCTCCACATTTCTGCTGAGGTGATCGCATCTGATTGCATAAGTATAGTAATTCCAAACATGACCAGACATAAGCCCATCATCACCAGCACAATCTTACACCGGACACATGGAAACAGACAAACACATATGAGACGCCGATCTTCCACCATCACTGCAGAACAATTATAATAACATCTTTACTCAAGGCCTTTTCTAGAAGCTCTTATTGGAGAAAACATTAGACAGTATCTCAAGATATTGCCAGACAGTGGACAAATGGCAAATTTCAACAAAGAATGGGGACCCACTTTATATTAGGTGGCCTTAACTACTATGTACTAACATTTAAATAAATAATTTGATACAATGCACTTATTGTGTACATACATGTTTTTACATTGTACTTACATTTAAAAAAAATACCAGCATGTAATTACATCTGCATGTGTTACATTTATAATTACACTGTTTACACTTCTCTTACATCTAACGCTACCCTTAAACTTACCCATACCACCACACCTGTCCCTAACTTTACCCGTATCCCACCTCAATATCAGCAAAAGTGTTTTACAATACATTATGAACACAATAAGTACATTGCACTTATTTTTTGATGTAAGTACATAGTAGTTAAGGCCATCTAATATAAAGTGGGACCAAGAATGGTATTGGTATTGGTAATGATGACATGCCATTAGCCTGTAAAAGGGGGTGAAATATTGAACTTACTGAATCTAAAACCTTCATATGGTCAAATTTAATCAAATATGAGAGAGGGAGAGCGGTGTTTGGATGAGTTGGACCAGCTAACTCCTCTCCGTCTCCATGTTGAGAGGAATCGTGCAGAGGCATTGTGTGTGAACATGATGGTAGTGTAGTTCTAGACTAATGTGAGCATTTACTCATCTCACATGCACAAAAACAGATTCAGTATCCCTCAATATGAATAAAAACAATGACATGCAAAATCAGAATATTACACAAACATTCAATAATTAAATATGCTAAACAACACAAATACACTTTATGTATTTAATCTCACTTTATTAACCAATGTTTTTGCTGCTGACCTTTGATGGTCCAATTTAACCATACAAATAAATAAAAATTACTTCAGTTAAAAATCACATTTTTTTTGGGGTTCAAGCTAAAAACTTTTAGGGGTTCATATGTTTCATGTGTCTTGTTCTCATTGGTTGTTTTTGCCATGTGATCCTAATAGCCCTATATAAATATCCCTCATGTTTCCATTGTCTCTTGTCGAGTATTGTTCCCTGTACCGCTGTTTGGTGAGTTCATGTCCATGGTTCAGTTTGTTTTATGTTCATGCTCATGCTCATCTTAAAGCCTAGTCAAGCGAAGTCTTTGTTTTGTATCTGTTCACACTGCGATTCAAATAAACTGCACTTGGGTTCATCTACAACTTGCCTGCAATGGATCCGTTACAGAATACTCGACCTAAACAAAATGGACCTCAGCTCTTGAATCTCCGTCAAGCTGGACGAGCTATTGAGGATTATGTGAAGGATTTTTTTTGTTTCATTGATTATTTGCCCAGTGACGAGATTCAACTTAAAAGGTGTTTTCGTTTTGGATTGGACCATGATCTTCCTGAACTCATGCCCTCGGTAGAACACCCTTGTACACTATGTCAGTATATTGACTTTATTTTGTTTCTATGTGGTTCAAGTTTCACGGTGGGGGAGGCAGAGGACTATTATTTGTCTGAGCCTGTTCACGTCATGCCTACCAAGCCAGAGATTGTTCATGCCATAACCACCAGACCAGAGCTTGTTCACGACATGGCCGCTACGCCTGTGTCTTCAGACAAGATGGCCGCTACGCCTGTGTCTTCAGACAAGATGGCTGCCACGCCTGAGCCCTCAGCCAAGATGGCTGCCACACCTGAGTCCTCAACCAAGATGGCTGCCACGCCTGAGCCCTCAGCCAAGATGTTCATACTGGGATTCAAATAAACTGCACTTGGGTTCATCTACAACTTGCCTGCAGTGAATCCATTACAGGTGTCTTTGTCCAAGGTGCCAAGACTGCCTTTTAGGACATTTGCGTAGCTCGAAAAACGCTGCTGGCGGTGGCAAATGAAGTTCGAGCAGCTGTCAGACAAGGTTAAAGGAGGCTGATCGGAACGGAACTCATTAGGCCTGTTTGACTCATGGCCCTAGAGGCCTTCAAAAGAAATTCAAAAGAAATTTCGCCTTCGTGTTTTTCACATGAGTAAAGGATTGTATCCTACACAATTTTTCGCACACACCCACAACCTTCATACCGCATGGTAGAACTCCTCATTCTGAGCAACTTTGTCTCTAGGACCACCACTGTGAATCGAACCTTTTGTTAAATATTGGAGATTATTTGACTCTCTGGTCCTCCAGCAGCCACCCTCTCTGCTCTGCTGGCAGACACCCTCTCTGGTCCTCCAGCAGCCACCCTCTCTGCTCCGCCGGCAGACACCCTATCTGGTCTTCCAGCAGCCGCCCTCTCTGGTCCTCTAGCAGCCACCCTCTCTGCTCCGCCGGCAGACACCCTCTCTAGTCCTCCAGCAGACACCCTCTCTGGTTTTCCAGCAGCCGCCCTCTCTGCTCTGCTAGCAGACACCCTCTCTGGTCCTCCAACAGCCGCCCTCTCTGCTCTGCCGGCAGACACCCTCTCTGGTCCTCCAACAGCCACCCTCTCTGCTCTGCCAACAGACACCCTCTCTGGTCCTCCAGCAGCCACCCTCTCTTCTCCGCTGGCAGACACCCTCTCTGGTCCTCCAGCAGACACCCTCTCTGGTCCTCCAGTAGCCGCCCTCTCTTCTCTGCTGGCAGACACCCTCTCTGGTCATCCAGCAGCCGCCCTCTCTGCTCTGCTAGCAGACACCCTCTCTGGTCCTCCAGCAGCCGCCCTATCTGCTCCGCCGGCAGCCACCTTCTCTTGTCCTCCAGAAGCCACCCTCTCTGCTCCGCCGGCAGACACCCTCTGTGGTCCTCCAGCAGCCGCCCTCTCTGCTCTGCTAGCAGACACCTTCTCTTGTCCTCCAGCAGCCACCCTCTCTGCTCCGCCGGCAGACACCTTCTCTTGTCCTCCAGCAGCCACCCTCTCTGCTCCGCCGGCAGACACCCTCTCTGGTCCTCCAGCAGCCGCTCTCTCTGGTCCTCTAGCAGACACCCTCTCTGGTCCTCCAGCAGCCACCCTCTCTGCTCCGCTGGCAGACACCCTCTCTGGTCCTCCAGCAGCCACCCTCTCTGCTCCGCTGGCAGACACCCTCTCTGGTCCTCCAGCAGCCGCCCTCTCTGGTCCTCTAGCAGCCACCCTCTCTGTACCTCCAGCAGCCGCCCTCTCTGCTCCGCCGGCAGACACCCTCTCTGGTCCTCCAGCAGTGCAGACACCCTCTCTGGTCCTCTAGCAGCCATCCTCTCTGGTCTTCAAGCAGCCGGCCTCTCTGTTCCTCCACCAGCCACCCTCTCTGCTCTGCCGGCAGACACCCTCTCTGGTTTTCCAGCAGCCGCCCTCTCTTCTCTGCTGGCGGACACCCTCTCTGGTCCTCCAGCAGCCACCCTCTCTGCTCCGCCGGCAGACACCCTCTCTGGTCCTCCAGCAGCCACCCTCTCTGCTCCGCCGGCAGACACCCTCTCTGGTCCTCCAGCAGCCACCCTCTCTGCTCCGCTGGCAGATACCCTTTCTGGTCCTCCAGCATCCGCCCTCTCTGGTCCTCTAGCAGCCACCCTCTCTGATCCGCTGGCAGACACCCTCTCTGTTCTTCCAGCAGCCGCCCTCTCTGCTCTGCCGGCAGACACCCTCTCTGGTCCTCCATCAGCCGCCCTCTCTGATCTGCTGGCAGACACCCTCTCTGGTCCTCCAGCAGCTGGCCTCTCTGGTCCTCCAGCAGCCACCCTTTCTGGTCCGCCGGCAGTCACCCTCTCTGGTCCTCTAGTAGCCACCCTCTCTGCTCCAGCGGCAGACACCTTCTCTGGTCCTCCAGCAGACACCCTCTCTGGTCCTCCAGCAGCCACCCTGTCTTCTCTGCCGGCGGACACCCTCTCTGGTCCTCCAGCAGCCGGCCTTTCTGTTCCTCCAGCAGTTTGTGCTTAATATAACTCATGTAAAGGTCCTAAATGATTGTTCTTTATTTCCAAAATTTATTTGCCCTCATAAAGGTAATGTAAATTGTCTTACCCATTTCTTTTATTGCATTGCTCATTTGTTCATTAGCATTTAAATGTTCCTATTTTTTAATGATAAGAATTTTTTTACCCTTTTCTGAGGCAGGCCTTGAGCAATAGCTTCTTCTCTCTTCTTCCTCTTTCAGGCAGTTATAAGAAGCAATTTATCTGCGGCTGCGATCCTCTTCTGCTCAGACAACCATTGAGAGTGGCTGAAGTGGCAAAGAAACTTTTTTCCTATGAAGAAACTATGTCCAATGGCTTTGCCATGCATCAGGGCCTTCTTGTCCTGTTCAGGCTGCTTCCCTCGGCACCCGTTTAAGGGCTTCATCAGCCACAGCACACACAGCCAGCGATGCACATGGGGGAACTGTAAAAGACAAAGAAAACAATTATTTTAGACATTTGTTGCTTTCATATAGATTCATTCTTTTACATTCATTCATAGTTTATAAGCCTTACCTGACACTATCACGGTCTTAAGCTTCAGAGGCCACTGCTGACCAGTGGAGAAGACTCACTTTACAGGCCTTTCCCAGACTGTCTGGTGAAGAGAAGACTTTAGCTGCTTTTCCACCGTCGGGATGAATGGTTCTAAGAACAGTAAGCAACGGTTCTTGTTACATTTCCACTTGAGCAAGTATGGCACGGCACGATTACAAACTGTTCTCGGCCCGGAATTCTCAGCACGGTTGGTAGAATGCGTGTAGTGACGGGCTAGTAAGGCGAGATTCTGCAGACTCGCAAGGTTGTCTTACTCGCATATCCCTTGAAATCCTCTTTCTGAACTGCTCCCGTCATTCGCTCTCTCTCTCTTTGAGATTACAGGAGGCCATCTCTTGTCTTTTTGGAGACCTAATTTAATGCACAATAATGCTCTCTGAATTATAACAGGATGCTGAAATCAAACTGGTCAACATTTCAAACAGTGGGGCCACAACACCAATAATTAGAAATGGCCAAACTGTCCCCCCAACATTTGATATTGTTGATATTGATTTAATAAAAGTATATATTAAAATTAGTAATAATTGTTCATAAATATTCTAATTGATCAGCACTGCCAGGGACCTTTTAACTAAAATGTTTATTAGCTTTAATGACATTTATTAATTCATTCTAATTCAGTTTTTATTTTATTTATTTTACTCAAACAAACTCTGTTTAGTCTGTTTTTGGGAAGGTTACAACTTTGGTGTTCAACATATTGTTTCAGAAATGCAAACAATTAAAGAAATTGAAATTTCAACTTCATTTGGTTGGTTTTATGTTGTTTAAGTTCGCTTTAAGAAAATAAATATGACTATTTGTAAAAGGAAATTTGATTATTGAAGATGTTTTTATAATCTTTACAATCTCACATGGGTTTGATTCAGATTCAGTTAGATGGTCCGTTTACACCCAGATGGTGCAACTTACCCCTAACCTGGGGTAAATTGAGCCACAGGAACACTTTTTTTATAAGAAGCCATATTTTTCGAACCCTTTGTCATAGATGTATTCTGATCATATAAAATGATAGCAAACATCCTGGAATTACTTTAGATACTTTCATTGCACTTCTGCCTTATTTTCTCTTATCTTGAGGACCACATAAGTAACAAATGGCTTATCTTACCCCACTCTCCCTACAGAAGAAAAACACATATATCCGTGGTAAACGAATTTTTAGTTATTTTCTACATTAATATTTATTCCATATAATCATATTTGATTAAATTATTGTCGATATCTGCTGGTTTGAATGAAGATTCACGACGCTAATACATTAAAAAAGTTAGATTAAGATACGGTAGTTTAAATCAGCTGAGGAAGCATCAGGATGATAAATGCAATCATTACGAATACTTACAACATTTTTTTTTCCTTTGCTTTGATTTTTCTGTTACTTGTTTGAACCCGAGTTGAAGATTCTGTAGATTCCAGTAAGACTCTAGCGCAAGACGGCAGTGCAATGCTGCGCTCTAGCGGCCGGTCTGCATACTGCACTCTAAAACATAATGTTTCTCACTTGATACAGTACAAAATATGAAGAATTACAGTAAATTAATCATTAATAATGCATAATTAATATGCATTAATAAGGAATGCTTCACGAATTTGCGTGTCATCATATGGGGCCACAGGAGGGCCAACCAAAAAGATTGGCATAGATCTTCTGTAAAAGAAAACGTGATTCATCAGACCAGGCCACCTTCTTCCATTGCTCCGTGGTCCAGTTCTGATGCTCACGTGCCACTGTTGGCGCTTTCGGCGGTGGACAGGGGTCGGCATGGGCACCCTGACTGGTCTGCGGCTATGCAGCCCCATACGCAACAAACTGCGATGCACTGTGTATTCTGACACCTTTCTATCAGAACCAGCATTAACTTCTTGAGCAATTTGAGCTACACTAACAGGTGCCATGATGAAGGGATAATCAGTGTTATTCACTTCACCTGTCAGTGGTCATAATGTTATGCCTGATCAGTGTATATTCTGAATATACATATAAGTTGTCACATTTATTTATATTGTGCTTTATACAATTCAGACCGTTTCATAGTAACAAATTTTGATTCTGCTGTAAAGCAGCTCTCATTATTCAGCTCAAGTCAGTTCAGTTCCATAACTGTAAAGATCATCAATTGTGCACATACTGTATATACAGTGTATTTTTGCACATACATTGTATGTGTGACAAACTCCTGTACACTCCACTGCACACTGAACAAGCAACAGACACAAGAGAGTGTTTTACATCTGTCACAGATCTCAGCAGCCATTGACTACCATAGTATTTTCTCTCCCACTATGGTAATCAATGCCTGCCGAGATCTGCTTGGTTACAAACATTCTTCCAAATATCTTCCTTTGTGTTCAGCAGAAGAAAGAAGTTCATACAGGTTTGGAACAACTTGAGGGTGAGTAAATGATGACAGAATTTTTATTTTTGGGTGAACTATCCCTTTAAATATTGAAAAACAGAAATAACTTCATACAATTATAATCCCCCTACTAATATTAAAAATATTTATTGGTTAAAATGGCATATAAAATCATTTCAATATTTAGGTATCCATTTGCAAACGACATAGAAAAATGACAAAGAAAGAATCTTGGTCCGCTAACTGTAAAAATCTGAGAAGATTTAGCCAGATGGAACTTAATTCCCTTTTTTAGTTTGACTTAGACTGAAGCAATTAAAATGAACGTATTACCAACATTTCTATACTTATTCCAATGTCTACCTGTAGAAATAGCCGGAAACAATTCATAGAATGGGATAAAATGCTTTCACGATCCATTTGGCAAGGGAAAAAGCCCAGAGTATGCTTTAAAACACTACAGCTGCCAAAAGATAAAAGAGGGTGGGCTCTTCCTTCATTAAAAGATCATTATATATCAGCGCAAATTACAGAAATATATAGATAAGCTAGAAGACCCATGGACAAAGATTAAATTAAATATTTGAGCAGCGGTGATAAAATAATTTAATTTGTTGGAATACACTAGTTTTTAAATGGTTTGCTTATGATTCAGACTTCACTCCAAATCAGTCTGATAACAGATTTAAAATGTGGGCAAATAGGGGAATTACTTCTTTTTGCACCATCATTGAGTAATTTTAAGCTTTCATGTATTAACCCCTAGAGGACTGCACAGTTTTGGGGCCCTTTAGAAGTTTTGACATTTGTGCTTTTTTTAGTTGCTTATAAACATATTAATGGCAAAAGTGTCATTACACTGTATTCAGCACAAACTGGGCTACCATAATATGTGAGCAACATGTATGTACATGCTTGTCTTGGTTTTGTTTCATGTTCATGTTTCATGTTTTCTGTTTAACCAGTCATGTTTCCTGGTTTGTCATGTGATTCCATCGTGCCCTGTATGTGATCATGTCATGTGTTTCCCTAGTCTCTTGTGTCATGTTGTCATTGGTTCATTGTCTTGATTGTTCACAGGTGTGTCTTGTTTAGTCATTAGTCCTTGTGTATTTAAGCCCTCATGTTTGCCATGTTCCCTGGTCTAGCTTTGTTATATGTAACCCGCTGTTGGTGAGTGTCTGTTCACAAGTCAAGTCAAGTCAAGTCAAGTCAAGTCAAGATCATCGTTTGTTTTGTATATGTTCATATTTATAATTAAACTGCACTTGGGTTCTCACTTCAACTTGCCTCCAGTGGATTCCCTTACAGAAAGCTAGACCAACAACAATGAACACAGCAGTCACCCTACTTCGCCTCCATCAAGGCGAACAGGCCATTGAGGACTATGTCCAGAAATTTTGTGAACTTTCCAACCAGGTTAATTTTATTGATGTCGCCCTAAAGGACATTTTTCATTTTGGGCTTAATGAACCTATTTGCTCCCAACTTCCAGGGGGTAAAATACATTGGTCCCTGGAGGAATATATAGACCATGCCCTTTTGTTGTGCGGCTCATGTTTTACTGTGGGAATTGTGGATGAGGGGCTCCATAATCCCACAGTGCACACCACAGCCCAGCCTGCTCACGTCTTGCATGTCCAGAGTCCAGCGGCATCTCCTGTCCACGTCCAGAGTACAGCGGCATCTCCTGTCCACGTCCAGAGTCCAGCGGCGTGTCTCCTTTCCACGTCCTCCAGCGGCGTCTCCTGTCCACGTCCAGAGTCCAGAGGCGTCTCCTGTCCACGTCCAGAGTCCAGTGGCGTCTCCTGTCCACGTCCAGAGTCCAGTGGCGTCTCCTGTCCACGTCCAGAGTCCAGCGGCGTCTCCTGTCCACGTCCAGAGTCCAGTGGCGTTTCCAGCCCGAGACCAGAGTCCAGAGAGGGCTCCAGCCCGAGACCAGAGTCCAGCGAGGGCTCCAGACCATGACACCATAGCTCCGCCCAAGAAAATTTTGAGGGGGGGCAGTAGGTACCTGGATAAGGCTGCGCCTCTGTGGTCCCCTGAACTTCCTGCACCACAACGGCTTCCTGAACTTCCTGCACCGCAATGGTCCCCTGAACTTCCTGCACCGCCATGGTCCCCTGAACTTCCTGCACTGCCATGGTCCCCTGAACTTCCTGTACCGCCATGGTCCCTTGAACTGCCTGTGCCTCTATGGCTTTCTGAACTGCTCCACGGCCCAGGTCTGCCCATGCCCCATGGCCCAGGTCCGTCCATGCTCCCAGGCCCGTCTCTGCCTTGCCAGGGTCCATGTCCTGTCCCCCTGCACAGGCCTGGCCCACCATCCCTCCCCCAAGACCGCCCTCCTAGACTTTTGTGTTTTGTTGGGCGTCAGGAGCCGCCCTTAGAGGGGGGGAGTTCTGTAATGTCTAATGTCTTGGTTTTGTTTCATGTTCATGTTTCATGTTTTCTGTTTGAGTTTAATCAGTCATGTTTCCTGGTTTGTCATGTGATTTCCATTGTGCCCACATGTGATCATGTCATGTGTTTCCCTAGTCTCTTGTGTCATGTTGTCATTTGTTCATTGTCTTGATTGTTCACAGGTGTGTCTTGTTTAGTCATTAGTCCTTGTGTATTTAAGCCCTCATGTTTGTCATGTTCCCTGGTCTAGCTTTGTTATATGTAACCCCCTGTTGGTGAGTGTCTGTTCATGGTTCAAGTCAAGTCTGTTCATGTTTCAAGTTAAGTTTAAGTCATCGTTTGTTTTGTATATGTTCATATTTATAATTAAACTGCACTTGAGTTCTCACTTCAACTTGCCTCCAGTGGATTCCCTTTTGTTACAGTATTTTTGAGAGAATGTTTATGCGTTGTTTTTGAAAAAACAAAAAATGTGTCCACAAGACTTTTGACTAATGGGTGTTGTTGCCTAGAGTTTTTGCTTCAAACTGATGTGAGAATCATTGTGCCTACTCATTCACATAAAACGATATATTGATTTAAATTTTGTAGACACTTTTTCTTTACAAAGCCCATATGCGAAGGGATGTGAATGATCATTTAATGCTGTGATTTACACCTGAGAGAACAAAGAACCATATAATGAGCCGCCTAATGAATGAGCCTTTGAGTCAGGTATGTGACTGAGGAAGCTAAGGAACAGGACAAAATAAATATATTCTGTTGTAGTTTATTTAGAATATAGTTAACAATATAAAGTGAGAGCCAAAGGCACATTACAAAGGCCTACTATATTTTAAATTAGCAAAAGATTTGACATTACTATTTTTAATGTTTTTGAAAGAAGTCTCGTGCTAAAAAAAAACGTAATATTATCACACTGAACACAATTCAGTATTCAGGAAATACAAATAACTGAATAATTGGTAATGATGAATGTTATAAGTAAAACATTTGGGATTTAAAACAACATAATGCAATGCAATTATGATTTCAAAGAATATAGGGTGAATTCAGGTTGATTGGGTCACTTTTTTCCCAGTCATTTCAATGGCAAAAAATGTCTGAATCATTTGATTTTGTTAACTATCCGATATCATTTATGAGATGTGCCGTGCAATGCGTGATCCCGCCGGCGCGTATTATAGGCTACTGTCTGCTATATTTGCTTCTTATTTATTAAATCCAGGCAACTGGCTGATGAAACATTGATTAAAATTAAGATAGAATTTATACAAAATGAAATTCACTTTAAAGAAAGGCTTTCTACAAAACTTAATGAAGTGATCAAAATCATGTCTGACCCACTCCATGTCTCCCGACATATTGCTCATCTTATGATGTGTCCTTTCTTACTCGTGCTGTTCACTTTTCATAATCAACATAGATGAAATTAAAAAATAACATTAGGTTATAGTATTTAAACGTCATAACAAAATACGTTTTAATGGCTACAACAAGTAGCCTATTGTACACAAAACTTATAGCATCTGAGCAAAAATTTGCGAACAAAAGTTTTATTGATGTGACACTAGGCTATTTTACAGTAAACACTTCATAATCTGTCCAAAACAGGCCAAAGAAATCTTGTCTAAACAGTCTTACGTCTATGACATTTTATGTTACAGCAGGATTCATATTTAAACATTTAATATTCACAGACACTAACAGAATAAACTTACCTCACTATCATCGGCTGAATCCGTTGCTGTTTGAAATTTAACAGCTTTTCTTCTGAGGTAAATTATTCCAGGATTATTCCTCACTGTGTCTCAAAACGATGTAAATTACATGCAGTAAACCTGATGTGTTTATTCGAGTCGATGTGGGCGGGGATATACTCACATTGATCGTGTCAGTATTTGACTTACAAAAGAACGCACGCTCCGTGGGCGTGGCCGCATTGACACTAATGGAGAAGCTGGCGAACGGCTGACATCGCTCTCTTTTCAAACAGATTACATAAACAGAGAATATTTGTTTTCGTTTTGATTTACATTATTTAAAACCTGACATTTCAACGTTTCTTTAGACATACACTCACCTAAAGGATTATTAGGAACAACTGTTCAATTTCTCATTAATCCAATTATCTAATCAACCAATCACATGGCAGTTGCTTCAATGCATTTAGGGGTGTGGTCCTGGTCAAGACAATCTCCTGAACTCCAAACTGAATGTCAGAATGGGAAAGAAAGGTGATTTAAGCAATTTTGAGCGTGGCATGGTTGTTGGTGCCAGACGGGCCGGTCTGAGTATTTCACAATCTGCTCAGTTACTGGGATTTTCACGCACAACCATTTCTAGAGTTTACAAAGAATGGTGTGAAAAGGGAAAAACATCCAGTATGCGGCAGTCCTGTGGGCGAAAATGCCTTGTTGATGCTAGAGGTCAGAGGAGAATGGACCGACTGATTCAAGCTGATAGAAGAGCAACTTTGACTGAAATAACCACTCGTTACAACCGAGGTATGCAGCAAAGCATTTGTGAAGCCACAACACGCACAACCTTGAGGCGGATGGGCTACAACAGCAGAAGACCCCACCGGGTACCACTCATCTCCACTACAAATAGGAAAAAGAGGCTACAATTTGCACGAGCTCACCAAAATTGGACAGTTGAAGACTGGAAAAACGTTGCCTGGTCTGATGAGTCTCGATTTCTGTTGAGACATTCAGATGGTAGAGTCAGAATTTGGCGTAAACAGAATGAGAACATGGATCCATCATGCCGTGTTACCACTGTGCAGGCTGGTGGTGGTGGTGTAATGGTGTGGGGGATGTTTTCTTGGCACACTTTAGGCCCCTTAGTGCCAATTGGGCATCGTTTAAATGCCACGGCCTACCTGAGCATTGTTTCTGACCATGTCCATCCCTTTATGACCACCATGTACCCATCCTCTGATGGCTACTTCCAGCAGGATAATGCACCATGTCACAATGCTCGAATCATTTCAAATTGGTTTCTTGAACATGACAATGAGTTCACTGTACTAAAATGGCCCCCACAGTCACTAGATCTCAACCCAATAGAGCATCTTTGGGATGTGGTGGAACGGGAGCTTCGTGCCCTGGATGTGCATCCCACAAATCTCCATCAACTGCAAGATGCTATCCTATCAATATGGGCCAACATTTCTAAAGAATGCTTTCAGCACCTTGTTGAATCAATGCCACGTAGAATTAAGGCAGTTCTGAAGGCGAAAGGGGGTCAAACACAGTATTAGTATGGTGTTCCTAATAATCCTTTAGGTGAGTGTATGTCTCATGTTTGTGTGACAAGTATTGACTAAGTTACAGTTCATTTTCTGAAGAGTATCAGATTGGACTTCATTGACAGAGAGGCTGCAGATCGCGCATCATGTTTGCACAACATTGTGTTTTTATTGTGAGTGTACACAAATAAAAGTAGATACTTAACATATTATAATGATGTATAACACTTGCATGATAAAATGAATGATAAAATCTTTTGAATGATAAAAATCTCTTTGGCACTGATAAGAAAAAAATCGAGGCGGTCGTGCCGGCGTGATCTTCGACCTCTAGGGGTTAAAGAAAAAGTTTTACTAGGAAAAAAAAGATTTTTACAGATACCTCCAGGTTCGAAATTATTATGATCAAAAAATAAAAGGAAAACTCAAAGATAATTTGAATCCATTGATAGACTTGTTTAAGAAGGCATACGCATCAGGTATTAGATATAAGATAGTTCCCTTTCAGTCGGTCACGTTCAACGTTACGTCACCGACGTACTGGGATCACTTCTAGGAGCCCTATCAGCTTCGAGTGTATACAGAACTAGCCAATGCACATTGGCGTGCGAGATTTGCATCTCGCGTTCTGCCCCGCAGCGCGGGTATAAATACAGAAGCGGATGCAGTGCACATTTGTCATTCACTTCGGAGCCGATGTTTATTCTGATACTGAAGAGTGTTTCTGTTATCAGAGAGAACGAGAGAACGAGAAGAAGCTTGAGTGCTGGGGTTAAGGCACGTTCAGCGAGGACCGCGATCTCACTGGAGAGATACAAAACTGCTATTTTCACAGCAATCTCCGCTGGTTCGGTGAGGGCGTTCCATATCAGTGAGTGCATACACAGGGCTGCACTATTTCCCTGTGTTTTGCCGCGGCCATCTCCCTGAGTGCTTCAGCACGCTTTAAGAGCTTTTTTCCCCTAAAAGAGTACATGGGTGTGACACTGCGTCTTTTTCAAGATGTCATTCCACCCGTGCGTTTCTGGATGCGATCGCTCCCGGTCACCAGCTGGCGGTCACAATCGTTGTCTTACGTGTCTGGGCATTCAGCACGCTGAGGCAGCGTTTGTGGATAGTTCATGTTCTAGCGCTATTCCTGCTGGCCAGCAGAATAGGGCTACTTCAGCAAATAGCCAGGGTGACCTGAGGATCACGGTTAGGGCTACCCCGCCGAGGCAAACTCTGTGGGCCCCTAATCCCTCTGTAGCGCCACAGCTGGTGGAGTTACCGAGAAAGCCCGCTGGCCCCTCCCATGGGCGTCTAGTGGTGTCTTTCGGGGCTCTGGCTGATGACAGGATGTCGATCGCTGCATTGGAGTGGGAGCTTCAGTCTGGGAGAGTAGCGTTGCACGAGACGGACTCAGAGTTGACGGCTATGCTTTCCCGCTTCCTCCTGGCGTGGTAATCTGCGTCCCCATCCAAGGCCTGTAAGTTTACGTCCACTCTAACGGGCAAAGCTTACAGAGCCTTTGGACAGGCTGCGTCCGCCCTGCATTGCTCCAGGTGCATCAAGCCCAGGCACTCATGGATGTGCACGAGGGTAGACCTGACCCTGAGCTCCTGAGGGAGCTCCGGGCAGTGATGGACTTCGCCGTCCGGGCGACTATGGTCAGGCGATGTCCACCTCTGGCTCAACCTGGCGGATATGAGGGAGGCCGATAAATATTGGTTCCTGAACTCCTCTGTTTCCCAGGTTGGGCTATTCAGCGACGTGGTCGAGAGCTGCGCCCAGCAGTTCTTGGCCACCCAGAAGAAGACGGAGGCCATCAAACATCTCCACGGATGCCTCTACCACGTACAATGGGCATGCAGTGTCGGGTCCGTGGACGGTGAGCCTACTTTCCCCCAGTGAGCCTACTTGCACAGACCTGTGCAAAGTCAGGGAGGATGAGGAGCAGATCTTGTTAGTTGCTCCGTATTGGCCCAACCGGACCTGGTTCCCAGAACTGATACTCCTCATGACAGCCCCTCCCTGGCAGATTTCTCTGAGAAAGGACCTTCTTACTCAGAGACGGGGCACCCTATGGCACCCGTGTCCGGAGTGCCATAGAACGGAGGTTCTAGGTGACTTACCCCAAGAGGTAGTTAACACCATCTCTTCGGCACGAGCACCGTCTACGAGACAGGCTTATGCCTTGAAGTGGAATCTGAAGTGGTGTTCTTCTCGCCGAGAAGACTCCTGAAGATGTTGGATTGCATCTGTGCTTTCCTTCCTGCAGCAGGGGTTGGAGCAAAGGCTGTCTCCCTCCACCCTCAAAGTTTATACTGCTGCAATATCACAAATCCGCTTATCACAAACCCCGTGGAAGGTAAGTCGGTTGGGAAGCACGACCTGGTCATCAGGTTCCTTAAGGGGGCGAGACGGTTAAATCCTCCTCGACCTTCCTCTATACCCTTTTGGAATCTTGCTGTGGTGCTACGAGCACTTCAGAATGCCCCATTTGAGCCTCTGCAGTAGGCAGAACTAAAGATTCTGTCTATGAAGACTTTGCTGCTGGCTGCACTTGCCTCCATCAAGAGGGTAGGGGACCTGCAGGCATTTTCAGTCGACAAATCGTGCCTAGAGTTCGGGCTGGGTGACACCTATGTGGTACTGAGACCCAGGCCTGGCTATGTGCCCAAGGTTCCTACCACTCCCTTTAGTGACCAGGTAGTGAACCTGCAAGCGCTGCCCCTGGAGGAGGCAGACCCAGCCCTGGCTTTGCTCTGTCCCGTCCATGCTCTGCAACTGTACGTGGATAGAACACAAAGCTTCAGGACCTCATATCAGCTCTTTGTCTGTCACGGAGGCCAGCAGAAGGGAAAGGCTGTCTCCAAGCAGAAGATGGCCCACTGGATAGTGGATGCCATCGCCTTGACTTACCAAGCACAAGGTGTGCCCTGTCCGCTCAGGGTGCGAGCACACTCTACTAGAAGTGTTGCATCCTCCTGGGCGCTGGCACGTGGCGCCTCGCTGTCAGATATCTGTAGAGCTGCAAGCTGGGCGACATTTCATTATTGCATATATATGTATAATTATGTATGTATATACTGTATAGTTTTTCTTTATGTATATGTGTGTATGCGTGTATGATATGTATACGTATGTATATATTATTAGTATGCATTCTTATCAAAATAATTTTATTTATTCATTCATTTTTGTTTATTTTTATTTTTCCTGATATGTTTATATATTCATATATTTACTTTATTTACGTAGTCAGTCACATACTCATTCAGTTTCTTTGAGTACAACATGCATGACTTGTACTTACACTGAACAAAATTATAAATGCAACACTTTTGTTTTTGCCCCCATTTTTCATGAGCTGAACTCAAAGATCTAAGGCTTTTTCTATGTACACAAAAGGCCTATTTCTCTCAAATATTGTTCACAAATCTGTCTAAATCTGTGTTAGTGAGCACTTCTCCTTTGCCGAGATAATCCATCCACCTCACAGGTGTGGCATATCAAGATGCTGATTAGACAGCATGATTATTGCACAGGTGTGCCTTAGGCTGGCCACAATAAAAGGCCACTCTAAAATGTGCAGTTTTACTGTATTGGGGGGTCCGAGGGGGTCCGAAAACCAGTCAGTGTCTGGTGTGACCACCATTTGCCTCACACAGTGCAACACATCTCCTTCACATAGAGTTGATCAGGTTGTTGATTGTGGCCTGTGGAATGTTCATCCACTCCTCTTCAATGGCTGTGCAAAGTTGCTGGATATTGGCAGGAACTGGAACACGCTGTCGTATATGCCGATCCAGAGCATCCCAAACATGCTCAATGGGTGACATGTCCGGTGAGTATGCTGACCATGCAAGAACTGGGATGTTTTCAGCTTCCAGGAATTGTGTACAGATCCTTGCAACATGGGGTTGTGCATTATCATGCTGCAACATGAGGTGATGGTCGTGGATGAATGGCACAACAATGGGCCTCAGGATCTCGTCGCGATATCTCTGTGCATTCAAAATGCCATCAATAAAATGCACCTGTGTTCGTTGTCCATAACGTATGCCTGCCCATACCATAACCCCACCGCCACCATGGGCCATCATTAAACCGCTCACCCACATGACACCATACATGCTGTCTGCCATCTGCCCTGTACAGTGAAAACCGGGATTCATCCGAAAAAAGAGAACACCTCTCCAAAGTGCCAGACGCCATCGAATGTGAACATTTGCCCACTCAAGTCGGTTACGATGACGAACTGCAGTCAGATCGAGACCCCGATGAGGACGACGAGCATGCAGATGAGCTTCCCTGAGACGGATTCTGACAGTTTGTGCAGAAATTCTTTGGTTATGCAAACCGATTGTTCCAGCAGCTGTCCGGGTGGCTGGTCTCAGACAATCTTGGAGGTGAAGATGCTGGATGTGGAGGTCTTGGGCTGGTGTGGTTACACATGGTCTGCGGTTGTGAGGCCGGTTGGATGTACTGCCAAATTCTCTGAAACGCCTTTGGAGACGGCTTATGGTATGGTAGAGAAATGAACATTCAATTCACGGGCAACAGCTCTGGTGGACATTCCTGCAGTCAGCATGCTAATTGCACGCTCCCTCAAAACTTGCGACATCTGTGGCATTGTGCTGTGTGATAAAACTGCACATTTTAGAGTGGCCTTTTATTTTGGCCAGACTAAGGCACACCTGTGACAACTTCTGTTGACATATGACAGAAATAAAGTCAAACTGGTTAGTAATAAGTGAAGCTGGTAATGCTGTTTGTGAAGCTGTTTAATCCTTTGTTGAGATCTTGAGAGATTTAATGTCTTTTATCTTCAGTTGATTTCATCCAAGTCTGTGGCTGGAAGTCAGTTGTAGTTTTTGTGTTTCTGCTTGTCTCTTCTCTTTTTTCTATTCTTGTTTCTCTTGATTCTGCTTGTTAGCAGCAGGTGTTCATCACTAATGCTCAATCATCAATTAATTATCTTATTAAACATGCAGTATGCAGGATCTGCTTTCTCTGACCCGGTTTGTTTGTAGGGATGGGCAATTTCTCTTTTCGATCATTGATAGGTCTCAAAAAACGAGTACTCGAGCACTCGGGGGGCGTGGCATGTGCGGGGGCGGGGCATGTCCATCATGGAGATAATGAAAATATTTTAAGACTGTTACGAAAACTAATGTTGACGAATACAAATATGACATGAAAAAATGCCTTTGAAAACATGAACATATGACTAGAAAAAATAACTGCTAGATTATGATGCATAAATGTTTTTGAAAAAGAAACATCTAAAAACAAAATGGCCATCTCAAATAACCCAGTCAATAATACTGGGCATTGCATTTGAGCTTAAACTGTGAATAAACACCACCCTGCAGAGCTTTGCTAGCGGGTTGATAAACTCAACCAAACGCATCCTATATTAGATTAATCTGATCTATACCTATTACAACTTCTGCACAAAAGGACGTGAATGCGCACGTGTACTTGACCGTGCTAGTTTTCACAGTCTATGGTTTGAAAGGGAAATTCACATTTTGAATGCGCTCTTCCCTTAACAACAACGCTGATACACAGGCAACTAAAGCACAGAGAATTTACAACATTCTATTACAGTCTTGTTCTCATTATAATGCTATGTATATGACAGATTGGCGCTGCACATCTTGCACTTTTTTAGCACTTTTTTTTTTCATGATCAAAGTGATTACAGACATACTGCGTGTTTTTTAGTTCTACTGCTAAAAACATGAGAACAAAATAACACTGCTGCATTATTAATATCATCAATGATTTTGAAAAAGAAATAGCCTATCTAAAAATACAAACCCGATTCCAAAAAAGTTGGGACACTGTACAAATTGTGAATAAAAAAGGAATGCAATAATTTACAAATCTCATAAACTTATATTTTATTCACAATAGAATATAGATAACATATCAAATGTTGAAAGTGAGACATTTTGAAATGTCATGCCAAATATTGGCTCATTTTGGACTTCATGGGAGCTACACATTCCAAAAAAGTTGGGACAGGTAGCAATAAGAGGCCGGAAAAGTTAAATGTACATATAAGGAACAGCTGGAGGACCAATTTGCAACTTATTAGGTAAATTGGCAACATGATTGGGTATAAAAAGAGCCTCTCAGAGTGGCAGAGTCTCTCAGAAGTCAAGATGGGCAGAGGATTACCAATTCCCCCAATGCTGCGGCGAAAAATAGTGGAGCAATATCAGAAAGGAGTTTCTCAGAGAAAAACTGCAAAGAGTTTGAAGTTATCATCATCTACAGTGCATAATATCATCCAAAGATTCAGAGAATCTGGAACAATCTCTGTGCGTAAGGGTCAAGGCCGGAAAACCATACTGGATGCCCGTGATCTTCGGGCCCTTAGACGGCACTGCATCACATACAGGAATGCTACTGTAATGGAAATCACAACATGGGCTCAGGAATACTTCCAGAAAACATTGTCGGTGAACACAATCCACCGTGCCATTCGCCGTTGCCGGCTAAAACTCTATAGGTCAAAAAAGAAGCCATATCTAAACATGATCCAGAAGCGCAGGCCTTTTCTCTGGGCCAAGTCTCATTTAAAATGGACTGTGGCAAAGTGGAAAACTGTTCTGTGGTCAGACGAATCAAAATTTCAAATCACCTTTATTTATATAGCGCTTTTTACAATGGCAATTGTTTCAAAGCAGCTTCACAGTGGCAACAGGAAAATAATGCAAACGGAATTTGATTCGGCTGTACAGCCGCTCTGGTGAAAACGGTGATGTCATCCAGCTCATTTCAATTATCATATAGTGTCAATGCGGGCAGATCAGTAATATAGTTGAAATTTAGGTGTCCCCAACTGAGCAAGCCAAAAGCCAAAGGCGACGGTAGCAAGGAACCAAAACTCCTTCAGGGCCAGAATGGAGAAAAAAACCTTGGGAGAAACCAGGCTCAGTCGGGGTGCCAGTTCTCCTCTGGCCAACGAACAAATAGTGTATGATTATGATTCTGGCAACATTACAGGTCAGAAGTCATATTAGATCAATAGATATTCGTAGGATTATTCGAAAGATTGGAGTTGTCACGCCGGGGACGGGTTTAATGAGGATGTTGTGTCGATGCAGCATTTACAGGGGGGAGTTTAATTGATACGGTCTCTACAGACACTTCAGGGATATGGTCGTCATGTCCAGGCTAAGGTCCACCATCTGGTCTGGATACGGTCGGATCCGGCCGACTGCAGTAAACCTCGGGATAAACAGAGAGACTAACATTAGCGTAGATGCCATTCTTCTTATGATGTAACGAGTACATCAGGTGTTATGGGAAGTGTTCCCGGTTCCGGCTGACCTAGTTAATGCAGCCTAAAACAATCATTTAACTGATTTGAATAATAGAAATTAAAAATGTTTTATGTGTATGCCATAGTAAAGAGATGTGTTTTTAGTCTAGATTTAAACTGACAGAGTGTGTCTGCTTCCCGAACAATGCTAGGAAGACTGTTCCAGAGTTTAGGTGCTAAATAGGAAAAGGATCGACCGCCTGCAGTTGATTTTGATATTCTAGGTATTATCAACTGGCCAGAATTTTGAGACCGCAATAGACGTGATGGAGTATAATGCGTTAAGAGCTCGCTCAAGTACTGGGGAGCTAAACCATTTAGTGCTTTGTAAGTAATCAGCAAGATTTTAAAATGTATATGATGTTTAATAGGGAGCCAATGCAGTGTTGCCAGAACCGGGCTAATATGGTCATACTTCCTGGTTCTAGTAAGAACTCTAGCTGCTGCGTTTTGGACCAGCTGCAGTTTATTTATTAAGCGAGCAGGGCAACCACCCAGTAGAGCATTACAATAATCTAGCCTTGAGGTCATGAACGCATGAACTAACTGTTCAGTATTTTGCATTGAAAGCATGTGCCGTAATTTAGATATATTTTTAAGATGGTAGAATGCAGTTTTACAGATGCTAGAAACGTGGCTTTCAAATGAGAGATTGGTATCAAAGAGCACACCCAGGTTCCTAACTGAAGACGAGGACTTGACAGAGCAGCCATCGAGTGTTAGACAGTATTCTAGGTTACTACTTGTGGAGTTTTTTTGTCCAATGATTAAAAATTCAGTTTTTTCTGAATTGAGTTGCAGGAAATTACTAGTCATCCAATTTTTTATATCAGCTATGCATTCTGTTAATCTTGTGAATTGGTAAGTTTCGTCAGGGCGTGAAGAAATATAGAGCTGAGTATCGTCAGCATAACAATGAAAATTAACGCCATGCTTCCTAATAATATCTCCCAGTGGTAGCATGTACAGGGTGAAAAGCAACGGTCCTAGCACTGAGCCCTGCGGTACTCCATACTGAACTTGTGTTCGGTATGACATCTCTTCATTTACTGCTACAAACTGATAACGGTCAGATAAGTATGATTTAAACCATGCCAATGAAGTTCCACTAATGCCAACATAATTTTCGAGTCTATTCAAAAGAATGTTGTGGTCGATAGTATCGAATGCAGCGCTAAGATCGAGTAACACTAACAGAGAGATACAACCACGATCGGATGATAAGAGTAAATCATTTGTAACTCTGATGAGAGCAGTCTCAGTACTATGATACGGTCTAAATCCTGACTGGAAATCCTCACAGATACCATTTCTTTCTAAAAAGGAGCATAATTGTGAGGACACTGCCTTTTCTAGTATTTTTGACAGAAAGGGTAGATTTGAGATTTGAGATAAATTTGAAGTTCTTTTTGGAAAACTGGGACGCCATGTCATCCGGACTAAAGAGGACAAGGACAACCCAAGTTGTCATCAGAGCTTAGTTCAGAAGCCTGCATCTCTGATGGTATGGGGTTGCATGAGTGTGTGTGGCATGGGCAGCTTACACATCTGGAAAGGCACCATCAATGCTGAAAGGTATATCCAAGTTCTAGAACAACATATGCTCCCATCCAGACGTCGTCTCTTTCCGGGAAGACCTTGCATTTTCCAACATGACAATGCCAGACCACATACTGCATCAATTACAACATCATGGCTGCGTAGAAGAAGGATCCGGGTACTGAAATGGCCAGCCTGCAGTCCAGATCTTTCACCCATAGAAAACATTTGGCGCATCATAAAGAGGAAGATGCGACAAAGAAGACCTAAGACAGTTGAGCAACTAGAAGCCTGTATTAGACAAGAATGGGACAACATTCCTATTCCTAAACTTGAGCAACTTGTCTCCTCAGTCCCCAGACGTTTGCAGACTGTTATAAAAAGAAGAGGGGATGCCACACAGTGGTAAACATGGCCTTGTCCCAACTTTTTTGAGATGTGTTGATGCCATGAAATTTAAAATCAACTTATTTTTCCCTTAAAATGATACATTTTCTCAGTTTAAACATTTCATGTCATCTATGTTGTATTCTGAATAAAATATTGAAATTTTAAACTTCCACATCATTGCATTCTGTTTTTATTCACAATTTGTACAGTGTCCCAACTTTTTTTGGAATCGGGTTTGTAATATAACCGTCTCAAATAACCCAGAGTTGATCATCTCGGGCATTGCATTTGAGCAGAAACTGAGAATGAACACCAGCCGGTATAACGGCAGCGCTTTGCTAGCTGGTTAATAAACTCAACCAAACGCGTCCTATATGAGATTAATCAGATATAGACAACATATGTAATCTTACAACTTGCATCTGGAGAAAAGGACGCGTGAACTTGACCGCGCTCTGATGTAACTCTCGTTGTGGATTTCCTTTAACAGCTGATACACGGGGAACTAAAGCACAGAGAATTTACAACAGTCTTGTTGTAACGTTCAAGTACTCTTGCTCATCCCTATTTGTTTGCTGGCTATATGGCTGCAATATGATGTGTTTTCCACTATTCCACTAATACTATTGGGTAAATTGGCAACGTGCAGTATCGCACAGACCAAAACATATATTTATATCATTATAAATGAAAAGAGATCTAAGTGACTGTTAATGAATGTGCATTGTACATAGAGTGTCATAAGGGGAAAGAATCCAATTCAATGGTTCATATTGTGCGTGATGCACGTGGTGCGGCCTGCACATGGTATGGTGCTAAATCTATATTGAATGTTTCATTTGGATATATATATATATTGTGACAGCATGAGAGGTTCAGGATCTTTAACTTGTGCAGTTTCCCAGTAAACACCACTTCAACAGTCTCTTCAGTATGCAGGTGTTGGTTTTTAATTATCAAACAAAAGGGTATCAACTTACATCTCTTCAGTTCACAACAAACAACTTAGTCTTCTTTGGTTCACGTTCGTCTCTTCTCACAGCCACACACCTCCTATTAGATCCTGCTTCTGGTCTTATTAGCTGCAGGTGCTCTCTCAGGCAGCCTGGGTTTTGTAGTCCTTAATAGGCAGCCATCTTGCCCCCTAGCGTCCACGTGTGGTGACCTGGGAATGGTAGTTCTTAACAAGATGCCCTCTTGCTCCAGCCATCTTAGAGCAATGTATCTGCCTTCTAGAACACACCCTTTTATGATGTCACAATATATATATATATATATATATATATATTTGAATGGTATTATAATTGTTTATTTATTTCATTATAGTATGTTATATCAAATAAATATTTGAATTAATGCATATGTTAATATAATCTAGTATATAAAATATTGTAATATAATAATTGTGATGTATTATACATCAGTCTATTAGTAAGAATATTAATGCAGTGTATAATAAGGAAGACAATAAATTCATAATGTAATTAGAGTTTTCTTTATTTACATGTATTTCATTTTTTTGTTTAATTGTGTAATAATGTCAGTCTACCTGTGCATATTTCTGTGTGCACACGAGAGAGAGAGAAGCAGATGCCCCGTTGATCCACTGATGATCTCTATTTGTTTCAGATTGTTTTAAAAAAAAACCTTGGTTCTCATCATTGAGTGGTCGTGAGGTCCTTGTGTGTGAGGGTGTCTGGTCCAGACATGCTACACGATGCGATATGATTCACCCCATTCCGATTTCGATTCAACACAATGCGATTCAATGCAATACAATGCAATGGAAAAAATATGATGCTATGCAATTCAGTATGGTACAGATAGTTCACTTTTATTTCTTTGGTTCAGACAGCAATATAGATTTCCACATTACAGACGTGCGTGGTGGATGGATTAAAAGTATTAGCATTCCAATGTATTGTTTATCCGTTCATTTAATGAATCATATTTTGAAAGGCTTGTCCGTGCATCTGAGCGGAACGTGGAAAGTGAAGTATACCCGGGCCTCAGGACACGCCTCGGTCTCATAGTGTTGTGATACATCATATTCTACGTATAAAATATTGGTCACAAATTATTGGTCACTTTCAAATAGTGCTGTAGTACTCGAGTCCGGACCATAGACTGTAAAATATGGACGTAGTGTCCGTGACGTCACCCATAGGATTCTGAAGAGCAGTTTTGAAGCGTAAAGTAGGGTCGAGCTGGCCGTTGCCATCTTGGCAGCGCGTCACCGCGCGTCACACCCGGATAACTGAAAATGGGCAAAGAGGCGGGACGTGGGTGGAGCTGAGGTGACATGATGACTAACAGACAGCAGACAAATGACAATCCACCTGTCACTCAAAGTGGCCACGCCCTTAATTATGCAGAACTTTAAGGCTTTATATAATGTAAACGAATGAGTTATAAAAAAATTCACCCCCCTCACAGTTGTCATGAAGGGCTATATATATCTATATAGACCAAAACCACAATTTGTACTAGGCTGTAAACATGTTTTTTTCTGCTGTAAAGTTGGGCATTTTAACATGGAGCTCAATGAGATTCTGCTCCCTTTTGGAGCCTGTCTCTAATGGCCAGTCGATGAATTGCAGTTTAAGTCACTTCCGTATTGGCTTCAAGAGAAACTGGGGGAGGTTGCCGCTTGGTCCGGATACACTACCGATTTTGCAGGTTTGCCCACTTACAAAGCATGTAGAAGTCTGTAATTTTTATCATAGGTACTCTTCAACTGTGAGAGACGGAATCTAAAACAAAAATCCAGAAAATCACATTGTATGATTTTTAAGTAATTAATTTGCATTTTATTGCATGACATAAGTATTTGATACATCAGAAAAGCAGAACTTAATATTTGGTACAGAAACCTTTGTTTGCAATTACAGAGATCATACGTTTCCTGTAGTTCTTGACCAGGTTTGCACACACTGCAGCAGGGATTTTGACAGACCTTCTCCAGATCCTTCAGGTTTCGGGGCTGTCGCTGGGCAATACGGACTTTCAGCTCCCTCCAAAGATTTTCTATTGGGTTCAGGTCTGGAGACTGGCTAGGCCACTCCAGGACCTTGAGATGCTTCTTACGGAGCCACTCCTTAGTTGCCCTGGCTGTGTGTTTCGGGTCGTTGTCATGCTGGAAGACCCAGCCACGACCCATCTTCAATGCTCTTACTGAGGGAAGGAGGTTGTTGGCCAAGATCTCGCGATACATGGCCCCATCCATCTGTAAGGGTGGGTCGCCTACAGTGGTTCAGGCTGCAGGGTTGCCGATTGACTAAAGAAACGTTATCAGCAAGAGGATAGAAAACTGTACATTTCTCGTCTTTACCACCCACTGCAACTTATACCAATGACGGAAATAAGCGCAGTTACAATAGCAAAATATGTGGGAGAGCGTTGCTAGAATGTGACTATATTGTATTGCAATAGGTAGCACTTCAAAGTCAATACCAAATCAAAACTAGTTAGCACATCATTTGTAATAGAAAGGATTTAATGACAATTTCTGGTTATGGTTACACTTAAAATAGTTACAAAATAGATGTATGAGATGATAAAAACTTGTACCATTAATCGTACCCAGCATGAATGTTACCTGAGGGATAGAAAGGGAGAGAGAGAGAGAGAGAGAAAAACAAAGGGAAGAAGAGCGCAAAGAAGAGAAGAGCCAAAGAGAAGGCCCCCAAGAAGAGAGAGAGCCAGAGAATCAAGAGAGACAGAGAATAAAAGAAGACCCAGAGAATTAAAAAAAGAGGCAGAGCAACAGTTACATCATGTGACTGAAACCCTAATGTGAGACATTTAAACTGACCAATCAGACCAAACTTCCCCCACTGTACTGAAGGTGTGACACACATTTGGCCTACAGGCCTTCAGCATCTCTTTATCTTTAGGAATTCCAAATGGCCCTTCTGATAAGAAAGATGGGGGTTGAAAACAGTAAAGCAAATTTCTTTGTTCAATTTCAAATATCAAATATCTTTGATTATTTTCAATCCTACACATCCTCCCCTCAATACGGTGCAGTCGTCCTGTCCCCTTTGCAGAAAAGCATCCCCAAAGAATGATGTTTCCACCTCCATGCTTCACAGTTGGGATGGTGTTCTTGGGGTTGTACTCATCCTTCTTCTTCCTCCAAACACGGCGAGTGGAGTTTAGACCAAAAAGCTCTATTTTTGTCTCATAAGACCACATAACCTTCTCCCATTCCTCCTCTGGATCATCCAGATGGTCACTGGCAAACTTCAGACGGGCCTGGACATGCGCTGGCTTGAGCAGGGGGACCTTGCTTGCGCTGCAGGATTTTAATACGAGGAGCGTGATTTTAAATATGTGGATGGGCCGTGGGGGCTGCAGACCGGCAGCCTCTGCTCTCTCTGTCGCTCATGAGTGTGGACACACACACACGCACACGCGCACACGCACAGCCGTTCCCTCACCCCTCCCGCACTTCGCAGCCAGTAGAGCTGCCGTCGGAACGCGGTGGGCCACCCACGAGGTGTGCACCATCCGTATCCTTCAGGGCTCCTCTCGATGATCAGATGTCCATCGCTGCATCGGAGGGAGGGTCAGAATTTTCAAGAGATGACGTGTCGGCGCAGGGGGCACCTTTAGGAAGATCCGCTGTGCCCGATACGGATCCAGAAATGACGAAATGAGGCGATCAGTCACATCCTGCCACGGCGGTCAGCTGCTGTCTCCACCCCGCTGCCGGTAGCGCCTCAGCCTGCTCGTTGCCGAGGGCGGCCGTCTGCGTCTGCCTCCACTCCCGCGTCGCAGCAGCAGCCTCCACCCAAGCGACGTCGAGGAGCCGGGCGCGAGCAGGCCCCTGCCAAGAGGGGTGGCAAGGCCAAGGGCAAACGGCCCTGAGACGGGCGACCCGGAGATGGGGAGGACTGCTCTTCAGGAGACGGTGATCGCACCGCTCCATCCCCCGGAGGAGGGCCGGGCGGAGAATCTTTGGTTCCATTTTCTTTGTGTTCCGCCGCTGGGCCCAGTCCCACGAGTGGTACTGGGCACCCAAATTTTCAATAAAAGAGCAGTTTCCTCTATCTCCGGGTCCTCAGGGGGCTCGGAAAGCTGTGGCCGGTCAAACGCCGGACCACACTCATCCTCCCCCTTCGCCAGCGGGCAGCAGTGGACGGCTCGAGGACGCAACCAAGCCTCCTCACGTACCCCCTGCCCACTCGTGGAATCAGGTAAGTGTTGCACAGCACACTCTCACCTCGTTGTGGGCCGCCTCCACGAGACAGCCGCCCCAGCCCGGTACCTGCATTCCACCTTGCTGCCCCACGGTGGGTACGCCGGTCGTTCCTTTGGTCCCGCTTGTACGGTCTCTGCGAGCCTGGCTAGCACTCCCCAGTCCGTCTCGCTGGCTCATTCGAACCATCAGGCTCGGCTATGCGATTCAGTTCGCCCGGCGTCCCCCCAGGTTCATGGGCGTGCGCTTCATTTCGGTGAATGCTGCAGATGCCCATGTCCTGCGTGCAGAGATCGCAGTCCTACTGGCGAAGGACGCGATAGAGCCTGTCCCTCCAGCCGATATGAAGACAGGCTTCTACAGCCCGTACTTCATTGTACCCAAGAAAACCAGTGGGTTACGGCCAATCTTGGACCTGCGAGTTCTGAATCGGAGCCTTCACAAGCTACCGTTCAAGATGCTCACGCAGAAACGCATTTTCGAGTGCATCCGTCCCCGAGATTGGTTTGCAGCGATCGACCTGAAGGACGCGTACTTTCATGTCTCGATTCTCCCTCGACACAGGCCATTTCTGCGCTTTGCGTTTGAGGGTCGAGCATATCAGTACAAAGTCCTGCCCTTCGGGCTGTCCCTGTCCCCCCGTGTCTTTACGAAGGTCACGGAGGGGGCCCTTGTGCCCATGAGAGAACAGGGCGTTCGCATCCTCAACTATCTCGACGACTGGCTCATTCTAGCACAGTCCAGGGATCAGTTGTGCTAACACAGGGACCTGGTGCTCAGACACCTCAGCCAGCTGGGTCTTCGGGTCAACTGGGAAAAGAGCAAACTCGCCCGTGCAGAGGATCTCTTTTCTCGGTATGGAGTTGGATTCGGTCAAACGGACGGCGCGCCTCACAGAGGAGCGCGTCCAGTCAATGCTGAACTGCCTGAACACGTTTCAAGGCAGGATGGCGGTCCCACTGAAACAATTTCAGAGGCTCCTGGGGCATATGGCGGCCGCGGCGGCAGTAACACCGCTCGGCCTGCTTCATATGAGACCGCTTCAGCATTGGCTTCACGGCCGGGTCCCGAGATGGGTGTGGCAACGTGGCACTCACCGGGTGAGTATCACACCGGCCTGCCGCCAAACCTTCAGCCCGTGGTCAGACCCCTTGTTCCTTTTCACAGATGCCTCTGCCATTGGCTGGGGGGCCACGTACAATGGGCATGCAGTGTCAGGGGTTTGGACGGGCCCGCACCTGCATTGGCACATCAAATCAAATCACCTTTATTTATATAGCGCTTTTTACAATGGCAATTGTTTCAAAGCAGCTTCACAGTGGTAACAGGAAAATAATGCAACGGAATTTGATTCGGCTCTGGTGAAAACGGTGATGTCATCCAGCTCATTTCAATTATCATATAGTGTCAATGCGGGCAGATCAGTAATATAGTTGAAATTTAAGTGTCCCCAACTGAGCAAGCCAAAAGACAAAGGCGACGGTGGCAAGGAACCAAAACTCCTTCAGGGCCAGAATGGAGAAAAAAAAACCTTGGGAGAAACCAGGCTCAGTCGGGGTGCCAGTTCTCCTCTGGCCGACGAACAAATAGTGTATGATTATGATTCTGGCACATTACAGGTCAGAAGTCATATTAGATCAATAGATATTCATAGGATTATTCGAAAGATTGGAGTTGTCACGTCGGGGACGGGTTTAATGAGGATGTCGTGTCGATGCGGCATTTACAGGGGGGAGTTTAATTGACACGGTCTCTACAGACACTTCAGGGATATGGTCATCATGTCCAGGCTAAGGGCCACCATCTGGTCTGGATACGGCCCGGATACGGCCGACTGCAGTAAACCTCGGGATAAACAGAGAGACTAACATTAGCGTAGATGCCATTCTTCTTATGATGTAACGAGTACATCAGGTGTTATTGGAAGTGTTCCCGGTTCCGGCTGACCTAGTTAATGCAGCCTAAAACAATCATTTAACTGATTTGAATAATAGAAATTAAAAATGTTTTATGTGTATGCCATAGTAAAGAGATGTGTTTTTAGTCTAGATTTAAACTGACAGAGTGTGTC
Organism: Coreius guichenoti; assembly: GCA_039654105.1. Taxonomy (NCBI): domain Eukaryota; kingdom Metazoa; phylum Chordata; class Actinopteri; order Cypriniformes; family Gobionidae; genus Coreius; species Coreius guichenoti. The sequence continues at coordinate 723,824 of CM077179.1, forward strand.
TGCTTCACGAACAATGCTAGGAAGACTGTTCCAGAGTTTAGGTGCTAAATAGGAAAAGGATCGACCGCCTGCAGTTGATTTTGATATTCTTGGTATTATCAACTGGCCAGAATTTTGAGACTGCAATAGATGTGATGGAGTATAATGCGTTAAGAGCTCGCTCAAGTACTGGGGAGCTAAACCATTTAGTGCTTTGTAAGTAATCAGCAAGATTTTAAAATGTATACGATGTTTAATAGGGAGCCAATGCAGTGTTGCCAGAACTGGGCTAATATGGTCATACTTCCTGGTTCTAGTAAGAACTCTAGCTGCTGCATTTTGGACAAGTTGCAGTTTATTTATTAAGCGAGCAGGGCAACCACCCAGTAGAGCATTACAATAATCTAGCCTTGAGGTCATGAACGCATGAACTAACTGTTCAGCATTTTGCATTGAAAGCATGTGCCGTAATTTAGATATATTTTTAAGATGGTAGAATGCAGTTTTACAGATGCTAGAAACGTGGCTTTCAAATGAGAGATTGGTATCAAAGAGCACACCCAGGTTCCTAACTGACGACGAGGACTTGACAGAGCAGCCATCGAGTGTTAGACAGTATTCTAGGTTACTACTTGTGGAGTTTTTTTTGTCCAATGATTAAAAATTCAGTTTTTTCTGAATTAAGTTGCAGGAAATTACTAGTCATCCAATTTTTTTATATCAGCTATGCATTCTGTTAATCTTGTGAATTGGTAAGTTTCGTCTGGGCGTGAAGAAATATAGAGCTGAGTATCGTCAGCATAACAATGAAAATTAACGCCATGCTTCCTAATAATATCTCCCAGTGGTAGCATGTACAGGGTGAAAAGCAACGGTCCTAGCACTGAGCCCTGCGGTACTCCATACTGAACTTGTGTTCGGTGTGACCTCTTCATTTACTGCTACAAACTGATAACGTCAGATAAGTATGATTTAAACCATGCCAATGCAATTCCACTAATGCCAACATAATTTTCGAGTCTATTCAAAAGAATGTTGTGGTCGATAGTATCGAATGCAGCGCTAAGATCGAGTAACACTAACAGAGAGATACAACCACGATCGGATGATAAGAGTAAATCATTTGTAACTCTAATGAGAGCAGTCTCAGTACTATGATACGGTCTAAATCCTGACTGGAAATCCTCACAGATACCATTTCTTTCTAAAAAGGAGCATAATTGTGAGGACACTGCCTTTTCTAGTATTTTTGACAGAAAGGGTAGATTTGTGATTGGTCTGTAATTGACTAATTTTGTAGGATCAAGTTGCGGTTTTTTAGTAAGTGGTTTAATAATAGCCAACTTAAAAGTTTTCGGTACATATCCTAATGTCAAGGATGAATTAATGATATTAAGAAGAGGATCTATGACCTCTGGAAGCATCTCTTTTAGTAGTTTAGTCGGTATGGGGTCGAGCATACGTTGTTGATTTTGATGATTTAACGAGTTTAGCCAATTCTTCTTCTCCTATAGCAGTGAATGAATGTAATTTTTCCTCAGTGACACTACAATGCACTGTCTGATGTGATACTGTAGTAGACGGCTGCATGGTTATCAATCTTACAAGTAAAGAAGTTCATAAAGTCATTACTGCTGTGCTGTTTACAAACATCAGAAGGTGAAGCTTTATCTTTGGTTAATTTAGCCACTGTATCGAATAAATACCTAGGGTTGTGTTTGTTTTCTTCTAAGAGAGTCGAGAAATAAGCAGATCTAGCAGTTTTTAGGGCCTTTCTGTATGCAATCATGCTCTCTTTCCACGAAATGCGAAAAACTTCTAGTTTTGTTTTCTTCCAGCTGCGCTCCATTTTTCTGGCTGCTGTTTTAAGGGCCCGGGTGTGCTCGTTGTACCACGGCGTTGGACTATTTTCTTTAATCTTCTTTAAGCGCCGGGGAGCAACTGTGTCTAAAGTGCTGGAAAAGAGAGAGTCAATAGTTTCTGTTGCAACATCGAGTTCCTCTAGGCTATCTGGGATGCTGAGGAGATGAAACTGATGAGGAAGCTTATTTACAAAGAAATCTTTAGCCGCAGCAGTGATAGTCCTGCCATATTTGAAGCAAGGGGACGGCTTTGCAGCCTTTGCTAAATTAAGTGTACATGATACTAGGTAATGATCTGAGATGTCATCGCTCTGCTGCAGAATTTCAATGGTATCAACATTTATTCCATGTGACAGTATTAGGTCTAACGTATGATTACGGCGATGAGTGGGTCCTGACACGTGTTGCCTTACTCCAATAGAGTTTAGAATGTCTCTAAATGCCAATCCCAATGCGTCTTTTTCATTGTCTACATGGATATTAAAATCACCAACAATTAGGACTTTATCTGCAGCCAGTACTAACTCTGATAGAAAATCAGCAAATTCTCTGGTAAAGTCTGTATGGTGCCCTGGCGGCCTGTATACAGTAGCCAGCACAAATGTCAAACGGGATTTATCAATTTCACTACATAACGTTACATAAAGCACCAAAACTTCAAAGGAATTATATTTGAAACTAGACTTCTGAGTAATACCGAAGATATTATTATAAATTACAGCAACACCTCCCCTTTATCTTTCAGACGCGGCTCGTGTTTATCAACTGCCTCGAGTTGCTAGCAGTACATCTTGCACTGAGCCGCCTCAAAAGGCTGTTACGGGGCAAAGATGTATTGGTCCGTACGGACAACACTGCAACCGTTGCGTACATCAACCGACAAGGTGGTCTGCGCTCCCGTCGCATGTCGCAACTCGCCCGCCATCTCCTCCTCTGGAGTCAGAAGTGTCTGAGGTCGCTTCGGGCCATTCATGTCCCTGGTGTGCGCAACCGTGTGGCCGACGAGCTGTCACGAGTTGCGCTCCCGGGAGAATGGCGACTCCACCCCCAGGTGGTGCAGCTGATCTGAGACAGTTCGGGGTGGCACAGGTCTACGAGACAGCCTTATGCCTCGGAGTGGAACCTGTTCGTCGAGTGGTGTTCTTCTCGCCAAGAAGACCCCCGAAGATGTTCAATCGCGTCTATGCTTTCCTTCCTGCAACAGGGGTTGGAGCGTAGGCTGTCGCCCTCCACCCTCAAAGTCCATGTTGCTGCAATATCTGCTTATCACGATCACGTAGAAGGTAAGTCGGTTGGGAAGCACGACCTGGTCGTCAGGTTCCTCAGGGGGGCGAGACGGTTAAATCCTCCTCGACCTCCCTCCATACCCTCTTGGGATCTTGCTCTGGTGCTCCGAGCACTTCAGAATGCCCCATTTGAGCCTTTGCAGTCGGCAGAGCTAAAGATTCTGTCTATGAAGACTTTGCTGTTGGCTGCACTGGCCTACATCAAGAGGGTAGGGGACCTGCAGGCATTTTCGGTCGACGAATCGTGCCTAGAGTTCGGGCCGGGGTACACCCACGTGGTACTGAGACCCCGGCCTGACTATGTGCCCAAGGTTCCTACCACTGCCTTCAGGGATCAGGTGGTGAACCTGCAAGCGCTGCCCTTGGAGGAGGCAGACCCAGCCCTAGCTTTGCTCTGTCCCGTCCGCGCTCTGCGGATCTACGTGGATAGAACGCAAAGCTTCAGGACCTCAGATCAGCTCTTTGTCTGTCACGGAGGCCAGCAGAAGGGAAAGGCTGTCTCCAAGCAGAGGATGGCCCACTGGATAGTGAATGCCATCACCTTGGCTTACCAAGCACAAGGTGTGCTCTGTCCGCTCAGGGTGCGAGCACACTCTACTAGAAGTGTTGCATCCTCCTGGGCGCTGGCACGTAGCGCCTCGCTGTCAGACATCTGTAGAGCTGTGGGCTGAGCGACACCCAACATGTTCGCTAGATTCTATAGCCTGCGTGTAGAGCTGGTTTCCTCCTGTGTTTTCACCTCAAATGGGTAGAAGCACTGAGAGGCCCTGGCTCTTGTCGGCTTGCTGCGTTACGGCGCTTATTTTCTCCAGAAGCAAACTCTGTCGAGTCCTCCATCACCCTCGGTGCCGGACATGGCGGAGCGTCTGGCATCAGGCCCTTTGCCGCTGAATCCTTGAGAACCGGTACTGGGCTGGGGTTATATGAGTGACCCTGCGGGGATCCCATATATTTTTCCACGGTCGCTCCTACGGAAGCCTGTTTCTTTCCCTTGGGAGAGCCCCCCCTTCAGTGGGGCTGGAGCCCCCTCTCTGTTGCGGGCTACGGCTCAGCATTGTACTCCACATAACTCCTTCGGGTACGATGTGGGTTCCGCAGCATTCCCTTCCACTAGGGCACGCTTTCCCAGTGTTATCCAATAGTCACTGAGTGGGTCATGCGGAACAGCAGTGATGGACTTCTCTGTGTGAGCCCCGTCTCATCAGGTAAGAGAGCTCAGGAGGCTCACACAGGGCACTGGAAGGGGGCAGAGGCCATGGCGCTTTGGTAGGGATTCCTATTCAAACTGAATGGGAACGTCTCGGTTACGTATGTAACCCTCGTTCCCTGAAGGAGGGAACGGAGACGCCACGTCCCATCGCCATGTCCGCTGTACCCTGCTGGGGTGCCAGTTACCTACTCGGCTCCTCAGCAAAAGAAGCTAATTTGATGCAAGCACCTGTGTCTCATTTATACCTGCGCTGCGTGGCATGAGCACCTGGTGCAATCATTGCATGCCAGTGTGCATTGGCTCGTTTAGTTACACTCGAAGTAGATTGGCTCTCGTGAGCGAGATTCTTATTCGTCGGTCTCCGACGTGGCGTCTCCGTTCCCTCCTTCAGGGAACGAGGGTTACATACGTAACCGAGACGTTTCACTGTGTGAAAATTCATATAAAAGTTGATGTAACAGTAAAGCACAAGTAACATGGAGTATTTATGCAGTACAGCTGTTATAAGCCCAGATCAGATCAAAAACATTATTTAACTTTATTTATTTAGATAAATTACAGAAACAGTTATTCTGACACTTTTGATATATGCACAAAAATAGGTCCTCAAATTGAATTATTTTATTATGTAAGGGTGGGTTGCCTACAGTGGTTCAGGCTGCAGGGTTGCCGAATGACTAAAGAAACGTTATCAGCAAGAGGATAGAAAACTGTACATTTCTCGTCTTTACCACCCACTGCAACTTATACCAACGACGGAAATAAGCTCAGTTTATTTAACAGTTTATTTATTTATTTTATTTTAAGTTTAGTTTATTTAACTTGGTAAGAAATAATAACTGATTTAGTAATTCTAAAGAAAAACAAAAACAATAACTGGAAGAAATTCACAGCTGTAATACAGTCTAGATGTAAAGATTTTTTGTGAGGCTGATGTAGATGTAGATTTGACTTTGTGTGTGAAGATCAAATCTATGTGGCTGCATTTAGCTGTGGCTATGTGTAAATCATGCCCCAAACATGGTGAGGAGGGTTTACCATTGTGATGTAAATTTTGGTCCTGTTGTAACAGGGAGCCAGCATGAGAATGTGAGTGAGGTGTGATCTGGTTCAAAATCTTTCCACACCAATGTTTTTGTTAAGGAGCATGATAAAGTGCAAAGGTCAGAGTTACTGAATCCTGCTGTGATGAAAGCATTTTCATGGTTAATGCAATTGTGAATTACACTGTATCCACATGGCAATTCTGTGCTCCTGTACCTGGTTTTACTGCAGGAGACACTCAAATTCAACATAGACACACATGCAACTTGAAATTGCTATACAATTCCAGTACTAAAATTATTCCAGTTTACACAAGATACATGGCCTAGAATGCATAGCATCTACAACCTTTATCCTAAGTGTTTAATACAACACTAACAGTAAAGCAATCATGTGTTTTAAAGAATAAACTAAACTAGTCTATGTGTATGTAGTAGCACAAATAACTATAATGTGTTTTCTATGAGCACAATGTGTTTAGTACAATTACAAATTTGAAAATACAAACAGGATCATTGCAATTTGGATGTTTAATTATTAAACTCATTGCTATGAGGCTGCTAGCCCACTAGCAAGAGAGGTTAATAGCTGAAGGCCTTGCATGAACAATGCAGTTAACTCACTGAGAGTTTTACCTGCAAATGAGCGCTGATCTTTGCCCTTAGATTTCCTATTTTTCTGAAAATAAGGTGGAGGTCGACCCCTACCCAGTGACCAGCATTTTTCCTCTGAATGGCCTATTTTCTGACAGGAACTGCAAAACCTGTTCTCTTTGCCATTGTCTGCTATGTTCTCCTGGAGTTTGAGGGTTTTCATGACTCTCTAATGCTTGTACACCATGCGTTCTGGTACATGACTGTGCGCTATTACGGTGCTGCATCACCTTAAGAACTGAAATAGGCACACTTTCTTGAGTTGCACATGCATTTTCTGAACTAAACGTTTCAGATTCATTAGAGCAAGTCACCTCATCTAAGAAGTGAATATGCTTTTTAGTGTTAAGCATTTTGGGAGACATGGACTTTGTAGCATTTAGCTTAGCCTTGAGATTTGCAATGGTCTCCTTGTGATTTTTACACTTTTCAGTCAGGGCTAACTGCTTTACATTTAGCATCTTCAGAATAGAATTTTTGTCACATCACGTAGCCTTGTAAAACTTATGAAGTTTAAAGCCTCAATTATTTCACCATGTTTTGATTTCTTTTGATGTTTGCAATCATGTCCCACTATTTAAGCATTTCATCATCTGAGCATTTAATCCCAATATACTCTTTCTTGAGTTTGGAAAAGGTAGGCTCAACTTTTTCGCTCCATAAAGCAAACAATACGTCACTGTTATCAGAAATTTTCCCTTCCATCCCTGAGGAGATAATCTGAATATTCTCGGATTGTACAGTAATGGGACTATTGAAGCTATTTAAAACCTTCTATGTTCTGTTTCATGGAATTCATTCAAATAGAGACTTTTCCTATCATACCATTAAACAATGAAAACAGACTTACCCATTCCTTGGTCAGAAGGTCAGCTTTAATCCATTCACAAGATCAACTGTGAAAAAATGTCCTCATTCTGATGACCGTTCAAAGTAAATTTCAGAAAATTCACTGCAAGGGATCCCGGGTTTCGGCACCATCTGTAAGGGTGGATCGCCTACAGTGGTTCAGGCTGCAGGGTTGCCGAACGACTAAAGAAACGTTATCAGCAAGATGGTAGAAAACTGTACATTTCTCGTCTATTACCACCCACTGCAACTTATACCAACGACGGAAATAAGCGCAGTTACAATAGCAAAATATGTGGGAGAGCGTTGCTATAATGTGACGATATTGTATTGCAATAGGTAGCACTTCAAAGTCAATACCAAATCAAAACTAGTTAGCACACCATTTGTAATAGAAATGATTTAATGACAAAATCTGGTTATGGTTACACTTAAAATAGTTACAAAAATAAATGTATGAGATTATAAAAACTTATACCATTAATCGTACAAAGCATGAATGTTACCTGAGGGATAGAAAGAGAGAGAGAGAGAGAGAGAGAGAGAGAGAGGCTTTAGAAAAGAGAAGAAAGAAAGAGCCAGAGCAAAGAAGCCCCAGCGAAAGAAGAGAGCAGGCCCCAAGAAGAGAGAGAGCCAGAGAATCAAGAGACAGAGCAACCGTTACAATCTTCTTTTATCCTTTTCTTGACCATGTGACTAAACCCAAACGTGAGACATTCAAACTGACCAATCAGATCACTTCAACTTCCCCCACTGTACTAAAGGTGTGACACACATTTGGCCTACAGGCCTTCAGCATCTCTTTGTCTTTAAGAATTCCAAATGGCCCTTCTGGTAAGAAAGATGGGGGTTGAAAACAGTGAAGCAAATGTCTTTGTTCAATTTCAAATAATCAAATATCTTTGATTATTTTCAATCTTACATCAATATATTGTTTTATGTGAATGAGTAGGCACAAAGATTCTCACATCAGTTTAAGGCAAAACTCTAGGCAACAACACCCATTAGTTAAAAGTCTTGTTGACACATAATTACTGTGTGTGTTGTGGCCTTATTTCAGTGTCTTAAATTTTTTTGTTTTTTCAAAAACCACGCATAAACGTTATTCTCTCAAAAATACAAGCATGTACATACATGTTGCTCACATATTATGGTAGCCCAGTTTGTGCTGAATACAGTGTAATGACACTTTTGCCATTAATATGTTTATAAGCCACTGAAAAAAGCACAAATGTCAGAGCATGTCTAAACTTCTAAAGGGCCCCAAAACTGTGCAGACCTGTAAGAGTTAATAGAAGTAATTGCCAGGACAAAGACCATCTTAAATGTCAGGTTCTTCGCTGAGGTTCGAAGGGAGCCAGAGACAGCCCTTCGAGAACCACCGCCAGATCCCAGGTTGGGACTCTGGTACGAGTCGCAGGCTTCCTCTGCCATGCACCACGGAGGAACCGTACGACCAGCTGGTGCCTCTCCAGAGGCCCATCACATACAGGAGCGTGGAAAGTTGCAATGGGAGCCACGTTCACCTTTAGTGTGGACGGGGTGCGACCAGCAGAGAAGCGATCTTGGAGAAACTCCAGCACTGAAGCCACCGGGCAACTGGGTCAAACTCATGCTCTCTACACCAAGCAGAAAGCACATTCCACTTTAGGCCGTACAGTCTCCTCTTGGAAGGAGCTCTGGATCTGAGTATGGTCTCCACCACTCCATCCGACAAACCAGCCTGTAAGCTCCACCCACTGGCCCAACGGCGGAATCCAGCAGCTGGTTGAGGGACTTCTGCATGTATGTCTTTTCGGGGGCTTCTGGAAAAATCACTTTAATTTATTAAAATGTGAGGATCCAATTTTCAATCTGACTCCATGAATAATTTAATCTGACTCCAATTGTATGTGATTTCGTTGAATTTGTTACGTTTATGAATTAACGGCTGATCAAAGGATTAGTTGTGATTTAATTTAGATCATTGATCTTTCTTAGTACCTCTTACTTTCACATATTCGTTTATCAAGGGACCCGATATCGCACAGAAACAGTCGCGTCGCGATTCGCGCGTTCACGGACACAAACTAGCCAGTTTTGATATTAGTCAGAGGATTGCAGAGTGAATATTTTACCTTTAATTGGTCGCACACGCTTACTCAGAACAAAAAGTGTAATTTTAGTAATAGACACGAAAGCTGCAACTTGCTAATACAGTGATAATCAGAAATCAGAATATCCCAAAAATGCTGTGCTCCATGCTCCAGTCATTGGGTCCTCGGTTTGATATATCCTGACAGAGATTTGTGGAAATAAAGGACTCCACATTGATCTATACTAGAATAATGATTTCAGAATAATACAGAATAAATCACGATTAACATTTATTTTAGCCAGGCAGAACATTACAATAAAAATAATCAAACCAGAATTCGTGGTACACAACTGATCAGCATACAATATAAAACACAATTACAAAATAATATGAAAATTGTTTCAAAGAGTCATAGGCTTACCTGGCAAGAGAGACACACTGCAACAGTGTGGAAGTTCTGATTACAGGTGCTTCCCTGAGTGGTTTGCCAATTCCCTTTAAATACTCAACCAGAACAAAGAACAATAAACATTTAGCACCCAAATATTTATGCAGCTTTTGATTGAACTTTTCTCGTGCCCAAATGGTCACGCCTATCTTTGGGGGATGACAGCAAAGGTTTATCAAAAGATCTTTATGAGCATCTCCCACACCAGGGGAACAAGCTTTGTTGTACCTGTTCTACTGATGTGGGAATGAAACCTCTTTACCAATCGCACCAAACGTATTTATATTGACCACAAAGAAACAGCTTGTGGCAGGATCTGTGAGATTTGCACGATTGTGTGGGTCCTGAGGTGAGGGAGAGGGTGAGAGAAGTGGGGGGGGGGATAAGATTGGGCCAGGTGGGGTCTTGTTTTCTCTTGTTCAGATGAGTGAAGTTTTATTGTCTTATTGCAGATTAGATTTCTTGAGTTCATGCTCAGGTGAAATCTATTCTTACAGTCTGCCCTTGGTCCCTTGGGGCAGATTCAGAGAAGTCCCCGAGGGGCCACTTTCAGGGATTTCTTGACGTTTGCTTTACAGCTGCAGTTTTCGTAGGGCTGGTACCTGTAATGGGCTGAGTGCGTTGGTTGAAGTGCGCATCGCTCGAAGAAGACATCTGAAGTAACAGCACTGGCAGAGTGTGAATAAGAAGATGAGCACCCTGGCGATGGCACAGCCACGGAACATCCAGTCCCACCATGTGTAAGCATACCGTGCTGAGCGGGTAGAGGAACTGGACAGGATCTCTGAAGTCTTTTTCGCCAGATTTGCTTCTACTTGTGCTTGGTTGAGATGGTATTCAGTCTGCAAGATAATTTCTTGTACTAAGTCCATTGTGTTGACCAAATCTTGTGTGCTTTGTTCATAAAAAGTGTCCTCCCACCAGGGGGAAACGTCGGCGTCCATTGGCACCCTTCCCAGGATGTTTATCTGACCCATTGAAAAGTCCTCTTTCACTTCTAAACAGAAAGTGTGGTTCACAGGGCAGGTCAGACCTCCGTAGGTGAAGGAATTCATCTCACTGACGATGCACCACTGTGTGTGAGACACTTGAACAGCATCAGAATGACCATGCAATGACTGGACGTTAACAAGCTTAAAGTCATTAGGAGAAAAAGGTTGTAAAGTGTTGCAAGTGCAAATAATATAACTTGATGTTTCATGACAACAGGTGCGAGTGGTAAACAAGGTTTCAGTGCCCTTCAAAGTCATATACCCCGTAAGATGGTCCCATTTAATGATCTGATCCTTCACTACGATGCCAATAGAGCGTATGGTAGTGGAATCTAGGTAAACCTGATCTGGGTGAATTAAAGGGGAAGTGGCAAAGAACCCAATACAGCCAGTACATTCATTTCCAGTATACATCAATAACGTTGATAATAATTCAGAGTAATTAATATTCTTCATTTTCTCTGATGCAAGCCATCTATGCAGATCTAAGATTTCAATAAGATCATTTAAAACATGCCTAGGTGTCTTATGGAGACGAAGATCTAAAATCTCTTGTCTTGCTGCAGTAAACAAATCTTGTGCATACAACCTACAGGCCAAGTCATGCTCGATGGTACGGGTCTGATTAAAAGTTGTCTGGCTGGTCATCAGAAGCGCCTGCGCTTCAGATCTGACCGCTTTGATAATATTCTCATTACTATTGGTGATGTGTTGAAAACCAGTGGCCACCTGATTTGCCAACCATGTTGAAAATTGAGATTGACCTGTTATTTTGTAGGTGTTGGATATAGAATTGACTGAACCAAAAAGGCCTGCTATATTTCCAAAAAGGTCTCGTTTAGTGCGAGCAGGTGGAATTTGGACTGCAAGTCTATTTTTGTAATCAGAAACTAAATCATCGATGCGTGACTGTAGCCATGTGTAGGTTTTGTCATTAACATTACAGTGTTTTACATAAGCAGACAAAATATTAGAGATGTTATACGTCACATGTGTTATCACAAGATTGACATCATGAAGCAACGTCTTATTTACATTTCCTTTGATCAGACCACCCGGAGGGGTGGGATGTAATTTTGGACACTGTGTGGGTTTCCTGTATCCACAGGTAGTCAAATTAAAACAATGGTGTAGAGTCCATGAACAATTGTGAGGGCTAGTAAAATTGTCCATATTTGCCTCACATTTTCCCACACAGTATGTTCCTTCTTTCCGACCAGTCCAAACAAATGTCTTTACATTGTTATTAGGTGCCTTCTTTGTTAGATCAAAAAGAAGTTCAGTAAATGTCAAATGTGTAGTGTTATGCGTTGTTGTGTGTGTGCACCTATATGTTGTTGGTTCTAGATCCGTAAGGGAATAAAACTTTTTAGGATCCAGGCCATAATTTTTCTTCTCATAAAATGTGTGCATACTACCAATTTTTGAATCGGGGAACACTTTAAGTTGATCCCAGGCTGTAATGTTATGGTGAAATTGTGGTGCATGTGTGTAGCCAGTTAGGTTTTGGTATGGGAGATGGGTAGAACCTGTCTTACAGCAGATTTTTGTGATACAATTTGGTTCTGGTGCTAATCCGGGGGGCCATGTGACTATTTCTTTGTATGTAATTGGAGTGTAATATGTGAATGGCCCCTTGGCATATTTCCATACCCATCTCTCGCATCCTAGGGTGTGTGTGAGTGTGATGCGTTGTCCTAATTCGATGCAGGTTGGTCCGGATACCCTCCTGGCGTCCGGCCTCCATGGAATTGCAGTGATCGTCCTGAGAAGGAAGATGATCATAATTAATTCACTGAACCTTTGAACGGTTTACACTGAGACATGTGGTACCATCTTAATTTTCCTCTGATTGTCACGGCCACGCAGCTGTTACAAACAGCTTTAATTTCAGAGGGCCCGTGCCATCTAGGGGAAAATGTGTTTTCTCCTTCTAAAAAATTTGTTTCAGAGATTGGGTTAAATTGTGCATCATTTGACAGGTCTGACTGTTGTTGTTTCAGTACAGCCTGTGTGTGCAGCACCTTCAATCTTTCTTGCAATTTCACCAACACAGTCTGCTGAGTTGCAAGTATGAGGGTCTGCTGGGGAAATTTCTGGATCAATGGGCAACTTCATCACCCTTCCAGTCATAAGCTCATATGGGCTAATGCCTGTAGCTTTTGATGGGGTTGCTCGCAGCACAGTCAGAGCTGTGGGTAAGACATCAATCCACCTGTTTTGGTGTTGTGCTATCTGTTTTGCAATATTTTCCTTTATAGTACGATTGGCACGTTCAACAATTCCAGAACTTTGTGGTCTATATGGAATGTGAAATTTTTGCTTGATGTTTAGCATTTTGTACATATTTTTCATGACTTGTCCAGTAAAATGAGTCCCCTGATCGGATTCAATTTGAATTGGTGCTCCCCAAAGAGGGATGATTTGGTTCGCCATCACACGTGCCACAGTATTTGCCGTGTTATTACGAGTGGGAATTGCTTCAACCCATTTTGAGAATGTATCAATTATCACGAGGCAATAACGATAACCCCCTTTGGTACTGGATAGCGGACCAATGAAATCCAATTGTAAGGACTCCCAGGGCCCTTTCGGTGGTTCTGGCCTACGTAGGTTTGTTTGGCCTTGTTTTCCCTGGTTGATTGTAGCACACACCATGCAGGTGTTGCACCATCTTTCAATGTCGGCTGTCATTCCTTGCCACCAAAACTGATTTTGTATCAACTGTGCTGTTTTTGTTGCCGATACATGCACATAATCATGAATAATTTGATTATTGGTTTTTGGAGGGCTTCTGGAACGACAAATTTTCCATCTCGGATTACTATGCCTTCGATTGTGTTCAGCATCTGTGAACAAGTGTGGTACAAGTTCTCCATCAGAGACCCACAGATCTTGTTGATACTGTTTGAGGTCAATGGGTGTGACTTGGACGGCACTTGCTACAGAAACAGAGGGTGTCTCGCTTTGCCATTGGTCGCCTTTCACTGCGGCCAGCTTCGCCAATTGATCAACAATATTATTGTTTTCCTCATGCACATCTGGGTTTTTGTTGATGTGTGCGCGCACTTTCACAACGGAAATGGGTGCTTCTCATGCTTGTATTGCTTGCCATATTGACGTTATAGTGTTGAAATGTTTTATAGGCGTTCCAGCAGAGAAATTTTCGTTGGGCAATCCCAGGGCAGGTGCAGAGCACAAGCGCTGTTTCAAATCACTAAAAGCTTGTTCGTGTTCGTCAGTCCATTCAAGGACATCATTTGGTTTTGTTTTTCCTTTTAGAAGTGAATACAACGGTGCCGCAGTGTTTTCAAAATCAGGGATGAATTCTCGTAAATAGTTTGCTGTTCCTAATACTTTTTGCAGCGAGTTTAAAGTGTGAGGTCGAGGCAGTTCGGCAATACATTTCTTTCTGTCATCTGTTAAGGCTCTGTGACTTTGCGTCAGAGTGTACCCTAAATAGTGTACCTCTTTTAGTGCAATTTGGGCTTTTTCTTTGTTCATTTTAAAGCCTGCTTCACCTAACATCTGTAACACTTCGTCAACCAGCTGCAAGTGGTTCTCAAGTGGTTCTTCTGTGGCTATCAGAATGTTGTCTACATAGTGAACGACCTTGCCAGAGCACATCTGCCACAGCTCTGTGAAAAATGGCTGGGCTGTTGTGAAGGCCCTGTGGCATTCGTTCCCATGTATACTGCATTTGATTTACAGTAAATGCTAACTTCCATTGGTCTTCTCGTTTAACTTTAAGAGACCAGAAACCATTTTTGATGTCAAGCACTGTGAACCACGAAGCATTGGTTAAAACTTGTGATAAGATTGTAGCTTTGGGTAAAACTTTGTTGAGACGCTGATAATCAATGCACAGATGCCATTTACCGGTTTTGGCACTGGCAAACATGGGGAGTTCGTAGTTGAACTGCATCGCCGAACTATTCCTCTTGCCTCAAGCTGTTGTACTATCTCATGAACAGCAACTTCCGCCTCTGGCTTGATGTGGTATTGTTTTTGCGGGGGAGGGGGCTCTCCCTCGATGCACACCTCAAAGTCAACAAGGCCGCAGTCGTGTTCATGATTAGCCCAAACATTTCTGTGTTTGCTGATGAGAAGTTGAATTGGATCTGTACTGGATATGGACATAACGCTTGCATTGCCTTTTTCAAAACAATGAATTACAAAGCCATGCTTTCTCATAATGTCCATTCCAAGCACAGTTCCTTCACTATTATCTGGTAAATACCAGAATTGTTCTGTTAGCACTACCATGCCCAGATCGAGTTTAACTGGTTTTGTTTGCATTGCGGTCATCAAAGTATCGCCTATACCTTCAATTTGAATTGTTCTCGTGCTTAGGGGTAACGGAAGGTTTGTGCAAGAGCAGGCGGCTCCAGAATCAATGAGAATGTTAACTAACCGGCCTCCAATATTAGCTCGTATTTTGATTCGGTTACCGCTGGTGACAACGCTTCCTATAGCAACGGAGGCCACGCACCCCTATTGGGGTTTGCTATATTTCGCTAGCAGGGTAGCGAGCTCTGCCTGCAATTTGTTATACAGGCTATCTTGGTTCGGTGGCTGTTCTTCAGTTTGTTTTAATCTGTTATCCGAAGTATTATCCCCTGCAAACAAATCCCCTAAACGCCTGAGAATTTCACTGTCATTTTTAGAGTGCATTCCTTGATTGTTTTGCACTCGTTTCAATTTAAGACAGTTCTGAATAGTATGAATGACTTTCGTGCAATAATTACACCGAGGCGGTACCTGAGGTTTAGGGCTAGGATTTTTAGCACCTTTTCCTTCGGCTAACCATTGTGTTGTTGCGACGAAACGAGCTTTAGTTTGTTTTAGTCTGGCCTCTATTTTGGAAGCCCAATCCACCCATGACCGGTAGGTATTCTCAGGTGGATCGGCTCCGTGAACTAATGCCTGCTGTATATGGGGGACGGCGTTATTTTTCAGGATTTGTAGTAAAACTTCCTGATCACGCTGTGCATCTTCTAACCCTTACAAGCCTCAAGGTACTGAGCCCTACATCTTCCACAACTCTGGCCGGGGGTGAAATATTGTGCCCCCTGCCTGAGACAGCAGGTCCATCCTCAGAGGGATCTGCCATGGAGGGGCTGAATGTGGCCAAGGACGACATCTCGATGCCGAACTGCCACTTCTCGCCAATATGAGCCAGTTGTCGATATAGTTCAGTACACAAATGCCCTGGAGTCTCAGTGGAGCCAGAGCTGCATCCATGCAATTGGTGACTGTGCGAGGGGAGAGAGCGAATGGAAGACCGAATGGAAGAACCCGATATTGGAACGCTTCGCCCCCAAAAGCGAACCTCAGGAACTTCCTGTGAGATGGAAGGATGGAAATATGGAAGTATGCGTCCTTGAGATCTATCATGACAAACCAGTCCTCGGACCTGACTTGATTCATGATAATTGGAATAGTGAGCATCTTGAACCTGAACCTCCTTAGAGACAAATGTTCAAATGTCTCAGATCTAAAATAGGACACAACCCCCCCCCCCATCCTTCTTGGGAATGATGAAGTACCGGCTGTAGAACTCTGACTCCCTGTCTGGAGGAGGGACACGTTCTATGGCCTCCTTTACCAACAGGGAGTGAACTTCCTGTTCCATTACCCGACCCTGCTCTGGAACCACTGCAGTCCAAACCATTCCACTGAACTTTGGGGGGGCGACAACCGAACTGCAGTATGTACTCTTTTTCTACAGTACGTAGGACCCATAGAGATATATTCGACAGGCATTGCCATGCCTGGAAAAAATCTACTAAGAGAACCAGCCTCTTGAGGCTGGCCTCGGATGTTCTCCAAGCCTTGTCCCCGACCCCCTGAAGTGGCTGACAGGCAGGGAGAAGTCCAGAACGATTTTTGTTGTGCGGACGCAGTCGCTGCCCGGCCACAAGCCATTGGGTGGACAAAGCAGCGTGCGTTCGCCAGAAACCGATGTGTCCTGAAGCGCACTTGACCACGGGATACAAACATTGATTTCCTGAGGGCGCCATGGGAATTGTTTTTATCTTATCACTTCCCGAGGGGCACCCTTAGAGGCCTGCGCGTAGCGTCAGGACCTCTTTCCGAAGCAGCCTCTCGAGACTAACCTTTTACTGAGTTCAGTGCCCTGAAGCGGCTGGCTGGCAGGAGAAAACCGAACACAATTTTGTACAGGCCTCATCTAAGGGAGCGAACTCGACAGGGCCACAACGACTCCGGGTGGACACTGCGATTAGCAATCGCTGGAAACCGATGTGTCCCGAAGCGCACAAGCCGGCGAGAACAAGCATCGATTTCCTGATTTTCCTCCGTAGAGGAGCGAGATCCTTACAATGCATGCAGGCAGCCCCCTCAAGAACTGCCCATGCATGCTCTGCTCCCATCTTAGATGATTATTCAGACAAGTGAAACACGGTTTGGATGATAGGCTGATTTAAAATATCTAACTTCTCAAAGTCAGATACTATTCCATCATTTTAATTCCTCAGAATTAAATGCAGCCATAATCACCAGATTATGATTTTTATACGGTCTCATAATCTACACGTTGCCTTGGCAAACGTGAGATTCGAGCCATTCACAATATATTTGGCTTTCATCCCTCGAGAAGAAAGTCAACAGGCGCAAGGCTGAAACACCCGAAAGCACACGGCTGTACGCGTCGAGATATTTCTTAATGAACACAGCCAGCACCCTCAGGAGCTGACTGTGCATGCCTCGCACTCAAACAGTATCACACACCGATGACCGATCGCATGTGTCACTCTTATTGACCAATAAGATCCAAGGGTCCCACTTTATATTAGGTGTCCTTAACTACTATGTACTTACATCAAAAAACAAGTACAATGTACTTATTGTGTTCATATTGCATTGCAAAACACTTTTGCTGATATTGAGGTGGGATATGGGTAAAGTTAGTGACAGGTGTGGTGGTATGGGTAAGTTTAAGGGTAGGGTTAGGTGGTCAACAGTGTAATTATAAATGTAATTACAGAAATTAATTACAGGTGTGATTACATGCAGGTATTTTTTAAATGTATGTACAATGTAAAAACATGTATGTACACAATAAGTGCATTGTATCAAATTAATAATTTAAATGTTAGTACATACAGTGGGGAGAACAAGTATTTGATACACTGCCGATTTTGCAGGTTTTCCTACTTACAAAGCATGTAGAGGTCTGTAATTTTTTATCATAGGTACACTTCAACTGTGAAAGACAGAATCTAAAACAAAAATCCAGAAAATCACATTGTATGATTTTTAAATAATTAATTTGCATTTTATTGCATGACATAAGTATTTGATCACCTACCAACCAGTAAGAATTCCGGCTCTCACAGACCTGTTAGTTTTTCTTTAACAAGGCCTCCTGTTCTCCACTCATTATCTGTATTAACTGCACCTGTTTGAACTCGTTACCTGTATAAAAGACACCTGTCCACACACTCAATCAAACAGACTCCAACCTCTCCACAATGGCCAAGACCAGAGAGCTGTGTAAGGACATCAGGGATAAAATTGTAGACCTGCACAAGGCTGGGATGGGCTACAGGACAATAGGCAAGCAGCTTGGTGAGAAGGCAACAACTGTTGGCGCAATTATTAGAAAATGCTCAAGATGACGGTCAATCTCCCTCGGTCTGGGGCACCATGCAAGATCTCACCTCGTGGGGCATCAATGATCATGAGGAAGGTGAGGGATCAGCCCAGAACTACACGGCAGGACCTGGTCAATGACCTGAAGAGAGCTGGGACCACAGTCTCAAAGAAAACCATTAGTAACACACTACGCCGTCATGGATTAAAATCCTGCAGCGCACGCAAGGTCCCCCTGCTCAAGCCAGCGCATGTCCAGGCCCGTCTGAAGTTTGCCAATGACCATCTGGATGATCCAGAGGAGGAATGGGAGAAGGTCATGTGGTCTGAGGAGACAAAAATATAGCTTTTTGGTCTAAACTCCACTCGCCGTGTTTGGAGGAAGAAGAAGGATGAGTACAACCCCAAGAACACCATCCCAACCGTGAAGCATGGAGGTGGAAAAATCATTCTTTGGGATGCTTTTCTGCAAAGGGGACAGGACGACTGCACCGTATTGAGGGGAGGATGGATGGGGCCATGTATCGCGAGATCTTGGCCAACAACCTCCTTCCCTCAGTAAGAGCATTGAAGATGGGTCGTGGCTGGGTCTTTCAGCATGACAACGACCCGAAACACACAGCCAGGGCAACTAAGGAGTGGCTCCGTAAGAAGCATCTCAAGGTCCTGGAGTGGTCTCCAGACCTGAACCCAATAGAAAATCTTTGGAGGGAGCTGAAAGTCCATATTGCCCAGCGACAGCCCCGAAACCTGAAGGATCTGGAGAAGGTCTGTATGGAGGAGTGAGCCAAAATCCCTGCTGCAGTGTGTGCAAACCTGGTCAAGAACTACAGGAAAGGTATGATCTCTGTAATTGCAAACAAAGGTTTCTGTACCAAATATTAAGTTCTGCTTTTCTGATGTATCAAATACTTATGTCATGCAATAAAATGCAAATTAATTATTTAAAAATCATACAATGTGATTTTCTGGATTTTTGTTTTAGATTCCGTCACTCACAGGTGAAGAGTACCTATGATAAAAATTAAAGACTTCTACATGCTTTGTAAGTGGGCAAACCTGCAAAATCGGCAGTGTTCTCAATACTTGTTCTCCCCACTGTAGTAGTTAAGGCCACCTAATATAAAGTGGGTCCGATCCAAGCCACTAGATTCTTATTGCAGACCCATAATCTACGCGCAGCCTCGGCAAACGCGAGATCCGAGCCACAGAATCTTTATTGCAGAAGACACGTTTTCAGCTGTGCTCATATTTTATTTCAAGTTCCTCTGCTTGGAGACAGCCTTTACCTTCTGCTGGCCTCCATAACAGACGAAGAGCTGATCTGAGGTCCTAAAGCTTTGCGTTCTGTCCATATAACACCGCAGAGCGCGGACGGGACAGAGAAAAGCCAGGGCTGGGTCTGCCTTCTCCGAGGGCAGCGCTTGCAGGGTCAATACCTGGTCCCTGAAGGGAATGGTAGGAACTTTGGGCACATATCCAGGCCGGGGTCTCAGGATGACACGAGAGTTGGCCGTTGAATACAAGGACCCAACTTGGGAGGCACGGAGGCAGCCTGAAGTGGGGTCTGAGTGTGGTGTGCAACATTTACCTTGTTCCAGGGAGGGACAGAGGGTGCGTGGGAAGGCCTGGTGGCGTCCTCGAGCCGCATACTGCTGTCCGCTGGTGATAGGAGAGGAGGAAGGGAGTGGCAAGGCATTGCAGATCGCACACTGCCAACCTCACTCTCTTGTGACCCAGGGGGAAAACTGCTCTTTTTTTTAAAATGTGGGAAACAGAAACAGAAGATTCTCCACCCGGCCCTCCTCCAGCGGAGGGAGTGGTGCGGACACCATCTCCCGAAGAGCAGCTCCTTCCTTCCCTGGCCGCTTGCCCTTACGCAGGCCTGGTAGACCTGCAGGAGTGCCATGGCATGCAGGGCAGATGCAGCTTATCCGCAAGTTGTGTAAGCCTTGCCCGCCAGAGAGGATGAGAACTTACACGCTCGGGAGGGGAGACGCAGATTACCCCGCCAAGAGGTAGCGGTCTTGGGACACAGTTGCAATGCCACAGACTGCTCCACTGGGGGGAGCTCCACGTACCCCTTAGCCGCGCCACCATCGAGCACCAGACCAGCTTCGGGCATAAAAAGGTGCCATCCACGATCTGGTAACTTCCTCATGCACTTCCGGAAAGAAAGGAACTAGGGCGGCGTGCTGAGAACCAGCATTCTCGTCCAGCCTTGAGGGTTTGGGACACGGTGGTGGATTCCACTCGAGCCGTCAGCTCTGGGTCATACTCGGGCAATCCTCATCCCTGGAGGACATAAGCTCACCCTCTGATGCAGCGATCGACATCCTGTCTTCCGCCGGAGCCCCAAAAGAAACGACTGGCCCCCCATGGGAAGGACCAGCGCGCTCTCTTGGAAGCTCCACGGCTTGCAGTGTGGAGGAGTGAGGGGCCCGAGGAGGTTGACTTGGCAGGGAAGCCCTCACTGTGATCCTCAGGTCACCACAAAGGCTATTACATGAATAATTTATGAATGATTTCAGACCTATATCTAATCTTCCTTTCATTGCAAAGCTGCTTGAAAAAGTAGTTGCCTCTCAGCTACAAGCTCATCTCTCTGCTAACAATCTTCCTGATCCCTTTCAATCTGGTTTTCGGTCAGGCCACAGCACTGAAACAGCGTTGGTAAAAATTACTAATGACCTGCTAATGTCTGCTGATTCTGGTTGTCTTACTCTTCTCATCATGCTTGACTTAACAGCTGCCTTTGACACTATATCTCATCATATACTTACCTCTCGGCTATCAGCTATCGGCATCACGGGTAGTGCTTTATCTTGGTTTATATCATATCTCACTGATAGGCAATTTTTTATTACTATTCATAACTTCAAATCTTCTCCGTGTTCTCTCTCTCAGGGTGTTCCTCAAGGCTCTGTTCTTGGACCACTTTTGTTCAATATTTGTCTGTTACCTCTTGGTCACATTATCCATAGTCATGGTCTCAGCTATCATTGTTATGCTGATGACTTGCAAATTTACATATCAGCCCGCTCAGTCTCTGCTCTTCCCCTGGACTCATTGAATACCTGTATTACTGACATTAAAATCTGGTTACATTTTAATAACGATAAAACTGAGGTTACTGTTTTTGGTCCACCATCCCTTTTGAAAAAGTCTGAATTGAGTCTACCTATTGATGGGGCCACATTAATTCCATCTCACACTGTTAAAAATCTGGGTGTAACATTTGACTCTTCGCTTACATTTCAAGCTCATATAAGTTCTATTACTAAGACTGCATTCTACCACCTTCATAATATTGCCCGACTGCGACCTTCTCTCAGCACTAAAGATACCGAAACTCTAATTAATGCATTAATAACCTCTCGTCTCGACTACTGTAATTCACTTCTTATTGGGCTGCCCGCTAGAACAATCACTAGACTACAATATGTACAAAATTTTGCTGCCAGAGTCATCAATCAAGTCAAGAAATCTGATCACATTACCTCTTTGCTCTATAATCTACATTGGCTACCTGTTTCTGTCCGCATTCAGTATAAAATTCTATTGTTAACTTTTAAATGTCTTCATGGACTTGCTCCCCATTATTTATCTGAACTTCTGCACTGTTATTCTCCTCCTCGTTCTCTCCGGTCATCTGACTTAAAACTGCTTACTGTACCTCGTTTTCATCTTTCAACTATGGGTGGTAGATCATTCAGTGCTGTGGCTCCGAAACTCTGGAATTCTCTCCCTCTTACTCTGTGTGACACTGCTACTATATCCTCATTCAAATCTCAACTAAAAACGTATCTGTTCTTACAGTATTTCCAACCCTCCTCTGTTTAGTGTTCTGCTGTTTTTTTTTTTTTTTCTCACTGTTTATTTGTGTGTATATGTATATCTATTTTCTATATTGATGTTGTGTATGTGTTATTTTCTTGTACAGCGACCTTGAGCTTGGGAAAGGCGCTATATAAATAAAACTTATTATTAACTGAAGTAGGCTCCTTCTGGGGCAACTCACTAGATCGGGGAATAGGCAAAGGGACTCCACCCCGTCCGAAGTATTCGAGTCTCAAGGAACACCTGTTCGTAGACACGATTACAGCCAACAAAGGGAACAGCAATCGTTCGGCTCTGAAGCAGAAATCAAAGATGCGGTGCATTCACTTCCTTATTTATACCCACACGGCGGGGAGGAGCGTGGAATGCGTGAACCGCATGTCAATGTTTATTGGCTTGTTTAGTTTACACTCGAAGTAGATAAAAAGTCTCTAAAAGCGATCCCCAATTCGCCTGTCAGTTCCAGCGTACGTCGAACGTGACTGACTGAAAGGGAACATGAACTTAACCCCTACGTTACCACTGCGCAGCTTAATTTGTTAGGTGGTCTGAGGCTAAACTTGTTCTAATATTTCGTTTTGTTTTAGGGAGCAGACAGATGAGTTTATTAAAATGAGGGCTGGAAATTAGTATTTATTTTTGGGGGCCAAAAACTCGGCCAGTGTGGCTTGGAGGTAAGGCAACGACACATTTGCAATATTTCCACTAGACTCTCTTGTGTATTGTAAAAAAATAGCCCTTACCCTATATAAAGCCCACAACAACAAGACAACCAGTAGATAAGGCAATAGTCTTTCACTTTGTTGTATTTTGTAGTGCTGTCATGCAAGCCGTGTCTACAAACATTTAACCAAATCTGAGTATCCAGAAATATGATTTCTGGAGTATTTTGTATGTACTGCTGTGTCACGTTTTTTTTAAGATTGTACCCGTCTTAATATTTTTCATAAGTATTTCCTTTTTCTCATGTTCTTACAGGAGCATTCCAACAACCCCCCAAGTTCAGCAGTGGATGACCAAGATGAGGAGTGTTGGGGATAACAGTTTAGGACCCAAGACCAGATATGATGAATGAAGACCAGGAGTCAGAAGTGCGATTAATTAAATAATTTTTTTTACTGAAGAATAGTTTGCAGTTTCATCAGCAGAAGCCAGCTTCAGGTCTAACAAGGAGTTGGTAGGCCGTACTCTCTGCGTACATATAATTTCTCAACACAATTATACTCTTTTCCAAGGTCTAGCTACGTCATAACTTTAGGTTAATGGATTCTAATTGGCCAAGAGAAAATGGAGAATCATTGTAAATTTCCACACATGGACTGATAGGCAGAAGCATATTTACATTTACATTTAATCATTTAGTAGACGCTTTTATCCAAAGCGACTTACAAATGAGGAAAGCAATAGAAGCAGTCAGACCAACAAGGGGCAATAGTATACAAGTGTTGTAGCAAGTCTCAGTTAGTCTAGCACAGTATTTTTTTTTTTTTATTAAGAAAAACAAATAGAATAGGTAAGTGCTTTAGACGTTTTTTGAAAATGGCTACAGACTCAGCTGATCGAATTGAGATTGGTAGGTCATTCCACCAGGTGGGAACGGTCCATGAAAATGTCCATGAGAGTGATTTTGTGCCTCTTTGGGATGGCACCACGAGGCATCGTTCACTTGCATAATGTAAGCTTCTGGAGGGTGCATAAGTCTGAACAAACGAGTTTAGGTGCAGCTCTTGAAAAAAAACAATGTTAAGTGGTCTCTTAATTTTTTCCAGAGCTGTATATTGGTGCAGAGCCAGTGGTTGTCTTGTAGGCAAGCACCAGTGCCTTGAATTTAATGCGGGCGGCAATTGGCAGCCAGTGCAAACTGATGAAGAGAGGTGTGACGTGGGCTTTCTTCGGCTCGTTGAAGACCACCCTTGCTGCTGCATTCTGGATCAGTTGCAAAGGTTTGATAGTGCATGCCGGAAGGCCCGCTAAGAAAACATTATAATAGTCCAGTCTGGAGAGAACAAGAGCTTGGACCAAGAGTTGTGTGGCCTGCTCTGATAGGAATATCATAGTCCAATCTTCCTAATGTTGTATAACGTGAATCTGCAGGACAGGGCCGTTGTAATAATATGGTCAGTCACAACACAAGTCACATCACAACTCCGAGGTTCCTGGCTGTCCTGGAAGGAGTTATGGTTGACAAACCTAGTTGAATGGAGAAGTTGTGATGAAGTGCTGGGTTGGCTGAGACCACAAGCAGTTCTGTCCTAGCAAGGTTGAGTTGAAGGTGGTGGTCCTTCATCCAGCCAGAAATGTCTGTCAGGCAGCAACCGTTGGATCTTCTGGTTGAAATGAGAAGTAGAGTTGAGCGTCATCAGCATAGCAGTGATAGGAAAAGCCATGTTTCTGAATGACAGATCCTAAAGATAACATGTAGATGGAGAAGAGAAGTGGTCCAAGCACTGAGCCCTGAGGAACCCCAGTAGCTAGATGTTGTGACTTAGACACCTCATCCCTCCACGACACCCTGAAGGACCTACCTGAGAGGTAAGACTTGAACCATTGGAGTGCAGTTCCTGAGATGCCCATCTTCATGAGTGTTGACAGGAGGATCTGGTGGTTGACTGTGTCAAAAGCAGCAGACAGATCCAGCAAGATGAGTACTGTGGATTTGGAAGCTGCTCTTGCCCATCTCAGAGCATCAGTAACTGAAAGAAGGGCAGTCTCAGTTGAGTGGCCGCTTTTGAAGCCGGATTGGTGTTGTCCAGGAGGTTGTTCTATGCAAGAAACAGAGAGTTGGTTGAATACAACTCGCTCAAGTGTCTTTGCAATGAATGGAAGAAGGTATACCGGTCTGTAGTTTTCTAAAAGTGCTGGATTTAGAGAGGGTTTCTTAAGCAGTGGGGTTACCCGAGCCTGCTTAAATGCTGTGGGAAATGTGCCAGTGTGAAGAGAGGTGTTGATGATGTGAGTGAGTGCAGGTACAACTGAAGAAGAAATGGCCTGAAGGGGGTGAGTGGGGATAAAATCAAGCAGACAGGAAGTAGGGTGATTGGAGAGGATGAGTTTGGAGACTTCTGCCTCTGAGAGCGGCAAGAAGGAGGGGAGAGTGTGCGTGTTAGATGTTAAGATGTGCGTTTCAGTTTGTGGTGTGGAGAATTGGCCGCTGATGGTGGTGAGGGGTGGGGGGTGAGGAGGACAAAGGAGAGAAGAGAAGGTTTTGAAAAGTGTGCGAGAGTCGGAGCAATTGTTGATTTTGTTGTGGTAGTATGTCGTTTTAGCAGTGGAGACATTTGCAGAGAAGGAAGAGAGGAGAGACTGATACAAACTAAGGTCAGTAGAGTTTTTTGACTTGCGCCATTTCCTCTCTGCAGCCCTGAGTCTGGAACGATGTTCACGGAAAACATCGGACAGCCAGGGGGCAGAGGGGGTTGCACAGGCTGGTCTGGATGAAATGGGGCAAAAGTTGTCTAAGCAAGATGTTAGGGTGGAGCAAAGAGTGTAAGTAGTACTGTTAGTGTCCAGTGCTGAGAACTAAGCAGGAGGAGGAAGTGAGGATGAAATTGGTCGCGTGTATAGACAAGGTCCAATTGGTTACCTGACTTGTGAGTAGCCGCAGTAGACACTCGCTTGAAGTCAAATGAGGTCAGTAGAGTCTTGAAGTCAGCAGCCTGGTGTTTTTCTAGGTGGATGTTGAAGTCACTGAATAGTATCAGAGGAGTACCGTCCTCAGGGAAGTTAGAGAGTAACGCATCCAACTCCTCCAAGAAATTAGCCAGTTGACCTGGGGGACGATAAACAACTACAAAGTGGATTTTAACAAGGTGAGTAATAGTGATGTGTGTAATTCAAATGAAATGTTGCCAGTTAGAGATGGTAAATGGTTAAATTTCCATTCATTTGAGATAAGCAGACCAGTACCTCCATCCCTCCCAATCGGGCGAGGGGTGTGGGAAAAAGTGAAATTAGTGGAGAGGGCTGCAGGAGTGGCAGTGTCCTCCGGTTTGATCCATGTCTCGGTTAGGGCCATGAGGTTGAGACTTGAATGAGTAGAGATAGATGAAATAAAGTCTGCTTTATTTACTGCAGACTGGCAGTTCCAGAGACCAACTGGAATAGAGAGTAAAGTAGCAGAAGACATAGGGATAGTACGCATATTGTTGGGACTGTGCTGCTTCCAATGTGCAGAGCATGATTTACGAGTGTTAGTAATAATAGTAGTGATTTGAAAGCACATAATGAATAAAGGTTGCTAAAATAAACAGAAGAGAACAAGCGGTACAAAAATTAAAGTGAAATACTCCGGTGTCTTGATGATGTCCTTGCTCGGTGGAGTTGCGCAGATAGAGTCGCTGGTCTTTACACTCTTCGGTCTTCACACGATGAGGACTTCACACAAGGGCTGCCGCGGAATACTACTCTATTTTATACTCGCCTGAAATGTCATTATTGAATACAGCTGGACACGTCTCTATACCTAAACTATTTACAAACATGAGCAAACGCTAACACACGAGGGACCGTGAGACTTGAGACGAGGGATCGATTGCTCCTGACTGCCTCGCTGCTGAGTGTTTGCGTCTGTAGCTCCTTACAGCTTTGCTTTTGAATCTCTTTTATATCATTCATTGTTGTTTATACTGTTAAATATAACTTACTCATCACCATATATTGCCTATCACATTAAATCTGACATCGCTAGCTTTAATCTAAATCACTATCACAACGCATTAGCATTTCGCTAGCCTGTTAGCCTGCCATCCATGCATCCGGGTCTCCTGTTTTTCTCTCGCGAGCCTTTTACGTGTCTATCAAGCAACTCGGGTGAGTTGGATTAGTCAACAAACACGGTAAGCCATGTCATCTTCTCCTGTTATTGTCACTTGCACTGCCTGTCACATGTTTAGCATAACCTTCTCTGTCAGTGAACAGGGCTTCACATGTGATAAATGCAGGGAGATAGTCAGGCTGACGGAGAAGATTTCAGAATTAGAGACACGCATCCAAACTTTATTTGAGGATAGTGAGAATGGAAGATCTTTAGTCGCTGCTTTGGATGCGACTAGCTTAGTGAACTCTGTACATTGTTCAGTTCCAGCTGTAGAGCCCGTGCAGCAGGGTAACTGGGTGACTGTGAGACGGCATAGTCGCGGATCAAAACACCGTTCTTCCGTTCCGATTAGAACATCAAACAGGTTCTCCCCACTCAGTGACGCACCCAATGAGAATCCTGTTGAAAGTGCCCTAGTTATTGGCAATTCTATTACACGCAACGTGAAAATAGAGACACCAGCCACCATAGTCACATATTTACCGGGAGCCAGAGCGGCTGACATCAAAGCAAATTTAAAAGTGCTGGCTAATGCTAATCGTACATTCTGTAGGATTATTATTCACATCGGCACTTATGATGTTCGACTTCGCCAGTCGGAGATCACCAAAATTAACATTAAAGAGGTGTGTGAACTCGCAAGTATGATGTCAGCTAAAGTTTTTTGTTCTGGCCTCCTTCCTGTTCGCCGGAGTGATGAGATACTTAGCAGACTATCATCACTCAATGGCTGGTTGTCTCAGTGGTGTCCGCAGAATATCATAGGGTTCATAGACAATTGGAAAAGCTTTTGGGGCAGACCTAACCTGTTAAAAAGAGAGTATTCAACCCTCCTGGGATTGTGCCGCTCTTCTCTCTAGTAATTTGGCACATAGTCTTGGAGTTGAACCTTGACTAACTGGGGCCCAGGTCAGGAAGCAGATGGACTGGCTAAACCGACCGTCTGCTAGCTGTCTCATGTCACAGAAGTCAGATAAATCCCAACACATAGAGACTCTTTCACCTAGATATTATCACATAGAGACTGTGTCTGTTCCCCGAATTAGTAAATACAAAAAAACATCAAAACCATTTAACGGTAAAAATGTAATTGATGTTCAACAAATAAAAAACAGATATAATACAGATGAACAAATGATAAAGCTCGGGCTGCTGAATATTCGATCCCTTTCCTCAAAAAACACTTATTGTTAATGATATGATTACAGATCATAACCTTGATATGCTGTGTTTGACAGAAACATGGATAAAACCTGACGATTACATTACTTTAAATGAGTCCACCCCCCAAGATTATTGTTATAAACAAGAGCTGCGTCTGAAAGGCAAAGGGGGAGGTGTTGCTGTCATTTTTCGTAATGTTATGTAGTGTAAATGATAAATCCCGTTTCACATTTGTGATGGCTACTGTATACAGGCCACCAGGGCACCATACAGACTTTACCAAAGAATTTTCAGATTTTCTGAGTTAGTACTGGCTGCAGATAAAGTCCTAATTGTGGGTGATTTTAATATCCATGTAGACAATTAAAAAGACGCATTGGGATTGGCATTTAGAGACATTCTAAACTCTATTGGAGTTAGGCAACACGTGTCAGGACCCACTCATTGTCGTGATCATACTTTAGACCTAATACTGTCACATGGAATAAATGTTGATGCCATTGAAATTCTGCAGCAGAGCGATGACATCTCAGATCATTATCTAGTCTCATGTTTACTTAATTTAGCCAAGGCTGCAAAGCCATCCCCTCGTTTCAAATATGGCAGGACTATCACCACTGCCACTAAAGATTGCTTTGTAAATAATCTTCCCCATCAGTTCCATCTCCTCAGCATCCCAGATAGCCTAGAAGAACTCGATGTTGCAACAGAAACTATTGACTATCTTTTCCAGCACTTTAGACACAGTTGCTCCTCTGCGCTTAAAGAAGATTAAAGAAAATAGTCCAACGCCGTGGTACAACGAGCACACTCGGGCCCTTAAAACAGCAGCCAGAAAAATGGAGCGCAGCTGGAAGAAAACAAAACTTCGAGGTTTTTCACATTTCGTGGAAAGAGAGCATGATTGCATACAGAAAGGCCGTAAAAACGGCTAGATCTGCTTATTTTTCGACTCTCTTAGAAGAAAACAAACACAACCCTAGGTGTTTATTTGATACAGTGGCTAAATTAACAAGAAATAAAGCTTCAACTTCTCACGTCTGCAAACAGCACAGCTGTAATGACTTTATGAACTTCTTTACGTGTAAGATTGATAATATTAGGAAGAAAATTATAACTATACAACCATCTACTACAGTATTGCATCAGACAGTGCATTGTAGTGTCACTGAGAAAAAATTCCATTCATTCACTGCTACAGGAGAGGAAGAATTGGCTAAACTCATTAAATCATGACCCTATACCGACTAAGCTACTGAAAGAGAGGCTTCCAGAGGTCATAGATCCACTTCTTAATATCATTAATTCATCTTTGTCATTAGGATATGTGCCAGAAACTTTTACGCTGGCTATTATTAAACCACTTAAAACAAAAAAAAAAAAAACCACACACACAACTTGATCCTACAGAATTAGTCAATTACAGGCCAATCTCAAATCTACCCTTTCTGTCAAAAATACTAGAAAAGGCAGTGTCTTCCCAACTATGCTCCTTTTTAGAAAGAAATTATATCTTCGAGGATTTCCAGTCAGGATTTAGACCGTATCATAGCACTGAGACTGCTCTCATCAGAGTAACAAATGATTTGCTCTTATCATCTGATCGTGGTTGTATCTCTCTGTTAGTGTTATTGGATCTTAGTGCTGCATTCGATACTATCGACCACAACATTCTTTTGAATAGACTCGAAAATTATGTTATTATTAGTGGAATTGCATTGGCATGGTTTAAAATCATACTTATCTGACCGCTATCAGTTTGTAGCAGTAAATGAAGAGATGTCATACCGGTCACAAGTTCAGTATGGAGTACCGCAAGGCTCAGTGCTAGGACTGTTGCTTTTCACCCTGTACATGCTACCACTGGGAGCTATTATTAGGAAGCATGGCGTTAGTTTTCATTGTTATGCTGACGATACTCAGCTCTATATTTCTTCACGCCCTGACGAAACTTACCAATTCACAAGATTAACGGAATGCATAGCTGATATAAAAAAATTCGATGACTAGTAAATTTCCTACAACTTAATTCTGAAATGCTCGCTTAATAAACAAACTCCAGCTGATCCAAAACGCAGCAGCTCGAGTTCTTACTAGAACCAGGAAGCATGACCATATTAGCCCAGTTCTGGCAACACTGCACTGACTCCCTATTAAACATTGTATACATTTTAAAATATTGCTTGTTACTTACAAAGCACTAAATGGCTTAGCTCCCCAGTACTTGAGCGAGCTCTTAACGCATTATACTCCATCACGTCTATTGCGGTCTCAAAATTCTGGCCAGTTGATAATACCTAGAATATCAAAATCAACTGCAGGTGGTCGATCCTTTTCCTATTTAGCACCTAAACTTTGGAACAGTCTTCCTAGCATTGTTCGGGAAGCAGACACACTCTGTCAGTTTAAATCTAGACTAAAAACACATCTCTTTACTATGGCATACACATAGAACATTATCAATTTCTATTATTTAAATCAGTTAATTGATTGCTAGGCTGCATTAACTAGGTCAGCCGGAACCGGGAACACTTCCCATAACACCTGATGTACTCGTTACATCATAAGAAGAATGGCATCTACGCTAATGTTAGTCTCTCTGTTTATCCCGGGGTTTACTGTAGTCAGCCAGATCAGATGGTGGACATGCGCCTAGACACGACCACAATGCAGACCTGAAGTGTCGACAGAGAACGTGTCAACTAGACTCTCCTCTGCGAACGCCTCCTTCCCTTCCCTTCCCTTCCCCTCTGTACAGATAAAAACACATATGCACACATACGTAGTCAAATGCGCTTGCCTATAGGCTGAACACGTAATGCTTGCGTACATGCCGTCGCCGTTTTCACAGACTTGACTTTTTTGGGGTTTGCGCGGGGACGATGATGGTATAGTTTCCAAACTATTTCAAAGCTATTTCATTGTTTCGTTCTCTGGCCACCAGGTGCTGTTGCCGTGCGGATGGGGTCCGGAACGCATTGGGGGTTTTCTGTTTTAGTTGAGGATGGTGTTGTTTAAGTGGCACCAAATTAAATAACTAATCAGTTTTTACAACAGAAATTAATCAATCAAAAACTTACTTTAGCTTTTCATCTAAAACAAAATTAATTTCCTATTATCACTGTAAAGCTGCTTTGAAGCAATCTGTGTTGTGAAAAGTGCTATATAAATGAAGTTGACTTGACTTGACTTGAACAGCGCGAAGTTGCTGTCTTCTCCTGTTGCTAGATTGCTTCTCTCTGCTTCATATCTCCATCGATCACGCTGCTGACGCTATGGCATGTTGTGACTTTCTAGGTCATAGAACTGCGTTTCTAGGCACCAGCTTGTCTGGAACAACAAGTCCGTCAATCTCCCTAGGATGTCCGTTGTCCACCTCCAATACTGATCTGTAACAAAGAATACTGGCGCGCATTCAGAGATACACAGCTTCTTCAAGGTTGGAGTTGGTCGAGCTCTAGCTCTGACCAGAAACTTTCAAAAAACATCCTAATAGCATGTTCTTTCTCTCAATAAGAGGTACAGACAATATTATCTCTAGTGATGGAAGAGAACAGTAAAATAAAGTAAGCATTTAATCAATATAAGAAAAGAAACAATGCTTACTTCAGATTGGGCATCAAACTCAAAGTTTCCCAATCAGGACAAATGATTGTTTGGAGCCATAAGCCATGCTTACTCCTCCATTACAAATCTACTACTTCTACTCTCTACACCCATTTTATACCTGAGAATATTACTCCTTGTTGCCCCCTCATGGTGAGTAGTATAATTACAACAATGAAAAAACATGTTAACAGGTTTGACTGTTACAAGGGCTGCGTTTGAAACCGCATACTTTCTTACTATATAGTATGTAAAAAGCAGTAGGCGAGCGAATAGTATGTCCGAATCCTTAGTATTCATAAAAGAGTAGGCGAGAACTACCGGGGTTTTGGACTATTTCTCATGAGATTCGGACGTGCGTATAGGCTACTAATGTTGCGTTTGAATATGCCTACTTACCTACTATATAGTAGGAGAAAACTGTACGTGAAAAGAGTAGTATGTTCGAAACCTCAGTAATCATAAAACAGTAGGCGAGAAATCCCCGGATGGCCTACTGCTTCCGCCCAGATTGTGAAGCAATCATTGTCGGATACTTTTCTATCCCTGCCTTCCCATGAGGCCACAGGAAAGGAT
This sequence comes from Coreius guichenoti, assembly GCA_039654105.1. Classification (NCBI taxonomy): domain Eukaryota; kingdom Metazoa; phylum Chordata; class Actinopteri; order Cypriniformes; family Gobionidae; genus Coreius; species Coreius guichenoti. The sequence goes on from CM077179.1 coordinate 755,843, forward strand.
ACGTCAGAGCGATGCAGGTGTTTTCAAATGTGAGTATTACAAACCAAAATCACGGTTCCCTTGTGTTAAAATCGCATTTGTTGAGCTACTGTAGACTAAACTGATGAACTGTTGAAGGTGTAAAGACGACAGACAGTATAGTATAGTTGTGATTGTGCGGTAAAAACACGTTTTATTATGTACAGTGGGGAGAACAAGTATTTGATACACTGCCGATTTTGCAGGTTTGCCCACTTACAAAGCATGTAGAAGTCTGTAATTTTTATCATAGGTACACTTCAACTGTGAGAGACGGAATCTAAAACAAAAATCCAGAAAATCACATTGTATGATTTTTAAGTAATTCATTTGCATTTTATTGCATGACATAATTATTTGATACATCAGAAAAGCAGAACTTAATATTTGGTACAGAAACCTTTGTTTGCAATTACAGAGATCATACGTTTCCTGTAGTTCTTGACCAGGTTTGCACACACTGCAGCAGGGATTTTGGCCCACTCCTCCATACAGACCTTCTCCAGATCCTTCAGGTTTCGGGGCTGTCGCTGGGCAATACGGACTTTCAGCTCCCTCCAAAGATTTTCTATTGGGTTCAGGTCTGGAGACTGGCTAGGCCACTCCAGGACCTTGAGATGCTTCTTACGGAGCCATTCCTTAGTTGCCCTGGCTGTGTGTTTCGGGTCGTTGTTATGCTGGAAGACCCAGCCACGACCCATCTTCAATGCTCTTACTGAGGGAAGGAGGTTGTTGGCCAAGATCTCGCGATACATGGCCCCATCCATCCTCCTCTCAATACGGTGCAGTCATCCTGTCCCCTTTGCAGAAAAGCATCCCCAAAGAATGATGTTGGGGACACTTAAATTTCAACTATATTACTGATCTGCCCGCATTTACACTATATGATAATTGAAATGAGCTGGATGACATCACCGTTTTCACCAGAGCCGAATCAAATTCCGTTGCATTATTTTCCTGTTACCACTGTGAAGCTGCTTTGAAACAATTGCCATTGTAAAAAGCACTATATAAATAAAGGTGATGTTTCCACCTCCATGCTTCACGGTTGGGATGGTGTTCTTGGGGTTGTACTCATCCTTCTTCTTCCTCCAAACACGGCGAGTTGAGTTTAGACCAAAAAGCTCTATTTTTGTCTAATCAGACCACATGACCTTCTCCCATTCCTCCTCTGGATCATCCAGATGGTCATTGGCAAACTTCAGACGGGCCTGGACATGCGCTGGTTTGAGCAGGGGGACCTTGCGTGCGCTGCAGGATTTTAATCCATGACGGCGTAATGTGTTACTAATGGTTTTCTTTGAGACTGTGGTCCCAGCTCTCTTCAGGTCATTGACCAGGTCCTGCCGTGTAGTTCTGGGCTGATCCCTCACCTTCCTCATGATCATTGATGCCCCACGAGGTGAGATCTTGCATGGTGCCCCAGACCGAGGGAGATTGACCGTCATCTTGAGCATTTTCTAATAATTGCGCCAACAGTTGTTGCCTTCTCACCAAGCTGCTTGCCTATTGTCCTGTAGCCCATCCCAGCCTTGTGCAGGTCTACAATTTTATCCCTGATGTCCTTACACAGCTCTCTGGTCTTGGCCATTGTGGAGAGGTTGGAGCCTGTTTGATTGAGTGTGTGGATAGGTGTCTTTTATACAGGTAACAAGTTCAAACAGGTGCAGTTAATACAGGTAATGAGTGGAGAACAGGAGGGCTTCTTAAAGAAAAACGAACAGGTCTGTGAGAGCCGGAATTCTTACTGGTTGGTAGGTGATCAAATACTTATGTCATGCAATAAAATGCAAATTAATTATTTAAAAATCATACAATGTGATTTTCTGGATTTTTGTTTTAGATTCCGTCACTCACAGTTAAAGTGTACCTATGATAAAAATTACAGACTTCTACATGCTTTGTAAGTAGGAAAACCTGCAAAATCGGCAGTGTATCAAATACAGCTAACAGGGGAGCTCCAGTAACACATGTACGTCTCCAAAGTGGATTTACGTAAACCATATACAGATGCAAAAAGATGTAAAGATGCTTACTAAATGTTTATTTAACATCTGACAGGAACATTTTCGATAAGTATTGCAGATGAGCACAATCACAACATGAAATGGACATCTGATTAGAATGATGTATGTGTGCTATAATGTAGAGCTCACTGTTGTCAACACTGCTTACTTTACATGAATGTCAGTAATGTAAATAAACAAATCTACATAAAGTAACTAAACATAAGTTATCTATTTTATAAGTTATCTTGTGTGATGTTACAGGGGCAGATGACACACATGTGTGTGTTTATTGAGCTCATAAATCTCAGAGGTAACATGAATGTTGTCTGATGTTACAGGGACAGATGAGCACACGTGTGTTTATCTGGTGGAGAGAGGCTGATGAAGGAATGCTGCCATCAAAGGCTTTGAGTGAGTATACTACAGAAATGAATAAAACATCTATTTAAATCTTAAGTTGTAGTTTATTTTAATTTCAAACAGAGGCACTTATTACAGGGACGACCCCCCTGGAGAATCTGGAGTAAAGAGCCTTGCTCAAGGATACACTGGAAAATAAAGCTGCAGAATTGGCACAGCTGTGTTGAGATGGCAGCAGATGTGGGGTTCACTGCCTGTAAATGTGTGATAGTTTGTTAGAACAATAAGTTTGGATAAAGCTTTGTTTCATGTGTTATTGACTTTTATTCATTTATTGTGATGTTTACTTTTATTCATTCTTTTACTCATTTATTCATGTTTCCTATTGTTGTTAGTAAATAAAATATTATTTTATTAACTCATGCATTAATTTATTGCTTGACTGAAAATTGATATGTATTCACATCGGCTGCATTTGTCTATTGTGGATTCATGCATTGCTATGTCATATGACAAGTTGCATTTTGCTTGTTTTACTAAAACGATATTATTTTCAGGAGAAAAAAAAAGTAATATAATTAAGTATTGGTCAGCATTTGTCATTATTGTTGTAAGTGTTTGGGTGGGCTAGCAATGCAATTCATTCTGGGGTAATCTTAATTTTTAAGTAGTGATACTTAAATTTTTTGAGTATAAAATAAACAATTTTCTCCAAAGGTGAGATCTTCGAGCACCTGTCACTCATATCTTTTCTTTTATAATTACATGGTTGTATCTTTAACAATGAACAATCATAATGATAAAAAAACAAAAAAAAAACAAAAAACAAATATATGCATACATTATATACACAGAAACAAGACAACAACAAGATATCTTAGATATCTTTGAATAATTCCTCATAATGCAATAATTTTTTTTTTGTCATTTCATAACCCTGAGGGATGAAACAAGAGTTAAATTTAACAAGAAAAAGAGTAAAATATAAAGGAGATTTAGGCCACTTTTGCTTGTGGATGACATTTTTTGCATATAAAATAAAGAAATTAACAACATATTCAAGAGATCACGATTTTGGGTTTTCGCAAAAAAAATAATATCTTAAGGATAAAACTGTGGGTCAGATTAGTAGGGTTAAAAATGTATTGCTTATACTACAATCACAAAATAAATGGGCAGCTGTTTCTTCAACAAGACCACAAAATGAGCAAGATTAATCAGTATTAAGATATTTATAGATAGATGAATTAAACCTGTCACATATCTTTTAAGTTGCTGCGCTTGTGATAACGTTGTAGGTCACATGATAACGTCAACATGGCGCATGATGTGCGGATCGCATTCATACTTAACGCGATCAGGCTATATAGTACCTACTCTTTTAGCGCTCGTTAAGTACTTATTGAAATTAAGTACCTACTCAATGAGTATGCGGTTTTGAACGCAGCCAAGGTGTCTTTTTTAATTATATGATGTCATTACGTTGCTGTCTTGCTCCAGCCAATCACTGCACTGCTGATCGTGGTTTCGAGTATCGATGCATCTGCCCTCTTCAGGGAACACAGGAACGCGCAGCAATCTCAGACAACTTAATCCAGATATTTTAATCCAATCCGCAAATTTGTTTGAAGAACCAAATTAGCCAGAGATCAGTTATCACGATTATAAGATCTGGGATCTGTCAAATCATCTCAGATGTATTAAGTGAGGCACGAAGAACGGACCCCTGTTCATGTTTGAGTTTCTTTGTTTTGTTTGCTCCAGTCTGTTAATTACCTCTGTTCTTTCCCTGTTTGTTTCTATGGTTTCTAATTGATTGTGTTAGTTCTGTTCAGGTGTGTTTCATTACTCTTCAGCGCCTCTGTTTGCCCTCATATATTTAGGCCATTTCCACACTAATACGTTTTTGTTTAAAAACGACTATTTTCTCTCCGTTTTGGCCGTCCGGCCACACTGAGACGGCGTTTTAAGTAAATGAAAACGTAGCTTTTTGAAAACGCTCTCCAAAGTGGATAAATTTGAAAATGCCGTCTTCGTGTTGTAGTGTGGCCTGTGAAAACGGAGGTATTTGAAAACAATGACGCATGTTTAGTCATGTGACGCATATTGTACCAATAGGTATTCATGTTTATACCGCTATTGTGCCTGTTATGTGCTATGTATAAAATATGTTACTTCGCACACTCTTCATATCACAGTCCTGCAAAGATGACACAAAATTTACTTGCAATCGCTGTCCTGTGGCAAAACATGACAGCAGTTGCGTTTTAGACCAAACACATAGTGGTGAGTGAGTGCGACCTGGATGCATCAGTGAAAGGTGAGATATTTTGTTTAATAAAATGATCCTGCCAGAAGAATTGTTCTGTCTGTCATATCAGTGAGCTTTTGAGGATTAACGCATGCACAGTAAGGTGAATTTAGCGTTTTCCGACGTTTCAGTGTGGACAAGAAACTTTTTGAAAACGCTTGATAACGCTAGTGTGGACGGAGAGCGTTTTCAAATGTATCCGGATTAATGTAAACGTATAGCCTTAAGCCCTCAGTTTCTGTTTGTTCTTTGTCAAGCTCTGTTCAGTTGTCATATGTGATTGTGGTATGTTTCTCCTCATTGATTCTGCTGTTTATTGTTTTAGTTATTTAATTAAAAGTCTCCTGAATAGATCGCCTTCGTTGTGTGCTTTAATACTACAACCCATCGTGACATAAGTATTGTAGTTGCTATTGCAGGTGTCTTGCTATTTTTTTTTTTTAATATTCGCTGACCAGACACCAAACCTCCTCTCAGTTTACTTTCTGACCTGGATCACGATCTTGCTCTTCTTCATTCAACTCTGCCTGAAAAAAAAAAAATTAATTCCAATTTACTTGGCCATGAAAGACTGTCAATAATGTCAGAACATTAATCTCTTTTTCCTTTGACAATACCATGGCTTTTTATTGTGAAATGTAGGTGGAAACTAGCAGATGATAAATGTGAAAAAGCACATTAGGGTATAATCATAGGAGCTCATCAGAGGTCTGTGTTCTATACTCTCACAAATATCCTTTATTCATTTAAAAATACCTGAGACAAGAACATAGACGAACCCTTCATTGTGTTGTATTCACTGGATTCCTCTTTTATCTAACGCTACTACATGAATTATACAGGTCTCCTGTGAACGTACAAGCATAAGCATGTGCTGAATATGTGCATGTATCAGTCTCTAAGGGTCAGACTCAGCGCAGTTCAGCTTCAAGCCACCAGAGGGCTGTCACGTCCTCACATTAGTGTCTAGAGCAGGGGTGGGCACTTCCAGTCCTGGAGGGCACTGTCCTGCAGAGTTTAGCCCCAACCCTAATCAAACACACCTGAACCAGCTAATCAATGTCTTCAGGATTACTAGAAGGCCACAGGCAGGTGAGTTTGATCAGGGTTGGAGCTAAACTCTGCAGGACAGTGCCCTCCAGGACTGGAAGTGCCCACCCCTGCTCTAGAGCAGAGCACAGCCTGACCTCTACATGCTTTCTAAGAACATGGGTTTCTCTTTCTTCTACAGTTATAAGCAGTATAGAATTTATATTGCACAAATATTCTATTACATATTCTATTCTATTCTTAATAGCACAGCTTACTGAAGCAATGTGAATTGTGAAAGCAAATAAACTTGACTTTAACTTTCATTAAAAAACATTAATGGCATTAAAAATTCTACAGCAAAACAAGAAGACATCTTATTTATATTATATTAAAATTGTAATAAAATAAAGTAATTGATGAAATAAATTAAGACTAGGCTACATTTTATACGTTTCTAAGACTTACTATTTGTTCTGTATGTTTAAGCAGTCTAGAATTTTGTTGTCATTCTATTCTATTCTCAGTAGCACAGATTATTTAAGGGACTTAACTTGGCCATGATTTGCATTACTGTTTTGACTTTATTCTTTGTAATAAATCTCAGCATATAAATCTATCCGTCATGAGTGCCTGTAAAGAACAGCAACAACAGAAACAAACAAATTTGCTTGCATACTATGGCATAGCTCATTTATTACCCTAAATAATCATCAAGATTTTGGCAGAGTTTAAATATATTTTCTCCCAGACACGGAACATCTCAGTCCAAATCCATGAATTTGCTGGTTTTCAATAATAATTTTATTAAAAATTGCATTAAAATATTGGATCAATTTTGTCATCTTAAACAAAAATACAAGCATTTTTATATACAAATACAAAAATTACAATATATGAACTCAAACTTAGAAGAAAAAAAACTTTTTAGGTTTTCACCAATCACCAACATCTGTTTGAATGGAAAACCACACAACAGCAGCTTCTGAATGTTGCCTTTCTTCTTGTATTTTATGTAACTTCTTTTAAAAACACTCATAATACTCCAATACTGATCACCTTTGTGTCTCGATACATTACAGTAACATCAGTCAGTTCATGCATGCATTAACATATGCAAAATCCCATTCGTTTAGCACATCATTTTAAAAGATTTCTCATTTACAAATAGACATTTTTTGCTTGACACCTTTATCTTGTGCAGACAATTAGCTATAAGCTTTCCATATGAAAAAGACATTATTATTATTATTATTATTATTATTGTGTAATGTTTCATATTATTGTGGTCAGCATGTAAAATATAAATAATCTTTAACTGAAACAATGCAAAAGCTGTAAGCGTGTTTTCTCTCATACCAATATAAGTCCGTCACACTTTAGTCACTGAACACACATTCACTGCCATCATTAAATGACCATTTCCACAAAATATCGAAGCTGAAATCATGCTGCCCTCTTCTAAGACTGTGATCCAGAAAGTGAGGCTTCTGACTGCACTAAACCTGTGCCTGTGTGCTAATGCACCTGCTCCTCGGATTTCTGCTGATATTCCACAATGGTTCAGTTGCGTGGTTGGGAGTTGAACTCGTTGCAGATGTTGTGAATTATTTTTGACACATACTTGTAGAGGTTGTCAAACTCATCCACAAAGAACGAGTGCTCTCGGTCCGGGTCGGTGGCGATGTATTCCAGCTCGTCCTGCGCTGCCCATGCGATGCCGATGGAGTACGCGATCACACCTGGTGCGTGAGAGACAGACGGGTACAACACTTCAACTTCCGTCACATCACACAGCAAATACATGCTCCAAAAGGGGCACTTTAATCAATCAGGGCCCAGAAGTTCTAGCTACAGCTACAGCCTTGACTGTAAATTATGACTTAAAACCCTCATCCTTCACTTGCACTTTGTAACAAATCCTTCCCTCGCGGGTCAAAATGACCTGAAGCCTTAAAATTATACTTCATTTTTTTTGTCCAGAAAGCTTATTTCATTTCATTTTAATAACATTTTTTTAAAATATTTTTTTATGCACATTTTTTGTAATTTACATTTTTTTGTAACATTTTTTTTATTTACCTTTAAATGACTAGATTTTATCAATAAATAATAAATAATAATTTAAGCACATTCTTCACATTCTTTCAACTTAAATTCAAAATAGCTCACATTTTCATGCATAACCCTGTTAATTCAGCTCAGAATGTCTTACATTGGGTGTCTTTGCTGACCTGTTAAAATGTAATAATGTAAAAATAATAATATAACATGATATTTCATGACTCTTGCCACTAGATGGCCTTATAGCTCTATATGGAGCAAATGAGCATTTTTAGGTTTTTCTACACTACATTGCCAAAAGTATTGGGACGCCCCTCCAAATCACTGAGTTCAGGTGTTCAATCACTTCATGGCCACAGGTGTATAAATCAAGCACTAGGCATGCAGACGCTTCTACAAACATTTGTGAAAGAATGGGTCGCTCTCAGGAGCTCAGTGAACTCAAGCGTGGTACCGTGATAGGTTGCCACCTGTGCAATAAGTCCATTCCTGACATTTCCTCACTACTAAATATTCCACGCTCAACTGTTAGTGGGATTATAACAAAGTGGAAGCAATTGGGAACAACAGCAACTCAGCCACGAAGTGATAGACCACGTAAAATCACAGAGCGGGGTCAGCGCATGCTGAGGGTCACAGTGCGCAGAGTCAATAGCTACAGACCTCCAAACTTCATGTGGCCTTCAGATGAGCTCAAGAACAGTTTGTAGAGAGCTTCATGGAATGGGTTTCCATGGCCGAGCAGCTCATCCAAGCATACCAAGACATTTTGGACAATTTCATGCTCCCAACTTTGTGGGAACAGTTTGGGGACGGCCCCTTCCTGTTCCAACATGACTGCACCAGTGCACAAAGCATGTCCATAAAGACATGGATGAGTGAGTTTGGTGTGGAGGAACTTGACTGGCCTGCACAGAGTCCTGACCTCAACCCGATAGAACACCTTTGGGATGAATTAGAGCGGAGACTGCGAGCCAGGCCTTCTCGTCCCTTTCAGCCAGTCATGTTCTGACGTTATGTCTCTGTTCCCTCCTTCAGGGAACAGGGGCTACAACAACTAAGATATGCGATCGTTTGCCAGGAACGTCTAAACCTCCACCGCCTATTTTAACCATCGGCTCCCAAAGTGTGTCTGAAAAGTGAGATAACATACTCCTAATATGTGACTTTTCTTTTGGTTTTCGTGGCTTATTGTACTTAAACGGCCAAATAAATACAAAATTATGTAAAAATGCCCGTCTTGCCGAGTATTCAGGTAAACACAGTCAGTTTTGAAATGTAAATAGTTGAAAAATAAACCGCATGTTGTGTAACTGTATATTGGATCCGTGCATTCGCTCTTAAAGGGACAGCAGCCTAATAAACCTGCTGCTGTCTGTCATGTTAATCAAAGAACAAAAGACAAAGAGAAAATCACTCACTGCTCTTGACTGAAGAACTTTTGTAATTGCAAGCATTAATCTGTATTTAATTTTTACATTTGATTACTTTATTTAATTTCTGTAGCATTTCTTACCTGAATACTACTTTTAGACCCACCTGAAACACTTAAAGCCATGTTTATTTATTATTAATACACTACACTTGGGTTCTCCACGCAAACATCTTCACCTTCTTCATTCAATTTCATAAATAAAGATACTATACAAATAAATAATAAATATATTAGGAGATAAAAATATTAAAGTATGAAAATGCAATAGTACAGTTAATAATTTTACTGGGGAAAATACCATAAATGCACAAGAAAATTGGCTCTTTGTAAACCAAATTTCAACTCGATGATGATGTCAACCTACTGAGTCCTATCTCGCGTTTGGCTTTCCGTCACACTCACCTTTCCGGTGTACGGCCAGCGCCGGGGCCCTGACGTCATCGTAGGAGCGTCCGTCCGTGATGACGATCATGATCTTGCGCTTGTTGGGTTTGGATTTGCTGAAGAGCTGGTCCGCGGCGTACGTGATGGCAGCTCCCGTACTGGTTCCTCCGCTCCAGTAGTTTATGCGCTTGATAGCGTTCAGCAGATCGGCTTTGTTGTTGTGCTGTCCGAAAGCGAACTCCAGCCTCTGCTCATATGTGTACTGTATGATTCCTACACGCGTGTCCGTGTCCGAGATCTCGAACTCCCGCGTCACGTTTGCGACAAACTGGAGCACGGTGCGGAAGTTCCCGGTCCCCACGCTGCTGGAGCCATCGATGACGAAGGCGATGTCGTTGGCGTTCAGGCAGGTCTTGCTGCACACCAGACGGTCGGTGTCGCACACGCGCTTCACCAGAGGCTGCACGGCTTTGCGCAGAGCGAACCAGCTCGTGATGGGGAGTGAGAAGAAGCCGTTGGTTCTGCACACAGCCTACGGCCAAAAACAAGAAATCAGGTTCCCTCTGTGTTCCTTAACCCGCTGGTACTAAACTTTGTGACTTGTGGCACTTACTATGTGAACACAAATACAAATCATGGACATGATTCAAAAAGGCTAAATGGTCATAATGCCCTGTATGTATTTATATATACAGCCATCTAGTGGCGACACCATGTCATTATGCCTATTAACATTCAAGGACGATAACTATAAAGATAAAGATATAGGGCTCCTATCATACACCCGGTGCAATGCGACGCCAGGCGCAAGTGTTTTTTGCTAGTTTCAGTGCGATGCAGTTCTCCTGTTCACGTCCAGCTCCGCATTGTTTAAATATCAAATGCACTGGCGCTCATCTGTTCACCCATGGGCGTCTGGGCTAAACCAGGTGTGTGTTCAGGAGCATTGTTGGAGCATTGCTATGGTGAGGAACTGAAAACGACTGCGCCATTGACCAACACAAACCTGCTCTAAAATCAATAGTGCAGTATTTTTGTGTTATTTAAAGGGTGTGTTAGTAATATGAGCCTATAGGCGGTGCACAACGCGCTAGACACTCTGATTATTACACACACAGGGACTTTATAATTGTGAATTGTGATTTTATGTCACAATTCTAACTTTTTTCTCGCAATTACGAGTTTATATCCCACAATTCTGACTTTTTTCTCAGAATTGTGAAATATAAACTCTTATTGTGAGTTATAAAGTTATTTTTTTATTCTGTGGTTTCCATACTAATCTGCCTCCATTCAACGCATTTTAAACAATTTTGCTTCATTTCCAACCTAAATACAGCATTAATTACAAAACAGTAGCAAATGTGTTTTTTTTTATATTTTTTTTAAACTTTAAATAGAAATAAATAGACCATAATTTAGACTTTTTTTATTGTTTAGTAACATGAAATCCCCTTATATTACAAAATATTAAAGAAAAAAACATTGAAATGAAATATAGTACATTCATTTAATGAAAATAAAATTATTATATGATTATGGTCTCCAGTGTGTTTTGACCGTGAACAAAACAATACAAACCCTAAGCCTAACTGAACACTACCAGAGGGTTAATTATATTCATTTCTCACAGCACTTGCACACAATGAAACCAGAAACTCCACCATAATCAATATTAATACCTTGTCAACAAAGTTGGCCTCCACTACGTTCTGTTTTTCATTCTCATCTGGGCCCTCGATGGTGACAAAGAAGATGTTGATGCCGGACTCTCGGGCCAGCCGCGAGGCCTCCTCCACCCTGTCGGTTGGCCAGCCGTCCACCAGCACCACGGCCACGTTGGGCGCGCCGCCTCGATTCCCATTAGCATCACTGAAGAAGTGCTTGTTGATGTAGGAGAGGGCCTTCCCTTAAAGGAGCACAGAGCCAGAGTCAGTACAAAACAGCTACAGTTCTTTAGTGAACGCGCTCTGCTGGGTTTCAATCGCAGCTCTGTTTCGCCTCCAGTCTCGGCCCTCAAACGCTTTCCTTAAATGCTTCCAGGACTCAGGAAAAGACTGGGTGTTGCACGCCACTGCTGAAAACTATCAATGCAGCAGTTAGTAAAACCTTATCCCGCTAAGTTTAATTAAATATTCCAACTTTGAGCTCATCGACTTAATAAGAAAGTATTTTAGAAATGCTGTACTTAGGATACTAAAAGTATTGAGGCACGTCAAGCACATCTAAACATGTTTCTGCATTAAAGTCACCATGAAATCAAAATGGAATATTGCAGTGTTTATTCTAAATGATTTATCATTATTGTGTTAAATTCATGTTCCTGCAATCTTGAATCAGAATAACTTCCCCTCCCTCTCTCTCTCATCTCTTCTCTTCTCTGGTGACGAGGACGGGGCAACCTGTCACTCACATGAGATCCACTAATAGCAAACCACAACCATCCAATCAGTTCCCCACAGTCAAAATCAAGCCACGCCCTACATTTGTTCTTGTTTGAGAAGCGTTTCACTCAGATATACGGCACAATAGAGAAGAAAAGACCAGCACAACTTCCAGGGGTGATTCTAGGATTTCAGTATTAGTGGGGCTCAGAGGGCATGATTGAAACAACAACAACAAACTTTTAATAGATTGTTTGTATACTAGGGTAATCAGGAACAATACATACAGTAGGTTCTATACTACTGAGTTTTTGGGCTCAGTGCAGTCCAAACAAGCGTGTTTTTGTAAATTATATACCGAGATGAAGGACTATGGCTCTGATTAAACCTCGTCCAACCAGATTCATCACAGCAGATAATGCTGTGTCCTCAGGCTATCTTTGACTTTATATGCAGCTGCTGTTTTACAGGATTCCTCTGTTTTATTAAAGTGAGACACTATCTATAACACAAACCATGCAACCAAATCTCTAGGTTGGATAAACCTCAGGCATTTGGTCAGCTTACACAAAAACACCACAGAGTGGCACCAGCCCTGTAATTTCGCCACAGTTCCCAGCTCAGATTTAGATCTTATTTGGAACTGAGATCAGAATCAGAAAGACCTTTTATTCTGTGCAAACCACGTGACAACTCCTGCTCTTTGGCCTGCTCGGTACAGTTCGGCATTATTCACTCACCTACATGCGAAAGGCCGCCCTTCTGCACGATTTTGTTGATGGCTGGTTTCACGTCACTGGAGCTGGAGAATTGTTTCAGACTGAATTCTGTGACCACATCATCCCTGGATCAGAAATGAAATGCTGATGATATGCCATGCCAGTTATATTTTGGTATGACAGCATGTAACTTAATTTAGAGATGCACAAATCTCCTGATTACTGGTCAGAACTGAAATTCCAAGAACCGGTGACGATTGATACATTATACTCAAAACAAATCAAGCTAGTTTGGGGTCAATAGTTTTTTTTTGATAGAGATCAATAGTCTTATTCAGCACATACGCATTAAAGTGATCAAAAGGGACATTGAAGACATTTAGAATGTTACAAAAATATATACACTATACTGCCAAAAGTTTTGGGACGCCTGCCTTTACATGCACATGAACTTTAATGGCATCCCATTCTTAATCCGTAGGGTTTAATATGGAGTTGACCCACCCTTTGCAGCTATAACAGCTTCAGCTCTTCTGGGAAGGCTTTCCACAAGGTTTAGGAGTGTGTTTATGGGAATTTTTGACCATTCTTCTAGAAGCGCATTTGTGAGGTCAGGCACTGATGTTGGACGAGAAGGCCTGGCTCGCAGTCTCCGCTCTAATTCATCCCAAAGGTGTTCTATCGGGTTGAGGTCAGGACTCTGTGCAGGCCAGTCAAGTTCCTCCACACCAAACTCGCTCATCCATGTCTTTATGGACCTTGCTTTGTGCACTGGTGTGCAGTCATGTTGGAACAGGAAGGGGCCGTCCCCAAACTGTTCCCACAAAGTTGGGAGCATGAAATTGTCCAAAATGTCTTGGTATGCTGAAGCATTAAGAGTTCCTTTCACTGGAACTAAGGGGCCAAGCCCAACCCCTGAAAAACAACCCCACCCCATAATCCCCCCTCCACCAAACTTTACACTTGGCACAATGCAGTCAGGCAAGTACCGTTCTCCTGGCAACTGCCAAACCCAGACTCGTCCATGGGATTGGCAGACAGAGAAGCGTGATTGGTCACTCCAGAGAACACGTCTCCACTGCTCTAGAGTCCAGTGGCGGCGTGCTTTACCCCACTGCATCCCACGCTTTGCATTGCACTTGGTGATGTAAGGCTTGGATGAGCTGCTCGGCCATGGAAACCCATTCCATGAAGCTCTCTACACACTGTTCTTGAGCTCATCTGAAGGCCACAGAAGTTTGGAGGTCTGTAGCTATTGACTCTGCAGAAAGTTGGTGACTTCTGCGCACTGTGACCCTCAGCATGCGCTGACCCCGCTCTGTGATTTTACGTGGCCTATCACTTCGTGGCTGAGTTGCTGTTGTTCCCAATTGCTTCCACTTTGTTATAATACCACTAACAGTTGAGCGTGGAATATTTAGTAGTGAGGAAATGTCAGGAATGGACTTATTGCACAGGTGGCAACCTATCACGGTACCACGCTTGAGTTCACTGAGCTCCTGAGAGCGACCCATTCTTTCACAAATGTTTGTAGAAGCGTCTGCATGCCTAGTGCTTGATTTATACACCTGTGGCCATGAAGTGATTGAACACCTGAATTCAGTGATTTGGAGGGGCGTCCCAATACTTTTGGCAATGTAGTGTATATACTTCAAATAAATGCTGTCCTTTTGAACTTTCTATTTATCAAAGAATCCTGAAAAATAAAATGTATAACGGTTTCCACAAAAATATGGAAAAAATATGGTTAAAAATATGGGTTTCAACACTGATAATAATCATACATTTTTCCTGAGCATCAAATCAACATTTTTAGAATGATTTCTGAAGGATCATGTGACACTGAAGAAAATGTAGCTTTGCACTTTACTATATATTCACACAGAAAACAGCTGCTTTACACTGGAATAATATTTCACTGATTGTATTGTACTTTTGATCAAATAAATAAATTCTAGGTGATTATAAGAGACTAAATACATAAAAAAATCTTACAGACCCCAAACTTTTGAACAGTAGTGTATAGAAACATATATTAAATGTCTTAAATTCAATATTCTACAATCACCCTTCGGATTCATACACATCTCTGAAGTTCTTGTAATGTAAATGTGTTTTCAGTTTAGACACTGTAAATAAATAAAAAATCATATTCTGATTCTGAGGGAAAATTTATGTATGCTAAAACCAAATTTTATTTGTAATTCTGCGAATACTAATGAGATCATGTTGGTTGTAGGTTAAGTGACACCCTCACTTTCTCATTAATAATACTCAAGCATTTGTCTGTTTTCTGGCACAGGGACGCATTATTACCCGTATTGAATGATGCCCATCATGGGTCCGGCTGATCCCACACGGAGAGCCTGAGAAACCTCCTCAAGGAAGTCTTTCTGAATCTTAAAGCGTCGTTTCCCAATGCTCCAGCTGCCATCCATGAGGAACGCAATATCAACTTTACAATCTACAAAGACAGAATGAGAATCAGATGAGAGCCAGTAAAGGAAGTGAGCAATAGTCTATTATAATCAGTGTCAGTTTTGAAGGAACATGAAGGAATATACTTGGATCTCCTTGTGTCCGATCGCTGAGTTCAGGAGCTCTGACTGTTGATTCGTGTCCTCGAGGGCTGAATCCTGGGAGATCAGAGAAGGTTGCCATTACACATCAACCCTGTACTGTATCTATAGTACTGTGAAGAACTATGTGTATGACCATATTATATAAGTCCAAATTTAAAATAAAATACATAACTGCACAACCTGCTAAAGAGCTTTGCTGAGAAGAAGGCTACTAGAATCTGGTACTGCATTTTCATGATCAAGTTACTTCACTTTTTAATACAAAACATGTAATAAAGCAACCTAGGCTCATTGCAAAAACATTTCTGCAAAAAGATTGTATGTATTCTTGCACATATTGCTGCACTTTTAAAGTGAAATGCCAGGTGAGTGGCGACAAAAAATGAATGCTTTACCGCGTTTGAAAATAACATCACACCGACATTAAACCTTACCGATAGTGTTAACAAAAGCAAACGAGATAAAAACACATCTGTGCCTTTTTAAAGCTTCTTTGAGCTCTTTTATCATAACTCGCACCCAAGCGCTTCTGCACTGCTGTACCAGGTGAGCTGCTGAGCAAGTTTACTTTGTTAAAAAAGCCACACAAATGGATCTAATCATGTGTTGCAAACAAAATGTATTAGTTTACAAATCATGCACTATGTTTGAGCTTATAACATAGTATTGTGCAAGGAACAGCATGAAAATAAGTCTCTATTAATCAATAATCTTTCCCTGAAAAGGAATGCAATTTGTTGGTGTTTTACCGCATCTAGTGTTCATTTCAGCTGGAAACTGCAGTGAATTGTATGTATAGGTACGTTTGTGGAGTTTTACAAAAATGCGAGGACAGGCATGTTTTTCCAAAGAGCTTGTGTTGCATTAAAGGCTTTCATATATCTGCCTCCATAAATCTCACATACTTTAGTCAGTAGATAGTTTCCTCACCTGACTCGAATGGGTTTGACTCACCAGGCGCCTCTGTGAGAGTAATCACACACTAATTAATGATTAATCACACAATCATTAAAAAACAAACAATATCCAATCACAGTTTCTTAAAGTGCCCCTATTATGCTTTTTCAGATATTCCCTTTCATGTAGTGTGTGATATAGCAGCTGTTTCTGAATGTAAAAGCTCTGCAAAGTTTCAAAGTGCAGATAAATGGAGTTTTTATCTCCTAAAATAAAGAAGCGATTCTGAACTGAAACAAGTCGTCAGTAATTACAGTCTCATTTCCTGCTGAACCTGGATAGGTTTGTAGCTAATTTGCATAATGCCAGCCTATGGTCCTGATTGGCTGAACAGCGTCTCTTTGCCCCGCCCTCACACACTGTAGTGTCTCTGAGACTGGAAGAGTTTGGTTGGTGTTGTTCATGTGGAGAAGACGCTGTTTTCTGCTGAGATTGAGACGGTCAAACCCACGCCACCGTTACTGTTCGTATCACTGTGTGTCAAAAGCTGAGATTCAGATATGATAATGAGCGTTTGCTTTCTGACCAATCAGAGCAGAGCAGCTCTCAGAGAGGCGGGGTTTAGAGAGACTGAATCCTTGATGGAAGCGTTTCAGACATTGAGAGAAAAGAGCTGATGCTGCAGTGGAGATTATGAGAGAATTAAAGTGTTTTTTGAGCGTTGATGCATGTAAACTTCTCGTAGGAAACGATTAGGAGCCTTTAAAATAGCATAATAGGTGCACTTTAAGCAGACACTGGACTGTATTGTTCATTGTGAGAGACCTGTGGGCTTTTTTTTATACAAATGTGCTTGTGTTTTTGACACACCTCTGGTGTGGCTCGTCTCAGATGGAGGCTTGTGGTCTTCTGGATCAGGAGCTGAACACAGAAATCATGTACACATGAATCAGGCCTCCAGTTTCACAAAGACACAGTGACTCACAGTCACTACACTTACACAATCACCATAACAGACTTCAGACCTGTAGATTTAAAAATATACTGTAAAGTTGAGGGCCATATGCTTTTTCTCATGAATCCAGACAGCTTACATGCATTTACTAAATGAGTACAGATACTTTCTCTTTGGTACTTGCTGCATGATCCCAATACCTCTATTGTTAGTAATGCTGCAAATTCAAGTAAAGTGAGCTCATTACATCATGAAATGTAAATAAAATATTGTCCACAAAATTTCGCAAATGTGACTGCACCTTTACAAGAAACAAAAAAATGCTTGCTCCATATAGTTACCTCATCATCGTTCTAAACACATATGAGTTTCTTTGCTGCATGGAGCAGATAAATGAGTTACCCGACAGAATGAAAGGGGATGCAGACCAGAGACAGTAGCAGTAGTTCTGTTCTTGATGGAACTGTAAAACCTGTACCCTATACGGTACAAACCCAGAATCCAGCAGCAGACGACTGAGACTCCCAACAAAGACTCCTCTGGATCCAGACACGGGGATAGACATTATGGTTATAGGGCCCAGCCTTGTGCCATCACAGACTTACTGGAGCATTTCTGTACTCAGTTGTTGTATTTTTGAAGATGCATTTATTTGTTCTGTTCTTACTACACTATTTTGTTTTACTCTATTGTGTGTATAATTTCATGTCTCAGTTGTGTTCTGTCAAGTCACACTTATTTCTATAGCGCTTTATATAATACAGATTTCATATATGGTTTCACAGACAAGGCATAGTCTCAGACTAAAATGCATCTTTGAGCTGTTTTAACTGAAAGCATATCTTAAAATACACTATACTGCCAAAAGTTTTGGGACGCCTGCCTTTACATGCACATGAACTTTAATGCCATCCCATTCTTAATCTGTAGGGTTTAATATGGAGTTGGCCCACCCTTTGCAGCTATAACAGCTTCAACTCTTCTGGGAAGGCTTTCCACAAGGTTTAGGAGTGTGTTTATGGGGATTTTTGACCATTCTTCTAGAAGCGCATTTGTGAGGTCAGGCACTGATGTTGGACGAGAAGGCCTGGCTCGCAGTCTCCGCTCTAATTCATCCCAAAGGTGTTCTATCGGGTTGAGGTCAGGACTCTGTGCAGGCCAGTCAAGTTCCTCCACACCAAACTCGCTCATCCATGTCTTTATGGACCGACGCTTTGTGCACTGGTGTGCAGTCATGTTGGGACAGGAAGGGGCCGTCCCCAAACTGTTCCCACAAAGTTGGGAGCATGAAATTGTCCAAAATGTCTTGATATGCTGAAGCATTAAGAGTTCCTTTCACTGAAACTAAGGGGACAAGCCCAACCCCTGAAAAACAACCCCACCCCATAATCCCCCCTCCACCAAACTTTACACTTGGCACAATGCAGTCAGGCAAGTCCTGTTCTCCTGGCAACCGCCAAACCCAGACTCGTCCATGGGATTGCCAGACAGAGAAGCGTGATTGGTCACTCCAGAGAACACATCTCACTGCTCTAGAGTCCAGTGGCGGCATGCTTTACCCCACTGCATCCCACGCTTTGCATTGCACTTGGTGATGTAAGGCTTGGATGAGCTGCTCGGCCATGGAGACCCATTCCATGAAGCTCTCTACACACTGTTCTTGAGCTTATCTGAAGGCCACACGAAGTTTGGAGGTCTGTAGCTATTGACGAATTCTTAGTTGGCGACTTCTGCGCACTGTGACCCTCAGCATGCGCTGACCCCGCTCTGTGATTTTACGTGGCCTATCACTTCGTGGCTGAGTTGCTGTAGTTAGTGCTATTGTTTTGTCTCAAGATGTACACCAGTAATGTTTTTTTTTCTAAGGCATGTTTATAAAAGCTACTTAAAAGCCCTAATTGAACTAAGGCCTAATCCTGACTTAATCGAAGCCCTGTCTGTGAAACTGGACCATTGTTTCAAAGCAGCTTCACAACAATAAACAGGAAAATAACAGTGATGCAATGATGCAAACTGCATTAAATATGAGAGCATTTCTGGGAGATCCACTAAACCAGATCACCTTGGTCATGTTGGAAGACCGGCTTAAACCAACTAAGACCAGCGAGCCAGCTTAGGCTAGTTTAAGATGTTATTTCAATAGGAAACCATTGTTATAACACATGTATAACATATACTCTTCACATAGACGTTTATGCATTATTTTGTATTACTCAAAAATAAAACGAAAGAATACTTACAAAACTGTCCAAAGTTATACGGCCAGTGCTCATACTCTGTGTTATCAGGCCTTGGGTCAAGAACTGCAGAAAAGAGGCAGCATTTGCAGGAACTGTTAGTTCAGCATAATGCATTATGGAAAACATACCCATAATGCCTGTGTGAATGTTAGCAAAATAAAGCCAGACAATCAAAAGCTGTAAAGAAAACCATAGCTTACCACCTGTTCTCTGACATGGATGATAAAGTTAAAGTCATATAGCAGAAACACATGCTCCTCTGAATGTTTTGATATCATATGGGCCGCACATTGGCACTTATTAAATCTAGTGCCATGGCATATTTGAACAGCATGAAGGAAGTGAACGCAGTGTAAAAATGAGTAGCAGATATTGTAGGAACCTGAGTACACTGATATGATGCTATGGTGATCAAAACAGACATGTGCTATGCACACTATGAAGCCATAATGCAGATTTATGTGTATTCTCCTCTGGTACTGCAGTGGACGTACAGTAGAAGAACATGAACTCCTTACCTGCGGGGTCACCAGTGCTCATCCTGCTCCATTTATTGCCTGTGTTTGGCACTGAGTGGCTACTATCTGAACACAAAAAGTGAGGGTTGGGCCTTATGTCAGATTTAGCATGAATTATTGTGTGTTTATGGATATTCACTTGGAGTTTAAAAGCATGTTTAGCCTTCGTTTATGTCTTCTTTAATGTTTGCTTATGGAGGGTTATGTTATTGAACTGGATGGACCGGCATAATGATTCTGATACCTGTTGGCCTTCTGGTGCCAGAGAACCAATCAGGTCGTGCGTACGCAGGGTGTGTCCAATCTCGTCGTGCCAATGCTAAACAGGGAGATTTAGAAACTGCTTACAATACATTATGAAGGGACATCAAATTGACTTGAACTGATTCTCTCGAGACAAGAGACAAAACAAGCTAAAGTTTATAAAGCACGGAAATATTAATTAAATTACAGGTGAAATGTGAAAAGATGCCATTGAGCAAGAAAAACCTTAGATTTTGCTTTTTAGACACAAAAAGTATGAAGTTACAGGTGGTTTTAAAGTAATGAACTGGTACTTTTGGGTTAAGAACATTTTAGTGTTTAATCTTTGATTACAGAACAGTTAGTTCCAGATATTTCCACAGTTTGTATCTCTCCACATATCTGTGTTTGCTCCAGACAGACTGTCAGTGGCGAGGGATTTTACTGCGACTCTTTCAACAGGAGAGTGAGTCATTGAATCATTCACTCAACCGATTTGCTCAAAAACACAGATTTATTCAGGAATGTTTGTTTAGAGACACAAAAGTACAGTGACTGGGAAGGGACATGTTCGGTTCACTTAGTTTTGTCATGACCACGTCATATTAACTCGTAGGAATGTAATAATATGTCGTGGCCATTTTGTCGAGGTAACGACATCCTTATGTCATGGCCTTGAGATCCTATGGGCAGTCCAATGCTAAACAGGGTGTGTGTGTGTGTTCGTTCACTACTGTGTGTGTGCACTTGGATGGGTTAAATGCAGAGCACAAATTCTAAGTATGGGTCACCATACTTGGCCACACGTCACTTCACTTTCACTATGTTGAGGGAATGATATCTGTTTCTCATGGCCACAAGTTAAATGCATAAACAACCTGTGCAATCATAGCACCCTGGAATGATCAGAAATAAATAGGCCTATAATAATATTTATTTTTAACTATGAAAAAGCGCGGAATTAAGATATGATTTTATTAACATATTGCCTATTATATTGTATTGCGCAATGGTGCACATCATTCGTATGATGTTTGTTATCAATAATAGTTAAAAGAATATGCCTTGTACGTTTTTATCTATCCCATCCAACAGTCTTTTAAATACATTCACTGATGGGCGTTTTTTTTTTAATTTCTTAAAATATTATTATTATTAGTTACATTTTTTATTCATTGTCATGTATTTGCTTTATTTTCCCCTTCATTTCCCGTATATCTTTACCTAATTACTTTGTATATATTATGTTACTTAAAGTAGCCAATATTTGTAATAGCTACTGTAAATGCCCGATCATGCCAACAAAGCTTTGAGCATGACTGTATTTCTGTAGACTAACACCAGCGTCCTATATGACAATAAATGAGTGTCTGTTTTCAATTGTAGCCCCTTGTGCCCGTGACAGCATTCGAATGAAGTTTGAATAATTGGTCATTATTAATAGGCTATATGTTAAAACAATATTTAAGATACAAAAAATTATTCATCTAATCCCAAAGTCTTATAAATCCATTCACTGATAGTTAATACGACGTTCCCACGGATTAATATCTCGTGGCCACAACAAAACTAAGTGAACCGAACATGTCCCCTCCCGGTCACCGTACAAAAGTGTTGATTCAGGTTTGAATTTGTTTCTGAAATATTGTCTTATTTGGGAAGGAAGAAAAATGAGTGGCAATATTGTGTCTAAAAATCAAGTTAAATATTAACATCTTATTGGTCTGTTGTATAAAATCATTATATTTTGTGTCTGAGATAAGTCTCAAGAATCAGTGAGGGGCATCAACTGGAAGATCCTGGTTTATGCCTTAGGAACAAATGACAGGGCTAGAACATAATGTTGTCACTCATCTGAGTTGCCTTACATTTATTACTGGTCTTTACCTGACATCAATGACACTGAAGTAGAAAGCTCAATACTTGTTTACTGGCATGTATGATTTGGGCATGTTTATTGGGGAGCCTTACTAACGTCTAAATGTGCTTTACCTGATCCCTCTATAGATGCAAAAAAAGAGCATTGGATTTTGGTAATTGCGTTGTTTGATGTGTATCAGCACACATGCAAAGACACGCACATGCTAATAGACGGCATCTGCACATACTTACTGGGATTAGACTGAGGCATGTGCTGCTTTCGCTCAGACTGCGGCTGCACCCGACTGAAAGCTGCTTAACAATGTGAAACAGATGGAACAGTATCCATGAGAGAAGAAAGCAAGAGTTCATGCCTGCGCCGAAGCTGCTACTGAGTGATGTCTGAACTGAAGGAATGAGTCATGCGAACCTGAAGCTGAGGGAACATGCGGCTGTCTTCGGATGATCTCTGGCCTGTGCACACCTGCCCACAAAACACAAACATGTTTAAGACAAGCCACGTTTAAAGATGCACCTCACTGAAAGAATACAGTACATTTAAATTAACAATGGAAGCGTGTCAAAGCCAACTAGACCAAGACAACCCATGCTTACTAGTTAATTACTAACCAGCCTGAATAGTGGCTGGAATGAATATTTATTGTCTAGTTTGGTTCATGGATGGGGGCTCTATAGTGCCCCCTTTTTACTACAGTGGTGGTGTCACTAAACTCCATACATGTATTGTTTTAATCAATCTTGACCCTTTTCATTGGCTCCGACCAACAGGAATTCAGCCATCTTGGAATTAAATGAGAATCTTTTGAAAATTGCAAAAAATTTTTTTTTTAAATAGGGCTACTCCTTCAAGGGGATTCATGTTATTCTCACCAAACTTGGTAAAGATGAAGCCAAGACATTAAAGATGATAAACTGCAAATGGATTTTTGATATCTTAAACGATGTTGATATGGCAAGAGAATTAATGACAAAAAAGAGGAGAGTAAACAGAAAGAATCTCATACAATTTCTGATGCATTTTCTGATTTAGATTGAATTGTATGTTTGCTGATGAGGGCTGATCACATGAATGCTTGCTATTGTGGTTCACAGTCATAGCGCCACCAGCTGGCAGCAGGACGTGATACATACAACAGATTTTGAAACAGTTTTACATTTGGATTAAAGAGACATAGACATACAAGAGAGAAAACAGCAAGATCAACACAACTCATCTAGCTCAGGACACAAACAATCACCAGTAAAAATCAAACAATAATGCTGTTTACTTTGAGAATGTATTAGAGTAAAAAGCACAACAGGTAAGCATCATAATAAAAGGAAACACAGTCAGAGTAATAGGAGTGTGGTTTACCTGTGTTTGTGCGGGGTGAAAACCTATTGGCATAGACGGAGCTGCCTCTAAATGCTTTAGACAAATGTTATGGTTAGAGTTTAAGGCTTGTGTTACTGACAGGAAGTGAGGACTACAGACAGTGTCAAAGTAGGACATACCTTGCGTAGGACCCTTTCCTTGGGCGCTCTGTGATTGTCCTACATGCAGCATTTAGAGAGAACATAGATATTGAAGCACTAGATATATTCTCTGTTTCTTTTTCAGCTGTAACAGCAGCCTTAAAGTCAACATGAAATCCTGGTCTTACTGTACAGGATTCATCAGAGTGTTTTATTCTAAAGAAAAAAAGATCTTAAACCTTCATCATAATGTAGTAATACACTTTGCCTTTGACACAACTGTTGCTCCAACCAGTGTCGGGGTAAAGCATTACAAGTAACGTGTATTACAAAATCAGATTTTCTTCTTTATGTAATGAGTAATTTATTACAAGTAACATGTATTACGTAATCAGGTTACTTTGTTGATATAACGAGTAAAGTAACTTGTATTATGTAAGCAGGTTACTTTTTAATATAACAAGTAACGCATTACAAGTAATATGCATCATTTAATCAGATTACTTTTTTGATGTAATGAGTAATTTATTACAGTAACGTGTATGACATAATCAGATTTATTTTTTGATATAACAAGTAAAGTAATACTTTACAAGTAACGTGCATTACGTAATCAGAATACTTTTTGATATAACAAGTAATGCATTAGAAGTAATGTGTATTATGTAATCAAATTACTTTTTGTAACGCATTACAAGTAATATGCATTATTTAATCAGATTACTTTTTTGATGTAACGAGTAAAGTAATGCATTACAAGTAACGTATTACGTAATCAGATTACTTTTTTAATATAACGAGTAAAGTATTGCATTAAAAGTAATGTGCTTTACATAATCAGATTACTTTTTTAATATAACGAGTAAAGTATTGCATTAAAAGTAATGTGCTTTACATAATCAGATTACTTTTTAATATAACGAGTAAAGTAACGCATTACAAGTAACGAGTATTAAGTAATCAGATTACTTTTTGAAGTAAGGAGTAAAGTAACTTATTACAAGTAATCAGTAAGGTAAAAACATTTAGTCAAACATTTATATCAAACATATTTATACTCTGACTTTTGGCAAAAAATTTTGTTGCAGCTGATTTTCATTAAAAAAAATCAGCAGCCTAAAGGCCTTTGTAATTCCTGCCAGTATTGAGATTTGAACTTGCAAACTTTGGGTTCCCAGTCTGACTATCTAAACATTAGGCCACAAAAGTTTGTGTGTTCAAGCACAAGAAGACATGTACGAGAACTCAATTCAGTATCATACACTATATGAGCGGGAGATGTTTGTGCAAAGAAAACAGTGCGTGGCGTGAGTGCTGAATTGAGTTCTCTTTCGTGTCTTCTTGCGCTTGAAAATGGTTTGAAATTACATTATAATGCGTACACAGGAATCGATAAGCGGAATCAAAATTTAAATTTTATTACAAGTATCCGATTCCTGACCTTAAGTATCCGATTCCAGTATTGGAATTGATTTTCGATTCTCAACCCTAGTAATGAGTAAAGTAACGCATTACAAGTAACATGCATTATGTGATCAGATTACTTTTTTTGATGTAACGATTAAATGCAACTTTCAATAAAATGAGTAGTACAGTAGGCAATACAACCTGTAATGGTAAAAGATCTTTTGTCTGGCATATGTTGCTCTAGGGGCCAGAATGTAATAATACTCTAAATGTGTTTTTAAAAGAAAATGTGTATTATATAGGCTGTTGTTGTTGAATGCATTACTGCGTAACACTTGCAGAGAGCGATGCTCAGCCAGGTGAGAAAAAGTCATGCAAAATTAACGTAATGCATTACTTTGCATAAAATGTAAATTTACATTACGTTACTTTTTATGTACAGTAATTTAATCAGTTCGTTTTTAGGGTGTAATGCAATATTGTAACACATTACTTTAAAAAGTAACTTTTCCAAACACTGGCTTCAACCACAATTGTCACTGGTATGGCAATCAATTCTCAGGATAAAATAAAGCTCCACTTTACAATTTTCTTCTCATCGAATATCTTTGTCACTCATCATGTTGTGGAAGTAAAATGCTGTTTCATGTGTACTTTAAAAGTGGATTAGATAAAAAAGGGATTCACAAGCCAACACCATCTATACCCCAAAAGTCACAGATCATTAGCTCTGTAAATCACCAATAAAACAAACCACCCAGAGATCTCTGAATAAAATTATACTACAGCAGCTACAAGAACACAAGTCCCACGTGATCGAAGCTTCAACATGCCTGCTTGACTTACGTGCAACAGCGCTGAAATATGGGTGACTGCTGCCTAGATCAGAAAGAAAGAGGCTGCTTTAGAAACAAAGAGAGGAAAGAGGACGGATTGAGAGGGAACCTGATCCATATCGTCCAGTCAGGATGTTCATTTCAATAGGGTACTGAAAAACTGACCCAAGAACAAATGGATAAAAGCATGGGATTGATTTTACTATATTCAATTCATTAAGGCATTAAATCTATAAGAGATTGGCTCACCTGCCTCGCGGACTTTATGAACGGTGGCCCGAGGCTTGGCTGATGTGGTAGATGGAGTGGTGGTGGGTATGGTCACATGTGTGGTTGTGGGCGGAGCTGTGGTGGTGCTCGGCTCCGGCTCAGGAGTCTCTGTCACTGGCGACACTGTGGAGTACGGCAGGTCTTTGGGTTCACCTTAGGAAACATGAATGGATGATGAGCTGCTACTGGACAGTGACATTCATCATCAAAGAGCTTCTGTGAACTACAGATTCTGACCACAGATCCACACTCTATCAGGTTCTGCCAGAGGGGAGTTTGCTGGGAGTTTAGCAAACGCATGATCTGGGCATTGTTAGCACCATGCATTATTGTTTGAGCTAAAGGGAAAGGCTTAAAGGCATACAAACTAGCATTACTATATGACATATGACAAACTAGCATTACTAGCTGGCTAAAACACAACACTTACCTGTTTTCACCATGGTGGGTCTTGAGGGTACAAAGACCAGAGTGGATGGATAGATCACCCCCTTCTTTGGCTTACCAACTGACACATAAAACCAAAGGTCATAAATCCAACATAAAAGTTAGGCAATGTGAGGAAAGTAGTTTCTTATTAAATAAGTGTGTCTTAATACTTTCTTTGCATGTTTCTCATTTCATTTTGCTATATTCTTACATGTAGGAGTGGTTTTCTCAGAGTAAAGTCCACTCTACCTGAGACAGAAAACGATTCTCTCCAGTTGGGCAAGGACAGAGAGCGGACGCCATTGGCAAAGCTGCCCTTGTAGGTCGCCTGTCCTGCCATCTTCATCACAATTAATTTTCCTCCAGAGTTACTGATGACTCCACTGAAAACAACATAAACAGCAGAACACCATGCATGTGAGATCTGTGAGATCTAGTGGCTTCGGTAGCTTTTAGAGTGTAGAGCGAATATCGAGGAAAAACACAAAATTTAATGTACAGCTAATGCTATGCAAATGCTGTGTATTTACTGAATTAGACATGCAATTCAACTGAGATTTTGTAACTTCAATTTGACTGAGATCCAATGGCAAAGAGGGCTTGATCACTTCTGGATAATCCAAACTCAATGTACACTACATTGCCAAAAGTATTGGGACACCACTCCAAATCACTGAGTTCAGGTGTTCAATCACTTCCATGGCCACAGGTGTATAAATCAAGCACTAGGCATGCAGATGCTTCTACAAACATTTGTGAAAGAATGGGTTGCTCTCAGGAGCTCAGTGAATTCAAGCGTGGTACCGTGATAGGTTGCCACCTGTGCAATAAGTCCATTCGTGAAATTTCCTCGCTACTAAATATTCCACGCTCAACTGTTAGTGGGATTATAACAAAGTGGAAGCAATTGGGAACAACAGCAACTCAGCCACGAAGTGGTAGGCCACGTAAAATCACAGAGCGGGGTCAGCGCATGCTGAGGGTCACAGTGCACAGAAGTCACCAACTTTCTGCAGAGTCAATAGCTACAGACCTCCAAACTTCGTGTGGCCTTCAGATGAGCTCAAGAACAGTGTGTAGAGAGCTCATCCAAGCCTTACATCACCAAGTGCAATGCAAAGCATGGGATGCAGTGGGGTAAAGCACACCGCCACTGGACTCTAGAGTAGTGAGACGTGTTCTCTGGAGTGACCAATCACGCTTCTCTGTCTGGCAATCCGATGGATGAGTCTGGGTTTGGCGGTTGCCAGGAGAACGGTACTTGCCTGACTGCATTGTGCCAAGTGTAAAGTTTGGTGGAGGGGGGATTATAGTGTGGGGTTGTTTTTCAGGGGTTGGGCTTGGCCCCTGAGTTCCAGTGAAAGGAACTCTTAATGCTTCAGCATGCCAAGACATTTTGGACAATTTCATGCTCCCAACTTTGTGGGAACAGTTTGGGGATGGCCCCTTCCTGTTCCAACATGACTGCGCACCAGTGCACAAAGCAAGGTCCATAAAGACATGGATGAGCGAGTTTGGTGTGGAGGAACTTGACTGGCCTGCACAGAGTCCTGACCTCAACCCGATAGAACACCTTTGGGATGAATTAGAGCGGAGACTGCGAGCCAGGCCTTCTCGTCCAACATCAGTGCCTGACCTCACAAATGTGCTTCTAGAAGAATGGTCAAAAATTCCCATAAACACACTCCTAAACTTTGTGGAAAGCCTTCCCAGAAGAGTTGAAGCTGTTATAGCTGCAAAGGGTGGGCCAACTCCATATTAAACCCTACGGATTAAGAATAGGATGTCATTAAAGTTCATGTGCATGTAAAGGCAGGCGTCCCACAACTTTTGCCAATATAGTGTCTGCCTTTTACTGGCTGCATAGTGCTGTGTTGCAAAATGTTGTCCAATTCTGACCAAATTATAAGATGAACAGGAGATCAAGGAGAGAGTGGGGAATGAGTCTAGGACTTGATGAGGACCAGAAACCCACATGTGCACTAAACAATACACCACAGCAACTGATAAGAAACTAACACAACCTCACCAGACAACATTATCTGTTGAAGAGGCACACACAGCATTTTGTGCAACCTGTTCCACCCGTGCAATTCTGCTCATTTATCAAGTTTCATAGTGTCGGAACTTGGCCACTGAGGCCATAATCTAAATTCTTGTACTCTCTAAACCTCTCAGGATGTTGTGACTGCACTCAACAACCATGAGCCCCTCTAAACAGGATCAGATGCTACCAGATGCTCACAAAGCAGAGAAAAAAGTATTAAGCGATCTCTAAAAACGTCTCTCTGCTTGAGGTAGAGCCTTAGCCTCATATACAGGGCTCCACACTTTTTGACCAAAGAAAGACTGTGAAAAATCTCAGATAAAACTGCGCTGTCATGTTCTGACAGGTAAGAAAAGCTTCATTTCCCACACGCCACAACAACTACTAAGGATAATTGAGCTTTGTCAAGAACTTCAGCAGGTGATGAGCTGCTATCATGTGGGGTAAAACATGAGAGAGGACATATTATGCCCTTTTACACAGTCTAGATGTTTTTTGGGCTCTACTAGACAGGTTTTCCTGCTTGAATGTTGATTATTTCCCCATATTCTCTATTGTTGCGGCTCCTCTCTTCCCAGTCTGTCAGTAACGCTCTGTTTAGTATCTGTCTCTATGAAGCCCCTCCTTCTGAAAAGCACAATGTGCTCTGATTGGTCGGCTGGAGCAGTGTGTTGTGATTGGTCAAGCGCTTCCAGCATGTTTGGGAAATGTCCCACCCCTTACCATAACTGCCAGTTTCAACACACTACTAACTAACTCAATCAGGCCCCGCCCCTTTATTCTGCATATGAATTATTATAATGAGGAATATTGTGACATGTTGGTTCCCTGAAGAAAACTCAAGACTACAATGGAGGCGTTTCAGGAGTTCAGAAACACTGACACTGATATAGAGACGAACTATCAACATTAGACACTAAAGACAGATGAACATGGAATACAGCACCATAGGACTCCTTTAAAACACTTTTATTATTAAAACAGCCATGAAAACTTCTTACTTACCTGTGAATCGCAGCATTGCAGATACTGGATATGGAGGCAAATATACCCGTCCCATAGACCTTCTCCTTGCTCTCCCTGCAGTTAGCTGGACACTTAACAATAAACTCTGGGAGATTGATCTTCCCAGCCCGCATATCACATTCAATTTCTGGCACGACTGGAAAAACAGAAGCAATGTCAGAAGATCATGTTTAGAGGCAAATGTGGCAAACACGCATTTAACTATTAGCATAGACTCTCTCTCTCTCAAAAAAAAAATATTCAAAAGTTGTCACTGTCACCCTTTCAAAAGCTAGTAATATATACCATTTTAGGTACTAAGGTGTACATTTAAGATACTTATATGCACCGTTTAGGTGTAAATAATGTACTTTTTAAAAGGTTACCATCCCAGTGACAGCTTTTGCACCTTTTTATCTGAGAGTTTA
The DNA here is from genome assembly GCA_039654105.1 of Coreius guichenoti. Classification (NCBI taxonomy): domain Eukaryota; kingdom Metazoa; phylum Chordata; class Actinopteri; order Cypriniformes; family Gobionidae; genus Coreius; species Coreius guichenoti. The sequence goes on from CM077179.1 coordinate 785,749, forward strand.
CATATATTTTTTATATATGTTTTTTTTTTAAAATTGAAGCTACCTTGTTTTGACTTTTTGTTCTTTCCATTTGGCTTTGCTCCACTGGAAGTCAGCAGAAATGCTAGGAACATAAAGAACATAATGCAAAAGCAAATTACGAGACAACATAATCCAAGTTACAGTGGGGAGAACAAGTATTTGATACACTGCCGATTTTGCAGGTTTTCCTACTTACAAAGCATGTAGAGGTCTGTAATTTTTATTATAGGTGCACGTCATCTGTGAGAGACAAAATCTAAAACAAAAATCCAAAAAATCACATTGTATGATTTTTAAATAATTTATTTGCATTTTATTGCATGACATAAGTATTTGATCACCTACCAACCAGTAAGAATTCCGGCTCTCACAGACCTGTTAGTTTTTCTTTAAGAAGCCCTCCTGTTCTCCACTCATTACCTGTATTAACTGCACCTGTTTGAACTCGTTACCTGTATAAAAGACACCTGTCCACACACTCAATCAAACAGACTCCAACCTCTCCACAATGGCCAAGACCAGAGAGCTGTGTAAGGACATCAGGGATAAAATTGTAGACCTGCACAAGGCTGGGATGGGCTACAGGACAATAGGCAAGCAGCTTGGTGAGAAGGCAACAACTGTTGGCGCAATTATTAGAAAATGGAAGAAGTTCAAGATGACGGTCAATCTCCCTCGGTCTGGGGCACCATGCAAGATCTCACCTCGTGGGGCATCAGTGATCATGAGAAAGGTGAGGGATCAGCCCAGAACTACACGGCAGGACCTGGTCAATGACCTGAAGAGAGCTGGGACCACAGTCTCAAAGAAAACCATTAGTAACACACTACGCCGTCATGGATTAAAATCCTGCAGCGCACGCAAGGTCCCCCTGCTCAAGCCAACGCATGTCCAGGCCCGTCTAAAGTTTGCCAATGACCATCTGGATGATCCAGAGGAGGAATGGGAGAAGGCCATGTGGTCTGATGAGACAAAAATAGAGCTTTTTGGTCTAAACTCCACTCGCCGTGTTTGGAGGAAGAAGAAGGATGAGTACAACCCCAAGAACACCATCCCAACTGTGAAGCATGGAGGTGGAAACATCATTCTTTGGGGATGCTTTTCTGCAAAGGGGACAGGACGACTGCACCGTATTGAGGGGAGGATGGATGGGGCCATGTATCGCGAGATCTTGGCCAACAACCTCCTTTCCTCAGTAAGAGCATTGAAGATGGGTCGTGGCTGGGTCTTCCAGCATGACAACGACCCGAAACACACAGCCAGGACAACTAAGGAGTGGCTCCGTAAGAAGCATCTCAAGGTCCTGGAGTGGCCTAGCCAGTCTCCAGACCTGAACCCAATAGAAAATCTTTGGAGGGAGCTGAAGGTCCGTATTGCCCAGTGACAGCCCTGAAACCTGAAGGATCTGGAGAAGGTCTGTATGGAGGAGTGGGCCAAAATCCCTGCTGCAGTGTGTGCAAACCTGGTCAAGAACTACAGGAAACGTATGATCTCTGTAATTGCAAACAAAGGTTTCTGTACCAAATATTAAGTTCTGCTTTTCTGATGTATCAAATACTTATGTCATGCAATAAAATGCAAATTAATTACTTAAAAATCATACAGTGTGATTTTTTGGATTTTTGGATGTTTTAGATTCCGTCTCTCACAGTTGAAGAGTACCTATGATAAAAATTACAGACTTCTACATGCTTTGTAAGTGGGCAAACCTGCAAAATCGGCAGTGTATCAAATACTTGTTCTCCCCACTGTATTACAGTCTCTGAAAGCAAATAAGGCCATCATAAGACTATGCCTGGAGTAGATCCAGAACTCAAAGTATAGCAGTAAAACTGTAAACCAAAATAGAGTGTAAGGGCTTTATCTTCCAAATACTCTTTCCTTCCATCTCTCTGATGTTGAACGGGCTGTAAATTCAGCTAGCGTTTTGTTTTGTGGACGTAAACATGTGAAATAGCTTATAGCAGCACAAAATCAAAAAAAGTGAATGACCAGATCATTACAGAGCTGATGTAAGTCTCTAAAATTGCTGTTTATGAAAGTATATAAATACACATATAAAGCCTGTGTCAGATATATATTTAACAGTGAAATCAGTGACAATAACAATAGGTAAGCACAGAATTTAACTGCATAATCTTGAATGACACCAGGTCTGCTTTTTATTCTGTGCATATTGTATACGTTCAAAATGTAATGTTCAAATTATGTTCAAAATTCTAGTGTGTTGGTTCATGTTTCATGTTCTTATCTTGTTTTCCCATTGTCTTGTTTCCTGGTTTGTCATGTGATTACATTGTGCCCTCATGTGATCCTGCCATGTGCTCTCTTGTCATGTGTTCTGTTGTCATGTTCTCATTGGTTCATGGGGTGATTATTGTTCACAGATGTGTCTTGTTTAGTCATTAGTCCTTGTGTATTTTAGCCCTCATGTTTGCCATGGTCCTGGTCGAGTATTGTTATGTGTAACCCACTGCTGGTGAGTGTTTGTTTCTTAGTCTAGTCTGTTCAAGTCAAGTCTGTTGTGGTCAAGTCTTAGTTTATTTAGTATCTGTTCACATGCTCAATAAAACTGCACTTGGGCTCACTTTCAACTTGCCTGCAGTGGATCTGTTTGTTACAAAAATACACTTTTTTAACTTTACACTTTATACACTTTCTTTGGCATTTAAAAAAGGTAATATCACAAAGAATCATCATATGAGAATGATTTGTGAAGGATCATGTGACACTGAAGACTGGAGTAATGATGATAAATTCAGCTTTGATCACAGGAATAAATTACACTTTACTATATATTCACATAGAGAACAGCTGATTTACACTGGAGTAATATTTCACTGTTTTACTGTATTTATGATCAGATAAACGCAGCTTTGGTGAGGAGAAGAGACGTAACTATTTCAAACTGTTGATTGGTAATATGTGCAAAAATAACTAAGATATGCAAATTAACCTCAAGAAACATATAATAATAAAAAATATAATAATAAAAGGTCATGTCATTACCCCTTTAAGTAAAAATACCTGTTTTCAGAAGTACAATTTTATATATATATATATATGAAGAACACCTACCGATAAAGACAGCAGTGAGAGTTGGTTTACTCATCTTGAGCTCCACCTCAGGAGTGTAAATCCGCTCAAATGTTTTCGTCAGCCTCCGTATTGCTTCCTGTAATCCAACAGAGGAAAGGCTTCGGAAACTTTAAAGACAAATACAAAAATGACATGTGAATGAGTGCAAAGCAATCTGTTTAACGTTCAGTTATAAGTTATTAGTTAATGATGAACTAATCATTTACAAAACATGACTATGCATTCATAAATGATTAAGTGATACGCTAATATTTTATGACTGTTTTGTTAATATAGTTATAAGTCATTTATAAATTATTAGTTAATACATTCATAAATTATTAATAAGTGCTATACCGCCTATAGCTGTATATATAAGTGATGAATAGTTTACACTTTAGATTAGGGGATGCAGAAAGCTTTGTAAATGACTTGTATACACATACACGCAATACACGCAAGATCTACAAATGATTTGTAAGACATTTACAAGTGATGAATGGTTTATACTTTAGATTAGGGGATGCAGAAAGCTTTGTAAATGATTTACACATCATCTATGACAGGTGTTGAACACTTTGTAGTGTGTACTGCAGTGTAAGTGCTGACTGGTGAGGGAATAGACTGTATTCTCTGACACTCATGGAGTCTTTAAACACTGTGCAGCTGATGTGATCTTCAGTGGAAGGTGGAACTGGTTCACATTATCACTAGATGAAAGTATTTATTAAACCCACTGGAAGCCCCTGACTGTAAGCCATTTATAAATGTTTATCCCCTTGAAAACAATAAATTACTCTTCTTACAAAATGCTGTTTTAGCATCCTGCATGTTTGTGCTTTTGAACACAGAACAGTTTATACTGATAATTTACTAATGGTCTGTTCATAATTTGTTCAAGATTAACCATTGTTTATTGAAATGATCCTAAAACAAGTTTGACATAAATACTTCAATGATTTATAAGTGATAAATAGTGTATCAACTAATAACTCATCAACCATATACTATTGATCTGTTTGAATTATTTTATGATTTACAAATTTTTTTAAGATAATTTACAGCACATTTGTATATCATTAGCATACCACTTATTAATACGTTATATTTATATAGTCATGTTTTGTAAATGATTAGTTCATCAATAACTAATAATTAATAAATTACTTATAACTAAATTAACAAAAAATTAAAAAAATGTTAGCATATCACCTATTAATCATTTATGAACATATAGTCATCTTTTGTAAATGATTAGTTCATCATTAACTAATAACTTATAAGTGACTTATAACTGAATGTTATTATTAAGTGTTACCCTGTTTTTTAATCCACATCCATAGAGGCTATGTGCAAGTGGAATGATATGAAGTTTTGGTAAATGGATGAGAAGTAAAACTTTAGTAGAATAACTTCCTCCACAGATTTTACCGTAAGAATTGGTGTCAAAAAATATGACCTACTATCTGTAAGAGGTTAAAGCCTTAGCAGAATGTTAAGATGGCTTTTTCTAAACCAGTAAACCAGCCTGGAAATACAGTGAAAGATAACTCATCAGACCATGTTATTTTGAGTTGGTCATTTCAGGGATCCAGATTTTGTGCTGCATTCATGGTGTATTTTTGTGCTCTGGTCTTGGATACAACTGGTTTTTTAATGGCAGCCCTGCCAAAAACCCCGGCTTTATGAAGCCCTTTGGATATTTTGCGGCTGACAGTTGCTCAACACACATGCTGCCAACCTCATCAGGGCAACAAACACTGCAAAATCAAAGCCAGCATGGCAGATCAGTCATTTCTCATCTCAATGATGGCATTATCTCTGAACTCGACCCCACTGCCAGAGACATGGGCCTGATTTACTAAAGGTTTGTGTAACGAGGTATGTTGTTATGGGAAGAAGGAGGCGGGAACCAGCGAACGTTCAACAAACTTTAATCTTAAAATAAACAAAATGAAAGTAAAAACATCAGCCTCCTCACGGATGGCTGCCGCACACACCCATAATAAAACGTAAACAAAACAACATAAAGTCCAGGCCTGGTCCTCTCTCGTCCTTCACTGTCGTCGTTCCTCCTTTTATGCGTCCGAGCTCCTCTGTGAGACACGAGACCGGTGCGGCGTGCAGCTGGCGCTCATTATTATCACGCCACCTGCCTCGCCCCGTTCTCACGGTCCCTCGGCCTCGCTGCTTGGCACATACCCCCATCGCCCCTCACAGGCCGGGGGATACTCCTGAGAAAAAAAAAAATCTTGGTCCTCAGCCAGCCGAGAGGCTCTTCCTCGCGGTGCAATGAGATGGTACTGAACATTCGGTGGACGGCTCGATCCTCCTCCGCCTCTTACCGGCCGGCAATGGCTCCTCCAGCTGAGGGCAGCCGGCAGCGAGTCCCGCGTTCCCTGCTCCTCCCCATTATGGCAGACGGCAGCAGGCTCCGGCCCACGGCAAACGCCGGCGACTCCTCCGCTCCCTCTCGGACGGCAGCCACCCCACCTCGACCCAGGAGCACGGCAGCGAGCTCTCCGTCCCACCGGGTCTTCCATCGCTCCAGCACCACCGCCTCGGGCAGCCACTCGCGGTCTTCACTCTTCCGCGCTACCCGACCTCCTCAGCACCGCGATCCCCCTCAGCAGCGAGGGCTCTCCGACACAATGTCCCTCCTTCCTCCCGGGTTTCGGCACCAATGTAATGAGGTATGTTGTTATGGGAAGAAGGAGGCGGGAACCGGTGAACGTTCAACAAACTTTAATCTTCAAATAAACAAAATGAACGTAAAAACACACCCATAATAAAATGTAAACAAAACAACATAAAGTCCAGGCCTGGTCCTCTCTCGTCCTTCACTGTCGTCGCTCCTCCTTTTATGCGTCCGAGCTCCTCCGTGAGACACGAGACCGGTGCGGCGCACAGACCCGTTTTCACGGTCCCTCTGCCTCGCTGCTTGCCACAGTTTGCATGTATAAAAAATGTTTACAAAAAGAAAACATACTGTAATTGACAGTACAGGTAGATTGGGATTGGGTCATGAGCTGTAAAATGTCTTGTGGTTTCTGGGGGTTTCCTTGAATTAAACTGTAATTTAAAAACATGCATCAAATAAAGGGCGGCCAAATGGGTTAATTATATATTGAATCTGCTGATCAGGGGTGTGTTTCCGGTACAATGACGTAACCCTGCTGACTATCATATGATGCATCGTTGAAGAAATCAACTAGAAATCAACTGTTTCCACAAACCGTATTGTCACAAAGCCTGTCGCTCAACCACGTTGGTTGATGTCACGCAGGTGGTGGATGAATCCGTTTGAGATTGAATTAATGCTAGATTTTTTGCTATAAATTATGGACATGGCTTCTGAAGAGAATTCTCATTTTTCTCAGTTATTTTGCTTTATTTCCAAATTCAATCATAGGCTCGTTCTTGGGCACATGCGCACTCTTCAAAAACGGCACTCTCACAGGTCGAGAGCCGTTCCAATCACACAATTCTGCAATGCTGTTTGCGAATGTTCATTAGAACTATTTCTGGAAACACATACTCGTTAAACAATGCTGATAAGGATGGGACTTGCGACTATAGTTGGCTAACGATGCTTTTGGGAAACACACCCCAGTAAAGGTGTCCTCGAAAGGGAGCCACGGTTATACACATAGATACAACTTTATTGTCATTGCACAGTACAAGTACTCAGCAACGAAATGTAGTTTAGTATCTACCAGAAGTGCAAATAGTAGCATTGTGCAAATAGACAAAAGTGCAATTGAAAAATATACATCTACAGTAATAAATAAATATTTTTTTCTCCATTCTGTCACCTGATGGAGTTTTGGTTCTTGCCACCGTCGCCTCTGGCTTGCTTAGTTGGGGACACTTATTATTCCTAATATTATTGTTCTGCCTGCATTGACACCATTGTTTTGGCTGTACAGCAGATCTAGAAGAAAGTCAGCTTAAGCCAGCTTAAGTAAATTCAGTGATGGTTCATTTGGTTGACCTGTGGGACACCAGTGTTCAGAATGAGAGTTGAGGACATGTGACTGCCCAACCTCAAAGACTGGGGTCGATTAGTAAGAAAATCCAGAATCCATCTGCATGAAGGTGCAGATACCCAAGTCCTTGAGCTTGATGATCAGTTTAGTAGGGATGACAGTGTTAAATGTGGAACTAAAATCAATGAACAGCATCTGTAAGTATGTATTATTATTATCCAAGTGTGTGAGCGCTGAATGAAGAGCAGTAAAGATGGATCTGTCGAAGATCCTCTGTCGACCTATTCAGGCGATATGGTATGGGTCCAATGTAGATGGGAAACCTGATATGGAGTGACTCAAAGCACTTCATAATAATGGGGTAAGTGCAACAGGGCGGAAATCGTTCAGGCACTCTGCCATAGAGTGCTTAGGCACAGGTATGATGATAGTTGCCTTCAGACATGTGGGAACAGTGGCCTGTGCCAGTGACAGGTTGAAGATGTCAGTAAAGACCTGAGTCAGTTGTTCAGCACATGCCTTACGTGCATCCATTCTGCTTAGTGCTGAATACACATCTGTTGAGGAGAGTGAGAAGGGATGGTCAACAGTGGAGAAGTCAGCATTTGTTGTAGTGTAGAGTCCAAAGCGAGCATAAAAATGGTTAAGCTCATCAGGCAGGAACACACTGCTGGTTAGATGAGTCAATTTTGTTGGTTTGCAATCGGTAAGGGTCTGGATGAAATTGTTGTGGAAGTGCTCCTCAATACGTGGCCTGCGAGGCGAACATACTCCAGTCAGTGTCTTGAAACTGGTGCTGTAATGAAGAAATGGCCATGACTTCACTGTTCCCAGTGATGATGGTTTCACACGTATGATGAGTAGCATGTATTTGGGTCCAGTGTGTTGTCACCTCTGGTAGAACAGGAGACAAGCTGGTAAAAGTTTGGAAGTACAGTTTTTAAGCTGGAGCGGTTGAAGTCTCCAGCAACAATAAAAACTCCTTCGGGATGTGCAGACTGTTTCCTAATAGCTGCATGCAATTTTCCCAAAGCTAGTTTAGCATTAGCGTCTGGAGGAATGTAAACTGCAGTCACAACAATAACTCAGAATTCTCTCTGTATGTAGAAGGGCCTGATCATCAGATACTCAAAATCATATATGGACTATACTTTGAAAGGCTATATGTTTTTTTTACATAGGCTAGTATTTGTGTCAAAAAATGTATACTTTGGGCTTTACAATATGACCTACAGTGGGGAGAACAAGTATTTGATACACTGCCGATTTTGCAGGTTTGCCCACTTACAAAGCATGTAGAAGTCTGTAATTTTTATCATAGGTACTCTTCAACTGTGAGAGACGGAATCTAAAACAAAAATCCAGAAAATCACATTGTATGATTTTTAAATAATTAATTTGCATTTTATTGCATGACATAAGTATTTGATACATCAGAAAAGCAGAACTTAATATTTGGTACAGAAACCTTTGTTTGCAATTACAGAGATCATACGTTTCCTGTAGTTCTTGACCAGGTTTGCACACACTGCAGCAGGGATTTTGGCCCACTCCTCCATACAGACCTTCTCCAGATCCTTCAGGTTTCAGGGCTGTCGCTGGGCAATACGGACCTTCAGCTCCCTCCAAAGATTTTGCATGTAACATGTACATGATGCATGTAACATGTACATGTAAATTAGCTCTGGTCAGAACATTAGGGAACGTATAAACCTTACCATGTACATATCGGGATTTTATAATGTATGCAGCATTCAAACTCTATTACAAGTGTGATCGAACTGATACATTTCTTTCTATTTACACTCATTTAGATTAAATATGCCACTTTCATGAGTGGAATTAAGCACACAAATGACATTAAATCATTATTCAAAACATTTATATGAATTTAAGCTGTCAATAGAAATATTAGTAGGTAATATAGATGCGCTAGAACACTTTTCCCATGAGATGCTATGTTTGAATGTTTGTTGAAAACAATGTTTGTTTGTTTTAACGACAGTGAGGATTTGTACGGATTTAATTTTTTGAATTGTGTTCTAAAATGCAGAAATAACATTCTGAGATGTAAAGAATATATTTTCACATGAATAATGATCAATGATTTGCACTTGACTCTGTAGTCGAGCAGTCTATTGGCTGGTTTTGTTACGAACTGCTCTGAGACTTGGGTTGAAGATCCAAATGCAGCTTTAGTGGGACAATCCAGACTCATAATCCATATAACAGGCAAAAGGTCAAACACAGACAAACAATCCAAATGAGCAACAGGGCAGAAAACACAGGTAATCTAGAATACGGGCAGAGAACCAGAGAATCAAAAAACCAAGACACAGGAGAACAGGAGACCAGGATAACACTCAGAAATGCAGTGTAACAACATACAAGACTTCGCAAAGAATGACTGAAAACACAGGACTTACATAGGCAGGAGTAAACGAGATAATAGCACCCAGGTGAAATTAATCAGACCATAATTAGTCCAGGCAATGGGTTATGGGAAATGCAGTTCATGACATGAAAGCAAAGGAGACAGGAAGAGTGCCCTCTGGTGGAGATCATGGGAACTCCAGCTGGTGGTTGTGACAGGTTTATATAGAGTTGAATTGGTGCTGCACGCAGTATCTTACTGTACACTGCACATCCCCTCTTAACTGCAGTGATTGGTAAATGCTGTAGTATTTGAAGACCAGGGGTTTCTGTGTATCTGCTTACCCTGTTAAAAACCCTGCATAACCACCTGAGAACTAACCCTTGAGGATATCCTAAAAATTAGGCTTCTACTTATAACTTACAGTATATTTCTACGCTTCTTGAAGTGACCCAGCTGCACCACTGTCCCCACCACTGCTGGCACCCAAAGGCCTTTCTGGCCCCAAAACAGACCAAGTCTGGCTCCATTAACCACCTCAATGGCATACCTCACTGTAACAGTTGCATTTACAGTTGTGATTTAGGAACTTGTTGAACTCAAGTTGAACTCGTGTTTGATATCGTGTTTTAGTCCACCCCAGGCGCTTTAGCACATATAGTTTTATTTTTTCTGTAGCTGTAATCTTTCAGTGCAATCATAATACACGGATTAGGGAGGAATTTGGAGATCAATGAGCTTCAGCTCTTCTTCTTAAAGCCCAGTCCAAACCAATGACCATATGGAGTCCACACATGAAAGAAAAGCTGTGACACATTCAAGCATCATAAAAGGAAACTATACACATTATTCATCCATCCATTCTCAGAAGCGTTTGTCCTCTCTAGGGATGCTGGAGTCTATCCCAGCACCTCACCTGCACTAAACATCCAATATTGTGGGAATAAAAGAGCTCATCATCATGACACCAGTGTAGCTGAATTACACCACCACAGTAAAGACAGAAAAAAAACCTAAGGAAAATGGTAAAATGTTTTTTTTTTTTTAATCACAAAACCGAACACAGCTAATGTTCAGATCAGTGGCAGCCAGTACCTGGAGCTGAAAAATCTCCTGAACAATCATGTGTTGGTCTAAGAAACAGTCTAATATCCCATAATCCCCTTCTAACTGAAACTCATTCGCCTAAGCATTACTGCAGCAAAAGCAGAACAGCACAAAGAATAAAAATACATTGAACCCACTTTATATTATGTGTCATTAACATTTAAATTATTCATATGATACAGTTGATACAGTTAGCAAATTCTGTTTCCCGAAAAAATAGTTCAAGAGTTATTACTCCTCCACCTGCGTGTGACATCATTAATGACAGTCCTGTATTGTTGAATCAATGTGGTTCAAATGACGAGGTGCGAACGTGTACTATAGTTTCGAGAAACAGTCATGACTTGTTGGTTAGTTTCTCCAACTATGCATTGTACTAGGTTGCTAGGGAGTTGCTATGAGGTTGCTCTGCACATCCTGACGTTTAAGTTGTTTACATCCTGCTTATGGATGTCAAATTAAATTAGGGGGAGGGTCGTTCTCATTCCAAAAAATTCTAATGACCTAAGTGCAAGTTTAGTCACATACTCATCTTTGAAGACTACATTTTTAATGTGTACTCAAGCAAAAAGATTATTTTTATCAACTTTTTAGGAGTTCACTACCATGTATATATACACATACACTGCCCGGCCAAAAAAAGTTGCTGTTTGGATTAAATAGGCAAATGCATAAGAATCAATAACTGCATCATTGCAGTGATTATTATGTTTCTAGAATGTTTGGCAACAGTTCTTCTAACCCTAATTGATGGAGTGTGTAGCTTCCCAGTAAACATTTGGACGTTTAATGACCGTTGAAAAGACGTCCCTCCGACACGCCCCGCCATGGTTGAAAAATAGATCCAGAACGAAAGATGAACGGACGTATCTAAATGCATTTTTATGAAATGTTCTGTGTCACATATTTTTACCGATTTATGCCGTCCTACCACGACTATTTTTGTCCAGGGACACGACGTTGCCGTCGGACCAATGTTTGCTGGGTTTTCATTTCTTAAACATGCACCTCTTGATGGAAATAAATGTTGTGATGTTATTTACATCAAGAGGTGCATCAATTTTTGGTCAAGATCTTGTATGGCCAATGCACGAGTCCAGCACTCTGTAATGTCTCTCCAGCACATCCCAAAGACTTTCAGTGAATTTAAGCTCTGGACTCAGAGGTGAAATGATTCTTCATGCTCCCTCCCAACCATTCTTTCACAGTTTGAGCTGATGAATCTTGACATTGTCATCCAGGAATATGGCCATGATGTGTCTTCCTACATGGTTGTTTAAGAAATGAAAAGCTACACACTCCATCATTTAGGATTAGAAGAACTGTTGCCAAACATATAACATGCTAGAAACATAATAATCACTGCAATAATGATCCAATCATGCCATATTTAAATCCAAACAGCGACTTTTTTTGGCTGGGCTGTATATATGACCTCATAGCTTATAGATGTCTTTAAAATTCCACTGTAAACTACAGTCTTGATTCTTTAACAAATTTAATACATTTATAGAAGGGATAGGGGAATAATAAATGCTGACACATATCATCCAGACACTGTTCGGACAGCTGTGAGCCGCAAAACAAAGAGCAGCAGGAGAAACACAGCAGTCCTCAAAGAGCAGACATGTCTCTACAGAGCTTCCCTTTACATCTCCACACACACACACACACACACACACACACACACACACACACACACACGCCATTCACTCAATACAAGCCTGATCAAGCTCACAGCGATTCCTCACATACTGCTGCTGTAAACACTGACACATGCGCGGATGAGAATACATCTGGACTGTTCTTCTGATGGCTTTAGGCTGCAGGTTCAGCTCGTCTGTCTGAGAGTGAACCCATACGTGCCCAAATAAACACTGAACCTGTGCATTCCCTACAGCACATGCATATAGTCTCTATATTTACTTAGAAAAGAGCATCAGGTTAAATCCTGGGTCCAGAGCCATCTTTAAAGTCGCAGGTAATTCAAACAAATATAAAAGTTTTTCCTTTTTTCCTCGGAGAAACCGAATCCACATGAAAGTGAGTGAAATGAGGGTGATCTTACCTTTACAGCTGCTCGGCTGGCGCGCACAGACGCGGTGAAACTCCAATCGCGCGCGCTGCTGCTCAGTGCGGTGAAGGATTGCTCGACCTGTCAGTGTGTGTGTGTGTGTGTGTGTGTGTGATGCTGGAGGGGGGAAAGTCACTGCCTCCTTCAGTCCCTCCCTAAACACACGCACAGCTGTGAACAGTCATCAAGGTCACGACCAAAACTCTCCGTCTATAATATACAGTATGAGTCATTCAGAAAATCAGCATGTTTTCACTCACCAGACAATTTGCTGGCCATTCAGAACTTATAGCAAAAAACAAAAACAAAACAAAATACTTACGATTTATCGAATACATTTCATTTTTATGACACAAATATGTTCTAAAAAAAAGTTTCTAACATTTCCATAAAGTTCTGAAAACATTATTTCTGAATGTTCTCTGAATATTTTTTATTTATTTTTTTTTGTTTATGTTTTAAAAATGTTTTTTATTGGTTATTGAATGTTAACGGAACATTCCATTTTATCATTCTTCAAACATTAGGCAAGGCAATGCAAGTTTATTTATAGAGCACATTTCATACACAATGGTAATTCAAAGTGCTTTACATAGAAAAGGTATTAAAATAATGATAAAATAATCACGAAGAAATAAAAATACCATGCATAAAAATTTTAAATAACAATCGTATTTAACTAAAGGCTAAAATACTATTCCTGACTAAATTCGGGGCTCCCCTGTCTGAATGAAAGAGTCAGAGAGCGTCGGTTCGCGGGACACACTAGCAACTCCCGGCTTCCTAGTGACCTCCTACCCGAGTTTTTCCGACACCTTCTGGCTCTGACGGCTTCCAGTGCCCCTCCGACCCCTCAGTGGAGTGGAGTCATCACCCACCGTCTGCCTGTTGTTATGGGAACGTTACTTTTGAATGTTCGCTGAACGTTCTGAAACAAGTAGTAACATCTAAAAAAAAAACATTAGATGAACATCCAACTGAAATATTTCAGAACGTTCCATGAACGATGAATAAACAATGTTTTTTAGTTAATGTTTTGAGAACATTATTAAAGACCAGATAACTTTGAACAAACATTCAACCCGTTCTCACTGCCAAGGAGTCCAACACTGAAAAAAACAATAAGATTTGCTTAATTTTTTTTTGCATGCATATTTATAAAGTAAATTTCACATATGGAATAAAGTAAACTCTACTTAACTAAGTTAAGTAAAATTAACAAAGAAAATAAGTAATTTTAACTTGGCCAGTAAAAGGTTGAGTAATTTCTACTTAGTTGAAGTTTCCTTTGCAATACATTTTACTCAAAAAATTTAATTTTGAATTAAACCACACTTTTAAAGTGTATGCTTTACTTAGAAATATCTAAGTAAATAACACAATAGATATTGTGTAGACACCATATCTACATAATAGAAGTAACGCGGTACCTGGTACACAATACACAGTGACGATAACATTCAGTGAATTGTTTGAGTGTGAATGTGTCATTTTGAGTAGAAAATGAACTCCAAATGTCACAAAACGGCAAGTTACTAAACTGAACAACAAAAGCAATGATAAATCAGTGTGAATACAGCTGGAAAACCTTAATTATTCAAACCCCAGTGCATGATGGGAACACCAGTATCAGAAAAGTTGAGTAGTTTTACTTAATTTTATAATGCTGATATTTACAGTTTAATTTCTACAAGCTTGAATTGAGTACTAATATAGAATTTACTCTCTTTTTTAATTCTTGCCTGAACTAACTTTTTCATTTAGAAATTACATTTGTTTTTTCTGTAGTATTTACTTTTATCAGTGAATATGATATAATTTCATGATGCTAAAATTCCCTTGCCTTCACGTCATTGAAAGCAATGGGACGAACACTGTCACGTTCAGCACTTTTATCATATACAATGATGCACAAAAGTCTTGAATATGCAGCATTTATCAGTCGCCTTAGGAGTGAGAACAGATCGAAAATATGGACGGTTGTCTCCTCACCAGTCTAATCAAAACCCGTCAAACTGGCTAGTGGCTTATAGCGTTATCTGTTGCCTGTGTTTTCTTTATTTATAATTCTGTCTGGAAACAAAGTTGTGTTTATAATGAGGTGACCATACATCCTATCTTTCCCCAACTTTTAGTCCCTTGTGTTTCTCTCTGTATATATATAGCACTCAGATCTCCTCTCACTATACTGTCCCGATAGCCTAAAGAAGTGCTTAAAAAAACTGCTTGCGAATACATCCAGCTCTTTTATTTCCGTCTTCTTGGACACCCCCAGTGTGTGAGAGATACACAGTGTAGAGTAAAGACTGAGCACAGGTTTCATGATACAGTTATTTCTGTGGTATATGCAGCCTCACAAATGCCCTGCTCACATAATCAAGTCAAGTCACCTTTATAAGGTCACTTATTATACAGTATATCACTTATTTATATAGTGCTTTATATAATACAGATTGTTTCAAGTCAGCTACAGGGATAAACACAAAAATGATGATTTAATGATGCACACAGAACTCAATTCTACAGTAAAGCAGCTCTAAAAGGTCTGTGTAAAGCTCATAAAATATGAAATGAGTACAAGTCATCTATAAAGCAGCTCTGTGGGAAACAGTGATGTCATTGTCCAGCACAATTAATTTCTCATCCAATATGGTCAATACGGTCAAATTGTCATGGTTGGGTTCAGATGAAGAAAAAGGTTCAAACAGGTTTCTACAAACAAAAGGTTCTTTAATAAAACGAACATCGGTAAATCCAATGCAGGAAGGCAGCGTAACAAACATACACAAACAATACCAGACACTGAAGTGAGGACAAAGAGGAACTTAAATACACAATGATGATGAGACAATGACAAACAGCTGTGATGATTAATTAGTGTCCATGACAACAGATTAATGGTGGGAAACTAGAAGAAAGGAAACATGTGACACAGATGACTGACGAATGCAAACTAAAAGTCCATGAAAACGAAACACACAGATAGTGACAATAATATTGTTGAATATTAAGTCTCCCCAACTAAACAAGCAGAGGCGACAGTGGCAAGAGCCCAAACTCCATCAGGTGACAGAATGGAGAAAAAAACCTTGGGAGAAACCAGGATCAGTCGGGGGGCCAGTTCTCCTCAGTTCTCCAACATGGTGTGTTTTAATTCCAGGCTGCATTACAAGTCAGATTGTGGATTGGTATCATTCAGAATATTTCATCCAGCTCCTTCTGCTTGAAGATTGGGGTACATCACACCTGCATCTGGTGGGAGGAGCCAAAGCTGGCCATAGATTCTGTGCAGAGGATTTGTCTGGTTCTCATTTTCCGATGATTTTTCATGTCGATGCAGTCTTCACAGGGGATCTGTCTCTAGGGCTCATCGACACTGTAAATTCTAACAAGTTCAGTTTACTTAAAAAAAGTTTGGAAACCGATTGCCTTATTTTTGCTAACACCTCCCAAGTAAATTAAGTAATAATATCAAGTTAGTTTAATGCCAATTCTAGTTAACATACTCTAGAATATTTACTAATCTTACTTAAGATTTAATAGTAAGATTACTTGAGTAATTCCATTTAACTAACAGTGTTATATTATGTTCTGCAAACATCTTAAATACTATTATTCTCAACATAGTTTTCATCTGTCATTTTCAGGTATGGCAACTTAAACTATGTGCAATCGGTTTCCACATTTTCTTCAAGTATCTTTTTTACGTATTTTTAGTAGTTCAACTAGCATTGCATGCACTTAACACAAGTTTGAAATTCTCAACTGTTGTCATGTTATCCACTGCCATTCAGGGCTGTTGTGGTCATCCAGGTGCAGGTCCACCATCTGATCTGGATATGGACCAGATCCGGCTGACTACGGTAACCTTGTAACATAATAAAAATGGCATTCTTTTTATGACATAGCAAGTACATCAGGCATTTTAGGAAGTGTTGCCGGTTCTGGTTGACCTAATTTATGCAGCTTAATCCTTTAACGGATTTGAGTTATAGAAATGTGATAATGTGTTATGTGTATGTTAGATTAAAGAGAAGTCTTTAATCTAGATAGTGTGTCAGCATCCCAAACAAGGCTAGGAATACTGTTCCAGAGTTTGGGTGGTAAATGGAAAAGGATCGACCGCCTGCAGTTATTCTAGTAATACTTATTCTAGTAATTCTCTTTAATATTATCAACTGGCCAAAATTTTTGAGACTGCAATAAATGTGAAGCACTATAATGCGATAAGAACTTGCTCAGGTACTGAGGAGATAATCCATTTAAAACTGTAAGCAATCAGCCAGATTTTAAAATGTATGCATTGTTCAATAGGGAGCCAATGCAGTGTTGCCAGAACCGGGCTAATATGGTCATACTTCCTGGTTCTCGTAAAAACTCTAGCTGCTGCATTTTGGACCAACTGGAGTTTGTTTATTAAGCGTGCAGGGCAACTACCCAGTAGAGCATTACAATAATCTAGCCTGGAGGTCATGAACGCAAGAAACTAACTTATAACGTGGAGGTTTTTGGTCTAATCAAAAGAATGTTGTGGTCGTTAGTACCGAATGTAGTACTAAAGATCCAGTAACACTAATAGAGACAACCACAATCGGCACAAATCATTTGTAACTCTAATGAGAGCAGTCTCAGTACTATGATACGCTCTAAATCCTGACTGGAAATCCTTGCAGGATTTCTTTCTAAGAAGGGACATAGTTGTGAGGATACTGGCTTTTCCAGTATTTTAAAAACCTCTTATTTAGGTTAGGTTTAATACATTAATAACAGCCAGCATAAACGTTTTTGGCACACATTCTAATGACAATGATGAATTTATAATATTAAGAAGAGGATCTATGACCTCTGGAAGCATCCATTTCAGTAGCTTAGTCAGTATAGGGTCTAACATACATGTTGTTAATTTAGATGATTTAACAAATTTAGACGATTCTTCCTTTCCTATAGCAAAAAATGAATCGAATTGTTCCTTAAGGGGTCTATAGCACGCATCTGATGTTATACTATAGTAGACAGTTGTATGGTTATAATTTTCTCTCTAATAGTATCAATCTTGCAAGTAAAGAAATTCATACAGTAAGCAAAGTAAGCAGATTTAGCATTTTTAAGGCCTTTCTGTATGCAGTCCTTCCACGCAATGCAAAATACCTCTAGTTTTGTTTTCTTCCAGATGCGCTAAATTTTTCGGGCTGCTTTCTTGAGGGCCCGAGTGTGCTTGTTATACCATGGCGTTGGACTATTTTCTTTAATCTTCTTTAAGTGCAAAGGAGCAACTGTGTCTAAAGTGCTGGAAAAGAGAGAGTCAGTAGTTTCTGTTGTCTTTTTCATTATCTACATGGATATTAAAATCACCAACAATTAGGACTTTATCTGCAGCCAGTACTAACTCTGATAGAAAATCAGCAAATTCTCTGGTAAAGTCTGTATGGTGCCCTGCTGGCCTGTATACAGTAGCCAGCACAAATGTCAAACGGGATTTATCAATTTCACTACATAACGTTACATAAAGCACCAACAAATTCAAAATAATTGCCTTTGCCTTTCAGACGAGGCTCGTGTTTATAACAGTAATCTTGAGGGGTGGATTAATTTAAAGTAATGTAATTGTCTGGTTTTTGCCAGGTTTCTGTCAAACAGAACATGTCTAGGTTATGATCTGTAATTATATTATTTACAAAAAGTGATTCGGATTTATCTGACTTCTGTGACGTGAGACAGCTAGCAGGCGGTCGGTTTAGCCAGTCTGTCTTCTTCCTGACCTGGGCCCCAGTTAGTCAAGGTTTAGCTCTAAGACTATGTGCCAAATTACTAGAGGTCTGTAGCTAAGAGTGGCACCACCCCAGGAGAAATGAAGAAGGACCAGGACGCAGGCCCATGGCAGAGTCGAGGGTGGAGCTATGGTGGAGGCTTGACAGGTGTATCCAGGGCGACGAGTGACTGAGATGAAGCTGATGGTAAACTTACCAATTTACAAGATTAACAGAATGCATAGCTGATATAAAAAATTGGATGACTAGTAATTTCCTGCAACTTAATTCAGAAAAAAATGAATTTTTAATCATTGGACAAAAAAACTCCACAAGTAGTAACCTAGAATACTGTCTAACACTCGATGGCTGCTCTGTCAAGTCCTCGTCTTCAGGGTGGGTGTGCTCTTTGATACCAATCTCTCATTTGAAAGCCATGTTTCTAGCATCTGTAAAACTGCATTCTACCATCTTAAAAATATATCTAAATTACGGCACATGCTTTCAATGCAAAATGCTGAACAGTTAGTTCATGCGTTCATGACCTCAAGGCTAGATTATTGTAATGCTCTACTGGGTGGTTGCCCTGCTCGCTTAATAAATAAACTGCAGCTTGTCCAAAACGCAGCAGCTTGAGTTCTTCCTAGAACCAGGAAGTATGACCATATTAGCCCGGTTCTGGCAACACTGCATTGGCTCCCTATTAAACATTGTATACATTTTAAAATCTTGCTTATTACTTACAAAGCACTAAATGGTTTAGCTCCTCAGTACTTGAGCGAGCTCTTAACGCATTATACTCCATCACGTCTATTGCGGTCTCAAAATTCTGGCCAGTTGATAATACCTAGAATATTAAAATCAACTGCAGGCGGTCGATCCTTTTCCTATTTAGCACCTAAACTCTGGAACAGTCTTCCTAGCATTGTTCGGGAAGCAGACACACTCTGTCAGTTTAAATCTAGACTAAAAACACATCTCTTTATTATGGCATACACATAAAACATTTTTAATTTATATTATCCAAATCAGTTAAATGATTGTTTTAGGCTGCATTAACTAGGTCTGCCGAAACCGGGAACACTTCCCATAACACCTGATGTACTCGTTACATCATAAGAAGAACGGCATCTACGCTAATGTTAGTCTCTCTGTTTATCCCGAGGTTTACTGCAGTCGGCCGGATCCGGGCCGTATCCGGACCAGATGGTGGACCTTAGCCTGGACATGACGAACTCATCCCTGAAGTGTCTGTAGAGACCGTGTCAATTAAACTCCCCCCGTAAATGCCGCATCGACACGACATCCTCATTAAACCCGTCTCCGGCGTGACGACTCCAATCTTTCGAATAATCCTACGAATATCTATTGATCTAATATGACTTCTGACCTGTAATGTTGCCAGAATCATAATCATACACTATTTGTTCGTCGGCCAGAGGAGAACTGGCACCCCGACTGAGCCTGGTTTCTCCCAAGGTTTTTTTCTCCATTCTGGCCCTGAAGGAGTTTTGGTTCCTTGCCACCGTCGCCTTTGGCTTTTGGCTTGCTCAGTTGGGGATACTTAAATTTCAACTATATTACTGATCTGCCCGCATTGACACTATATGATAATTGAAATGAGCTGATGACATCACCGTTTTCACCAGAGCGGCTGTACAGCCGAATCAAATTCCGTTGCATTATTTTCCTGTTACCACTGTGAAGCCGCTTTAAAACAATTGCCATTGTAAAAAGCGCTGTATAAATAAAGGTGATTTGATTTTATTTGATTTGATGGTAGTGGAGACCCGGGCAAAGCTGAAGAATTGACAGGACCAGGTGACATCGAAGGTCCCGGAGGGCAGAGTGGAGCCACAGTGCTGAGCAACCGGGGCGGAGCCAGGGCGCCGGAGGGCTGAGGCGAAGGTGTAGTGACTGAGGACCAAGGCGGAGCTGGAGTGAAGGAATAGCCTGCCGGAGCCGTAGGAGTGGAGGGATGAGGCACAGCCGAAGGCACGGAAGTCCGTGGAAATGGTAGAGTGACGACTGACCAAGGCCAAGCCGAAGGGACTAGGAGGCCTGGTGGAGTCGTAGGGATGACGATCCCGGTAGGAGCCGAGGGGGCAAGGAGCCAAGGCAGAGCCGACTGCTCAACAGGCCGAGGTGGAGTCACGGGCCTGAAGGATCTGGGCGGAGCTGTGCAGTCGACTCTCCAGAGCTGAATTTATTAATCAATGAAATTTAATTTCTACACATACCAATATTTTTATTTCACGTTGTAAAAATTGACATAAGGTAGTGTATTCTGAACAAACATGAATCAACTATAAACTACATAAATCTACGAAATGTTAAAAAAATATTGTGATATAGTGAAACAGCTTCTAGAACAAGAACAAATGTAGGGCGGGGCTTGATTTTGTCCATGGGGAATTGACTGGATGGTTGTGGTTTGCTATTGGTGGATCTCATGTGAGTGACAGGTTGCCCCGCCCTCGTCATCAGAGAAGAGAAGAGATGAGAGAGAGAGGGAGGGGAAGTTATTCTGATTCAAGATTACCAGGAACGTGAATTTAAAACAATAATAATGATGTGCATTGATAAATCATTTATAATAAACACTGCAATCATGGTGACTTTAACTCAAAATTAACCAATTAAAATTGGATCAGGACAATTAGACAGTTCATGAGGACAAACAAATAGTTTACTGGGTAAATATGCTTTTACCTACATGTTTGCAAAACACCAAAAACGTACAGTCACTGCAGTATCCAGCTGAAATGAACACTAGTGGGAGTCAAACACCAACAACTTTTATTTTTTTATTTATTTGCAAGATTGGTCCTCATAGCAGACAGATAGCTGTTATTTTAATTCACCATCAAGTTTTTCTTCCAGAAAAAGAATTTACACATCCAAACCTAACTAACCTTTCTTGATCTGTTCTTTCTGAGTATTCTCTATTATTGGGTGTGTTTTGAAGCATGCATTAGACAGCACGAATCTGACCAAATCAGAAGCACACTGTTATCATTTCAGTAACACAATAAGGTCCAGTAGTTAACTTTAGCTAATGCAATATCTAACATTAACTCACAATGAGAAATATATATAGCCTACAGTATTTATTAATCTTTCTTGATGTTAGTTAATAAAATTACAACTGTTAGTTCATGTCAGCTCAGGTCCATTAAATAATATTAACAGATGCAAATGTTGATTTCAATAATGTAGAAATATTTTTTTTATTGTTAGTTTTATTGTTAGTTCAACAAATTGAACATAATTGTAAAGTGTTACCATAATTTACTATGCCTCACTAGTGTTTTAAAGGTGTACTGACATCAGGAGGAGTTTTCCACGGCACATCAGTCATTATATAGTGCAGTCTGTCTCCATGCATGTCCTCAAAAAACCCCATTAAACAGGAGTCACTGCTTCACTGATGTAATGATTATTATTGCATTGCTGTTGTATAAAATTAAAACTTCAAGCAGTTGACAACGTTCAGGAAATTGCACAGGGGAAATAGTAGAGGACATGATCACAGCTGTTTTGGGTCATTGTGACAGAGCTTTACGGCAGCAGTGATGAGGCGCTACAGACAGCAAGTGTGTCTTATCACACAAAGCCAACTGTAGCTGTCTTTCCATCCCCCTTTTTTATGCTAATTTTGGGATATCACATAAAAAAGGCTAGATGGAAACGCTAAGATTTGCATCAATTCTAAAAATGTGTATAAAAAAACTCAATTGAGTCAAATAATTTGTAAACACATTTACCGAATAAATTCCTCTTTGAATAAATGTTTGCCTCAGCAGAGGCTGGGATTGGATAACTAGCCTAACCAGCGGGCCAATGGCGTCGCAGCATCTCAAATGTTGGTTTGGTGGCTCTGAAACGCCTGAGTCAAAGTCTGTGATCAGAGTGATTTGGTTTGATTCCTCCAGAAGCGTCCAGAAGAAGTGTGTGTGTGTGTGTGTGTGTGTGTGTGTGTATTCCTCCAGAAGCATCTCACATGACTGAGTTCCCAAACACCAGCATCCCAACGCAAGAGAACATGACAGTGTTTATTGTGTGCACGACTGAGCAACTTACAGTTTTATTACTGATATTTTGCACCAATTTTTTGTTCTCTTGAACACATGGGATGGAAATGCTGCTTTATTCCCAAATGTTTTATGCATTATTCCAATTCTACGCACAAGTTTAAATTCACAACTTTGGATGGAAACATAGCTTGTGTTGCATTAGTGGCCATGCATTTGGCCCACATCTGGGTGATAGCATGAGATATTTATGATCTTTGTCAGCTAATACTTAATCACTGATGTAATGCACATAAATCTACATAGGAGAGGGGATATATATATAAAACACACACACACACAGTTAGAGGTGTTTGAAACACTGAAAGCCAGATGCCAGTTCTTTACACGATATGGAGCTCATGCTAAAGGATGTAAGGGAGTTGTACGAGCTCGCTGACCTGGCCAAGTGCCGAGTGCTCATGGTTGATATATGAAAACCGCAGGAGGACCACATGGCAACCACAGCATATGGTCGCCAGTGCAGAATATGGGCTCTGTAGATGACTATAAAAATGAAATATACAAGTTGTGTTGAAGACAAGGCTGAATGTACAGGGATGTTTCATCATTATATATTTAATATGAAAGAACAAAAGCTCAGGCATGAATGTTTGTTTATTCAACTATTTTGTATTACATATAAAACATGTAAAACTTGGTAAGCTGCAGTTGTTACCTTAAACCCGAGTTTAAATCCACTTTTTTCCGTGCTCTTTTCTCTCCCTTTTCCCATCACATATCAGCTTGGAGTAAAATTTATTTTAAATAATTTAAATATTTAAAAAGTGGAAATAAAGTGTTTATGGGGTAAGATTAGAGGAAGGTAATGTCAAAAATATTGTCCCAATGAGGCAGCATCGAAATATGACAAAACAATGACGAAATACACTATATTGCCAAAAGTTGTGGGACGCCTGCCTTTACATGCACATGAACTTTAATGACATCCCATTCTTAATCCGTAGGGTTTAATATGGAGTTGGCCCACCCTTTGCAGCTCTAACAGCTTTAACTCTTCTGGGAAGGCTTTCCACAAGGTTTAGGAGTGTGTTTATGGGAATTTTTGACCATTCTTCTAGAAGCGCATTTGTGAGGTCAGGCACTGATGTTGGACGAGAAGGCCTGGCTCGCAGTCTCCGCTCTAATTCATCCCAAAGGTGTTCTATCGGGTTGAGGTCAGGACTCCTCCAAGTTCCTCCACACCAAATTCGCTCATCCATGTCTTTATGGACCTTGCTTTGTGCACTGGTGCGCAGTCATGTTGGAACAGGAAGGGGCCATCCCCAAACTGTTCCCACAAAGTTGGGAGCATGAAATTGTCCAAAATGTCTTGGTATGCTGAAGCATTAAGAGTTCCTTTCACTGAAACTAAGGGCCAAACCCAACCCCTGAAAAACAACCCCACCCCATAATCCCCCCTCCACCAAACTTTACACTTGGCACAATGCAGTCAGGCAAGTCCCGTTCTCCTGGCAACCGCCAAACCCAGACTCGTCCATGGGATTGCCAGACAGAGAAGCGTGATTGGTCACTCCAGAGAACATGTCTCCACTGCTCTAGAGTCCAGTGGCGGCGTGCTTTACCCCACTGCATCCCACGCTTTGCATTGCACTTGGTGATGTAAGGTTTGGATGAGCTGCTCGGCCATGGAAACCCATTCCATGAAGCGCTCTACATACTGTTCTTGAGCTAATCTGAAGGCCACAGAAGTTTGGAGGTCTGTAGCTGTTGACTCTGCAGAAAGTTGGTGACTTCTGCGCACTGTGACCCTCAGCATGCGCTGACCCCGCTCTGTGATTTTACGTGGCCTATCACTTCGTGAGTTGCTGTTGTTCCCAATTGCTTCCACTTTGTTGCAATCCCACTAACAGTTGAGCGTGGAATATTTAGTAGTGAGGAAATGTCAGGAATGGACTTATTGCACAGGTGGCAACCTATCACGGTACCACGCTTGAGTTCACTGAGCTCCTGAGAGCGACCCATTCTTTCACAAATGTTTGTAGAAGCGTCTGCATGCCTAGTGCTTGATTTATACACCTGTGGCCATGAAGTGATTGAACACATGAACTCGATTTGGAGGGGTGTCCCAATACTTTTGGCAGTATAGTGTATATGACTGGAAAATGTCTTTTGAACTGAAACTGAAACTGAAAGCCACAAAATGCAAAACAATGCAGGTGCGTTTTGAAATGTTTTAACTAATCTAGGGCTGTCATTAACAACTATTTTGGTAATCAAGTAATCAGTCAATTATTTTGACGATTAATTGAGCAATTGGGTAATTTAATCAAATTAAACCGTTTATTAATAAAAAATAAAGTGAACAATAGACTTTATAAAACTTAAATGCATATATAATAACAATGAAATAGTAATGATTGGATCAAATTAAGTATCAAAAGCAAGTAATCATTCAGTTTTATTGAACGGCCTGGTGATTATTGTTGTTACATTTTACAGCTGATCAAATCCTTGTTTAATATTGGCCAAATGACATTTAATTCAAGTGTCCACTTAATCTTTAATATTTGGCCTCTTCTTTACAATAGAAATGCTACAGCCACTGTAATTTCTTGAACAAGAATATTGTGAGAACAAACTGAGCGAAGGTCTAAACTTTTATTTTGAAATTGCGATGAACAACAGTTTGCATATTTAGAAACATAGGCTATAGATGTATTCTCTTGTGTTGGCGTAGGTTTATAAATTGTTTATGTTACAAATCTTGTGAAATGACGTATGTTGTGTTCCCAGATGAACGTCATAAGCAACCCAAACTCAGAAATGGAGTTTGTTAACCAAGCTGCTGGGACGTCCATTCATGTAAATGATAACAGCGCAACACTTCGCTATGAAACACGAAGCGCGTCAGACATATGCATTCCCAAATGCACGTTATTGGAAACCCAAACTCCAGGGATATGCAGAGATGGAGTTTGTGAACTGAGCTGCTGAAATGATAACAGTGCAGCACTTCAAAGCACATCAGACTTTATATGTGTTCCCAATGGACGTTATTTGAAACCCAGACAAACAGTGCATGCAGAAACTGAGTTAGTGTGGAGCAGAATATACTTAGCCTGGATGCCAGCTGAACTTAGCCCCGCCCACAACATTTGAGGTCGGGAAGTTCGGTCTGGACTTGATCCGTTGTGGAGCAACTATGCTCGAACCAGAGCTGTTCGGACCAATCAAATTGTCAGGGCGGGTTTTATACGATGATGGACAGATGCTCAACAGTAACGTAATCATTCACGTCACCAAAGAGCGCTTGGGTTGAATTCGTTCTAATCCTAAACAGAGAACTTGTTCGTATATATGCATTCACCTTTACTATTTCTCTCAAAAATGATGATCGTGTTGGTAAGTACTCTATGTATCCTTAAATTCTTTTCACAACACCAACAAAGATGGTTTACAACCATCTTCTTCTTCTACTTCTTCCAGCGTGCGTGCAGTTGAGTTCTGTTGACAACTATGCGTCGCTCAACATACGTCACTTACTCCGTTGCTCTGATTGGTTGTAGGTCTATTTCTTTCCTGAGGCATTTTCTTTCCTGGTTTGGTTGAAACACGCCTCATAATCACAGCCCAATGGAGCAGTATCAGACTCATATTCTGACTAGAATCTGAGTATGACGACGTCAGGCTAGAATATACTGTGAACAGAGCCGCTCTGAGACGCTGAAGATACACGCAACCTCTGAAACCCGCAGCGCATATATTTAATCAAATATAAAATTCAACCCGCCAAAGTGACACGCCTCTGCTGAAATCCACCCGCATTTAGCCCTGATTGTATACTGTTTTATAATATACTACAATACACTGAGGAGCAAATAGTATCTGCCACTATTTGCACTAAGTATACATAACATCCAACAACTTTTTTGCAAAGAAAATACTTTGTTTTTTTGCCATTTACACTTGCAAATAGCTGCTGCCTAAAAATGAATTTTGTTTGTTTAAATTAATGTATTTAGGTTGATTCAGCAATATTAAATACTATTTTTGTTAATTTAGATTAGTGCATTAGTGCTTTTTTCAGTGCAGATTTGGTCATCTGTTCACCATGTTTGCAGTCTGACATCTAGAATTAAATGAACCATCAACAAAAACCAGAGGAACTTCAGGAGGCTCTCTTGCGCTCACCATCAAAGACTGCATCAACTTTCAGTATTTTCATATTTGGTTTACATTTAAAAGATTGATCTTTTGGTTTTGGGTTAGTGTTCATACTATGCAAGCTAAATTTATGACTGCAGGATTTACAGTGAGGTTTGTAAATAAGACGGTGAGAGTTTGGCTCTGGTAAATAACAGCTTGAACTAAATCCAGCCGAGTGAAGCTGATTACTGCTGTGACCATAAAGAGCAGGTAAAGCCTGATGCAAATCAACTACCATGTAAGCATGTAAAAAAGTGACTCACTAGATGTGTCTCTAATTAACCCAATGACAGTACCTAATCTCTGTATTTACACAAATGAATATACAGTTTGGGAAGAACACTAAATATATATGTCTATACTGTGAATAAAACAAACAGAACAGATAGGCCTATGCGATGCAAAGTGTGATCTCATGTGAAAATGCATTCTGTAGATTAGATAAATAGATAAAAATAAACAAAAAGATGAAAAGAGGCTTGTATATGAGGTGAGCGAATCACAGCCTACACATTTCTCCTATATTTATCAAATACAGAAGAAAAAGTTTCAGAATTGTTTGGGATTTCCAAATGAATTGTGGTTTAAACTAAAACCACTAAATGTGGCTTAAATAATAAGCAATTATCCCCCGGTTTCACAGACAAGGATTAATCTAGTCCCAGACTAAAATGCATGTTTGAGCTGTTTTAACTGAAAGCATATCTTAAAATATGTCAGTGCCATTGTTTTGTCTCAAGATGCACACCAGTATTTTATTTCTAATGCATGTTTTTACACTGAACAAAATTATAAATGCGATTTTTGCCCCCATTTTTCATGAGCTGAACTCAAAGATCTATGTACACAAAAGGCCTATTTCTCTCAAATATTGTTCACAAATCTGTCTAAATCGTGTTAGTGAGCACTTCTCCTTTGCCAAGATAATCCATCCGTGAGGTGTGGCATATCAAGATGCTGATTAGACAGCATGATTATTGCACAGGTGTGCCTTAGGCTGGCCACAATAAAAGGCCACTCTAAAATGTGCAGTTTTACTGTATTGGGGGGTCCGAGGGGGTCCGAAAACCAGTCAGTGTCTGGTGTGACCACCATTTGCCTCACACAGTGCAACACATCTCCTTCACATAGAGCTGATCAGGTTATTGATTGTGGCCTGTGGAATGTTGGTCCACTCCTCTTCAAGGGCTGTGCAAAGTTGCTGGATATTGGCAGGAACTGGAACATGCTGTCGTATACACTGATCCAGAGCATCCCAAACATGCTCAATGGGTGAAATGTCTGGTGAGTATGCTGACCATGCAAGAACTGGGATGTTTTCAGCTTCCAGGAATTGTGTACAGATCCTTGCAACATGGGGTTGTGCATTATCATGCTGCAACATGAGGTGATGGTCGTGGATGAATGGCACAACAATGGGCCTCAGGATCTCGTCACGATATCTCTGTGCATTCAAAATGCCATCAATAAAATGCACCTGTGTTCGTTGTCCATAACATACGCCTGCCCATACCATAACCCCACCGCCACCATGGGCCACTCGATCCACAACGTTGACATCAGCAAACCGCTCACTCACACGACACCATACACGCTGTCTGCCATCCGCCCTGTACAGTGAAAACCGGGATTCATCCGTGAAGAGGACACCTCTCCAAAGTGCCAGACGCCATCGAATGTGAGCATTTGCCCACTCAAGTCGGTTACGATGACGAACTGCAGTCAGATCGAGACCCCGATGAGGACGACGAGCATGCAGATGAGCTTCCCTGAGACGGTTTCTGACAGTTTGTGTAGAAATTCTTTGGTTATGCAAACTGATTGTTCCAGCAGCTGTCCGGGTGGCTGGTCTCAGACAATCTTGGAGGTGAAGATGCTGGATGTCCTGGGCTGGTGTGGTTACACGTGGTCTGCGGTTGTGAGGCCGGTTGGATGTACTGCCAAATTCTCTGAAACGCCTTTGGAGACGGTTTATGGTATGGTAGAGGAATGAACATTCAATTCACGGGCAACAGCTCTGGTGGACATTCCTGCAGTCAGCATGCTAATTGCACGCTCCCTCAAAACTTGCGACATCTGTGGCATTGTGCTGTGTGATAAAACTGCACATTTTAGAGTGGCCTTTTATTGTGGCCAGCCTAAGGCACACCTGTGCAATAATCATGCTGTCTAATCAGCATCTTGATATGCCACACCTGTGAGGTGGATGGATTATCTCGGCAAAGGAGAAGTGCTCACTAACACAGATTTAGACAGATTTGTGAACAATATTTAAGAGAAATAGGCCTTTTGTGTACATAGAAAAAGTCTTAGATCTTTGAGTTCAGCTCATGAAAAATGGGGGCAAAAACAAAAGTGTTGCATTTATAATTTTGTTCAGTGTAAAAGCTACTTAAATGCCCTAATTGAACTAAAATCTAATCCTGGCTTAATCTAAGCCCTGTCTGTGAAACCGGGCCTAAATGATTTTAATGCACAGCTAGCCGTGGATTATCCTGCTTATACCAATGTCATTTGCCAACATTGACAAGTTAAAGGATTAGTTCTCTCAAAAATGAAAATTGTCCCATAATTTACTCTCCCTCAAGCCATCCTAGGTGTATTTGGCTTTCTTCTTTCAGCCAAACACAATCAGAGTTATATTATATAACTTCCCAGCTCTTTCCAGTTTTGCAATGGCATCCATCCATCATAAAAATAATCCAACACTCCAGTGGGTCAATGCATGCATGTGTTCCTCACTACGCTAAATAAACCACTTTTGTGAGAAAATAGCTTATCATTTAATGAATCGACAGTCCATCTGCTAATCTTTAACATGTTTGCTCTTAAACAATTTTTTGGATTGATCAATTTTTCAAGTTTGCACCAAAAAAATGCTGTTTTATAAGAGAAGTCACTGACAATAGCATGACAGGTATGATTCAGTGCACTTCTCATTCATTTCTATGGTATCTGCTAACAGTGATTGACTGTCACACAACTCTGAAGCGCAGAGGATAGAGCAAAACAAAACGCCGGTCTCGAATTAGAAGTCTAAAACGAGAAGTTTTATAAAGAAAAATGTCTGAGGATTTCAATAAAAGAGAAGATGAGCTACGCCCTACATCATAATTTACATTTTTGGGTGAACTATTCCTTTAAAGCTGTTATAGACACTAATTTTGCCTGCAAGGCAATGTTTCTGTGTGTGCACAGCGCAATCACCTCTGTGTGTGTATGTCTGTGTCTGTGTGTGTGTGTGTGTGTGTGTGTGTGTGTGAGTGTGTGCATGTTTATATGATTTATGAGGACACAAATTTTGAATAATGACATGATGTAAACATGGTTTATGAGAACATTTCCTGAATCCTCGTAATTAAAATGGCTTAAAAAACATACTAAACAATGTTTTATTAAACATGTTAAAATGTCTGTAGCTGTGTGTGATGGGTAGGTTTAGGGGTAGTGTAAGAGGAAGGAATATGCAGATATACAGATTGTACAGTATAAAAACCATTACGTCTATGGAATGTCCTTATAATGCTAGGTAGACCAACATGTGTGTGTGTGTGTGTGTGTGTGGCTTACGGTGCAGGTGCTCTTAGGGCGTGTCCGAATCCACTTTTGCTAGTTTAACAACAGGAAAAACGGTCGGCGTTCCCGGCTCATGATCCAAAAGGGTTGTCCCTCGTCTCTTAATGAGTCATGGGTGTGTTTTGGGCGTAACGTGCAATAAACCAATCAGAGTCTCATCTCCCATTCCCTTTAAAAGCCAGTTGTGCTCGCACCATGAGCGGATTCACTATTTACATGAGGAGAGACTGAACGCTTCTCCAGAGAGGAATCCTTTATTTTAATATTTAAACGTGTGTGTGTGTGTGCTGCTGCGCGTCCCTGTGTGTGTAATAATCAGAGTGTGTGTGTGTGTGTGTGTGTGCTGCTGCGCATCCCTGTGTGTGTAATAATCAGAGTGTGTGTGTGTGTGTGTGCGTGTGCTGCTGCTGTGCGTCCCTGTGTGTGTAATAATCAGAGTGTGTGTGTGTGTGTGCTGCTGCGCGTCCCTGTGTGCGTAATAATCAGTGTGTATGCGCGTTGTGCACCGCCTATAGGCTCATATTACTAACACACCCTTTAAATAACACACAAATACTGCACTATTGACTTTAGAGCAGGTGTGTGTTGGTCAATGGCGCAGTCGTTTTCAGTTCACACAATAGCAACGCTCCAACAATGCTCCTGAACACACACCTGGTTTAGACCAGACGCCCATGGGTGAACAGATGAGCGCCAGTGCATTTGATATTTAAACAACGTGGAGCTGGACGTGAACATGAGAACTGCGTCGGGCTGAAACTACACTTCGCCTGGCGTCACATTGTGCCGGGTGTATGATAGTTGGCAGTGGATTGTGCAAACGGCCGGGTTTCAGCAGGGTTTAAATCTGGCATATGTCTCCAGAGACATTTTAATTAAAACTTTTGAGGTTAAAAAATGAAAATGTATACCTGGTTCACAAAAAGATCAATAACATGCATTTAGAAAATAGATGATGGTGAATTTTGATTTCATGTCGGCTTCAATAACCAGTGGAACGTCCTTTCTTGCCCATAACCTCAACGAACCTTGACCACTTTACTATCAAGTTGTGAATGCACCCAATAAGAGCCGCTGGGATCAGGTCACTGAAAGCACATTCAAAGGTGGTCATGGATTCAAAACACTTTCAACTAAGGTATAAATACTAATGCAATCTCATTATCTGCAGAAGTAATGAAATACAGATGTGGCGCTAATAATCATCATTGCTCGTCACTTTGACAGACTGGGTTGTAAATATTCTGTAATGCATATTGTAATGCTTGATATTTAAAAAAAAAATACAATAATATCATATGAAGCTGTGTAATAAGAGTTCTTTAAATCTCAACAAGTTTCTTTGATGTCAGAATAGAACCAGACTGAGAGGCAGAGATGATCGAATCCGAACAGGCATTTATTGAACATAAAACGGAGATGCAATGCATTAATAGCACAGTAGGCAGTTCAATGAATGCAACGATGATAATCACTGAGTGTTTTCTGTTACCAGGTTGAAGCAGAGTTCAGGTGCAGATGGAAACATGAATGCGTGAATATAGTCTTTTCAGGGAATATAGCTGGAGGTTACCCGGAGATCACCAGAGTACAATGAGGGAGATCGCTGGAGACTCACGAGCAGAACTACTAAGGTAAGGAGAGCAGGTAAGGAGTCTGAAGGTGTGGGTCTTTGTACAGGTTGAGGTGCAGTGATGAGTGACGGACAGCAGGAATCAGTGATCAGGTGAGAGCGAGCGCTGACTGGAGAGCCTGGTGCCGCCGCGACATGTATTCTGTTCTCACAATGTAAAAAATGCTGCCATCTTGAAATCATGCCTGCTGACTGAATGAAGAATAGCTCATGAGTTTTCCTCTTTCTCTCACTTCAGCATCCTGTAATGTGTATGAGGATTTGTCTAGTGGTGCAGATAGTGGCAGATATTGTTTGTACTTCAGTTCAAACACACATTATACAGCCTTCACTGCAACATGTTTGTGTTTCTGTGTGTGTTCGAAAGAAAACTCAGTACCACTTTATTTTAAGGTGTCATTGTCACACTGTAATTATACATTTAAGTACTGAGTAATATTAAGTAACTACATGTACTTACTATAGAGTTAGGGTTTAGTTTAAGTAATGTAATTATGCATAATTTATAGTTATAACTATAGTAAATGCATGTAACATATGTAACAATGACATGGTAAAATAAAGTGTTACCAAAAACTCTGCATGGAACGCTACCCTGAAACCCAAACTACAAAATTACACATTTAGCAACCGCAGTCATCGTTACTACAATGTTACTAAACCATGGTTACTATATAGATACTGTAGTATTACTATAGTGAAGACATTATGGCAGCACTTTATTTTACACTCCACATATGTGTGTGTGTGTGTGTGTGTGTGTGTGTGTGTATACTATGTACTCATAGTAATTACAATAACTGGGTAATAAGTATTTAATGGGTAAATACATGGGTTAAGTAAACCTAGTACTTTCTTAGGTAAGTACACTGTAAGTACACATAAGTGCACATACTGTAAAATAAAGTGCAACCACCTACCCTTAATTAGGTAAGTTAACTGTAAGTAAGCATACTGTAAAATTAAGGGCAACTGACATTACTCTGGTTTGAAACCATGGTTTCTGTCAAAAAACCCCCAGAAAACATGGTTACTACAGTCATGGATTCTACAATATTACTATGGTAAAACCATGGTTAATTTCTGTTAGAACTGAACCCTACCTCTAATCAAAGGAGCGATGCAATCTAGAAATGTCCAATGTCGAGTCTCGTGATAAAGCTGTCAGTCTTTGTGCAGCTTTATGTAATGGAAAGCATATATTTTAGATCCTTTAACTGGCCACAATCGCCAGTTTTCCACTACTTTTAAACACACCGTTGCTATTTGATTTTAAAGGCACTTAACAATGCCTTCACGGTTATTCTAAAAGAAGAAGTTTAAAACTGTAGAGGATTAAAGATTAATGAATATATAAGCATCATGCCACAGGACATGTAAAGTATGTCTGCTACTCACATTGTGACAACAGTTGTCAAAAGAGCTGTCTAATCAGTCATGTTTTGTCCCAGAATCAGCCCGACGCCGATGGCCCTGTATTTCACTGAAGTCAGTCTCTCCTGCTGAGTCTCGTCCCACTGGAGTACATGGACACTCGGGTGCAGGATTTCAATGTGATTCAGCCCTTGTGTAGCTGGTCGTGTCCCATCATGTTGATAGAGGAACCTGTTAATGCTTCCTACATGCCTGTCTCGCTCTCTCACACACATTTACACCCTCACATCCCTCTTCCACTTTCCAAAGGGAAAATACTGTCAATGCAATCTGCTTATTTGAGGGACAGGTTACTCTTTGTTTCTTGAATTTTTGATTGGCCAGAGAGTCCATAATTTCACATGTCAGAGAAATGTTCACTATTCTGTCATTCTGTGATAGAAATAAAGGCCCATGCTCTGAAACAGGAGGATATAGTCTTGTTATTATTCCCCACACCCTGTTTTTCTAAGGTTCTGCAAACAGTCCTCTCACACAAGGCGACCGTATCCCACTGCATAACAGGCTTTGGGCAAGAAAATAAGCCAAAAGGCAGCCCACATTCCACGCGGAGTATGAAGACAATGCTAACAATTTCACTGCCAACTGAGAACGACGAACACCATATTAATGCACTGAACAAACATGAGTACAGCATCATCACCATCAAGAGATAACATAATCAAGAAAAATGGGATGTGTCAGTTTTCAAACCTGTATTTAACCCTCATCCTTCCCTTGCACTTTGTAATAAATCCTTCCCTCACAGCTCAAAATGACCCAAAGCCCAAAAATTATACTTAATTTTTTCTTTGTCCAGAAAGCTTATTTTATTTCATTTTGATAAAATATTTTCTATTTTTTAATGCAATTTCTTTTTTGGAGTTTTTTTTATTTTATTTACCTTGAAATTACTAGATTTTATCAATAAATAATAAATAAATAGTAAATTAAGCACATTTTTCACATTCTTTCAACTTCAATTCAAAATAACTCACAATTTCATGCATAACCCTTTTTATTCAGCTCAAAATATCTCACATTGGGTGTCTCTGCCGACCTCTTGTGAAAAAAAGATAATATAAGATGATATTTCATGACTCTATATGGAGCGGATGAGCTGTTCCGCTGGGTCCTAAAGTCAGTTTCTCTTCAGAATGCATTCAGATACACATGTAGACATTATAAAATATATTTTTTTGGTAGTTTTAGCATTTTTAGTTTGAATTTTGAGCATTTTTAGGTTTTTCTATGTGTACTGAAGCATTCCTCGCATTCCATTCATTCCTAAGGGGGTCAAATTGACCCGTAAGTAAAGGATTTATTACTTTTTTTAATTTCAACCACAAAACTCCTCGAATCCAGTCAGTTTTGTGCGACAAATGTCCTAGGGTGTTGGACAATTTTAAAAATGAGTTTCGGGTCAAAATGACCCGAGGGAAGGATGAGGCCATTTTTTGTTTTATACCCAATACTTTGGGGGTGCAAAGGCATTTCTGTCAGTGAAAGAAGCCAGGCATTGTTCAATGTTGATAAAACAGGTAATAATAAAGAGAGTTGTAACCAGGCCATACTGAAACCTGAAAGCAACATTGTGCTCATAAATGACAGTATGCAACGTTTTACCTTAAAGCTAACTCAGAAAGATTTTTAAAAGGAAACAGAAAGGTTTGGTTACAGCTCTTCGGCATGGCTTCAATTAGTGGGACTCCTAGATCTACCTTTTAAAATGTCCAAGCTTTTTCAAACCAGAGAACTGCACAGTGTGATACTAAACGTCAGCGGTGCAATGGTCAACTCTCTGTGACAGGCCAGGGTCAGCACTCGGCTGATGCCATCGTGTTGTGAAACTCGTTTAAGCACAGAGAGTATTAGAAGATTAAAGGAATACAGACTAGTGAAGCCATATACAGGAAGAAATCCTTGGCAACACTGCCGCCAGAACTCAGCGTCGAGTCTGGTGGCCAGACTTGTAATCCCAAGACAGGACAGTAGCTCACTTAATGAAGTAGTGTTTGCTTACTTCAATGTAAGCACGTCTAAGGCAACTATGAGCCTGCTTGAGAGGTCAAATAAAACCTACACACTCGGTGCAGATATTTCTCGAATCGAGGTGGTGTCGTATCCTCTGAGGTCACAGCGATGGCAGTAAAAGAGGCTTTTGTCTGTCACAGCATTCCAGAGAGGACTGCCACAAATTGCAGACCTTTAAACAGTTTGCAAAAAACTTGCACACAAGCAGACTGCACTATTGTTAGGATATAAGGGGGAGTCAGATATACCCTGTTTGTCATTTCATTGCGGTTGGCTAGTGATGCTATATCAATACAATTATAGAAAATTAATATCATTGATATGATTTGTGTCTTTAGTTTGCACCAGCAGATTAAGAAGTGTTCTGTTCTTCTCACATATTGGGGGACTTTATGTAGTTGGAGCTACAGATGAGGGAAAGTTGAGGTTTGCAGTTGTATAATGACTAAGGGTTTTTGTTATGGTTCGAAGTTTTAGAATGAACTGGATGAACTCGAAACATTGCCTTGTAAGGCTTAAGGTTAAGGACAGGTTTTGTTGTACCGGTTTAAGGGTGGGTCTCCCTTAAGGCCCCGTTATACTCACGGTGAAGTTCTTTTTTGTTCTTCGCTTAGGGGTAAAACGAAGTTTGAAATACGTGACCATACGATATACTGTTAGCAAACATCCTGACACCATACACACTGCTGAGAGCGATGTTTATATGAATATGTGAATATGTGCTGCACGCTTTCCTCTCAATAACAAAACACAACAGAAATGAGAAAACATCAGCTGAGAAAGCATCTGATCATAGTGATGTGGATCTGTTTGCTCTCTGAGATTCAGATCTCCAGTCACGTCACGTTTATTTATACACACTTTATACAGTAGATCGCTTTAAAGCAGCAGCTTTACCGTATTAAACATGAACAACAGTGTCAATTACAATCACAGCTTCAGTTTCTGCTATAAAGCGGCTCTCAGTGTGTTCATGTTTTTACTCACGTCTGACCTCGACCGACCGAACAGAACAAATGAAGATTTACACCTCAGAGAAGCCAC
This sequence comes from Coreius guichenoti, assembly GCA_039654105.1. Taxonomy (NCBI): domain Eukaryota; kingdom Metazoa; phylum Chordata; class Actinopteri; order Cypriniformes; family Gobionidae; genus Coreius; species Coreius guichenoti. Next base: position 822,082 of record CM077179.1, read on the forward strand.
ACCCACCTATTACATCATCACCACACGGACCAATGGGAGTTCAGAGGTGTTTACCAGCTGGAGCAAACTTTTCCAGAAAGCTGTTTCGAACTCCCAAAACGCACTCCAAGCAAACTTCATTTTGGTCTGATTTTGTTCGAAATGACGTCACAGTTCGTTCTTCAATTTCGCTTTAAGTATATCGGGGCCTAAAGTTGTGAAATACCTTTGCAGTGATATACTGTTCATGAACATCCCACCGCCGTCCGCACTGCTAAGAGCGATGTTTGTGAATATGAACACTGATGAATATGTAAATATGTGCTGCACACCTGGTCATCAGCTTGTTAGCAGAGAGCTCCATGAACTCAACTGAGTGTGTCGGATAAGAGAGACATACAAAACGTTCTGTCTCCAGGACCAGGACAGAAAACCACTGGTTAAGGGGAAGAGATAGTTTCAACAGTGTAATTATGGATATAATTACAGAAATTAAATTCAGATGTAGTTACAGATGTATTGGCACGTAGGAATTTTTAAAAAATGAAAGTAGAACGTAAAAAAAGATCAGCAGGTTGCTACACTGTAAAATCGAATTAGTTAGACTTACTTAAAAAAAAAAGCATGTAAACTGATTGCTTTTTAAAAAAACCAAGTAAAGTTAAATAGGAATAGTATGTTTTACTGACAAATGCTTAGTTAGTATAGTTCACTTACACAAGAGTTCTAGTAACTAAAAAAGAACTGTAGAGAGTACTTCATTATTTACTTTAAATAAAATGTAATATAAAATTAAAATATCATTGTTGTGTTTTGATGGTGAATGTTGAAGTCTGTGTGTGACTCAAACATGATCAATTGCAAGATATTGTTACAAACATAGAGGGATTATATCAGCACAAATGAAAGTTTCACAAGGTGTTAAATGACATAAGTGTTAGCAACAAAATTTTAAAAGATCATTATTTGATAAGAAATATTGTTATGTTATATATCATTCATATATATATATATATATATATATATATATATAAACATAATATATATTACGTTCCTTCCTTTGAAATCAAATAACTGTGATTTCTTGTTGCATCGCTGCATTAATAGCAAGAGAATTAAAATAATATAAATGAAGTTCCAAGTGCCCAACCGAAGGGAACACTGATCACCATAATGGTGACTTCAAACAAAAATTTTTTAGGGAAATCAACATCAATTTATGATGTTCTCTCAAATTTTTCAGTTGTATTGACAATTCAACATTCATGATGACTTTGGGAAATGAGTGAATGCAAACAGAGAAAAATAACTGCAGAAGTGGAGGACATGAGTTAAAAGTCTATTAACTCTTTCCCCACCAGCGTTTTTTTTAAAAGTTGCCAGCCAGTGCCAGCATTTTTGATCATTTTCACAAAAATGTAATGGCACCCAGAATTTGTTGTTGTATGAATATCTAAGCATGCAATATATATCGAAAGAAATAACAGAGCCTCTGCTTTTAAACAAAAAAAACTTTTATTCTAGCTTCATGCATTCTTTTTTTATCAACACTTGAATATGGGTAAGTTTCATAAAAAAGCAACATTTTGAGTAAAAAGCTGAGAAAATTAAATTTTTGTCAAAGACAACATCCAGATCGGATTCAGAACGATGATCAAACACAGATGGAGTAGATAGAGTCCATCAACACCCCTAAAACGTGCACAGTCCTGTAGCTTATCCTGGGTCGACATTTCATTCAGTAACATTAGATAGTTTTGATTTAGATGCTGTTTAATGTTGATGATCATGTTAGCTTACATATGCATCTGCTTACATATGAGATCGCTCGTTTCTGCGTCTTCTTCGCCTGTGTTTTGATCAGGAGATTCTGTACTCATTCAGAAGATGCATAATAGCGCCCCCTAGCATATAACAGTGAAAACATGGAAACCCAGAAAATTCTGTGTTTGCCGGGGAAGCGTTTTCTCACAAATTACAGAAAATTCTGTGTTTGGCCGGGAAAGAGTAAAGAATTGCCCGCCTCAAAAACTTTTTTTTTTACTTGACAAAATGGCACTCAAACCGATCAATTAATCTTAACTTGGGTTTTCTGAGTTAAAAAGGCATAGTATGTGAATAGTACAGATTACTAGATTTTTACAATTAAGTTTAAGATATTAAGTCAAGTTAACTAAAAAGTGTTAGTTAGAATCACTGTTGGATTTTACAGTTTAGTGCAGTGAGAGCAGTGGGGGTGTGATGTGGTGACTGATTGAAGACCAGATGCACTGGATCATCTGCAGAGGTTTAGTCATATGCTAGCGTGAAGGTCAGCCAACAGAGCATAGCAGAAGTCTTGTCTCGAAATGACGAGTGCTTGGACTAGGAGGTGTGCAGTAGACTTGGGCAAGTAGTGTCTGATTTTCCTGATGTTTAAAAGCATGAATCTGCACTATTCGTGCTTTATAACATCCTGATCTGTTGCAAGTGTGGTAAAGTTGTGTAAATGATGGTGGGGTCATCAGGTTCAAATGACTGTATCAGTAATAGAAGAAGTTGTGTGCCTATTATGCCCGTGTGTATATCAAGAACAGAAAAGGACCCAGCACTGAACCTTGAGGCACACAACTGCAGAATTTCAGTGGCCAGCAGCAGGGCAGTCTTTGTGAAATGTCAATTTTTTGAAGCTAGTTTGGTTTTTATAGATTAAAGGCACACTATGTAATTTTTCGCCGCTAGAGGTCGCCTATTCAAAACAAAGGCGTGGCTTGATAGGCCCGAGATTGAGCGCAGATTCATGGGAGTTGTAGTCTTCACCTCTACAGCCGGTGGAAAAGAATCAGACGGGACTCGGGCAGAGATCATGTTCATAGATGAGATTATTAACGTTACTGTAGTATGAAGCAGAGCAGGGCTGAGTGCTGTGGAGCTGAACGAGGCCGCTGGAGCGATTGCTAATGAGAGACGAGCGCGACACACGGTGACAGCAGAGGAGCTTTTATTTTGCCAGACGAGCGCTTCTGCTTCTTCCGCTCATGTGTGTGTGTGGTAACGCAGCGCTGTTTTATCATATTACACACATTTGAGTGTGTTAAAGTTATGTTATAATGCTACTCTGTGCGTTCGCTCGGTGCTACTATGAGACACTTGTTCACACTGCAGTGAGCTAGAGCGATATTAGAATATCATATTAATAAATGCTGGATGGCTTGTGTTGCTAAATGGCATGCAATTAATTTTAAAACATATTGTATGACAGAGAAAATGCTGTATTACTGTACAATAATTAGTAATGTCTCCAAACAGTTGTTCCCTTGTCTAATCAAACATATAATATATTAAAGCGTCTTTGGTGTTTCCATGGCTTCTACAAAATAAAACTGGAAATCAAGGGTAATGTGGGTATGATGTCATTGATAGGCGACGCACACACACAGGCCGTGTCCTGGTTAAAATCGTTTATTTCTCTGGATTTAAACATTCTTGGAAACATTTGGGATAATGCAAGGACACAAGTCAACAAAATACAGTGGGGAGAACAAGTATTTGATACACTGCCGATTTTGCAGGTTTGCCCACTTACAAAGCATGTAGAAGTCTGTAATTTTTATCATAGGTACTCTTCAACTGTGAGTGACGGAATCTAAAACAAAAATCCAGAAAATCACATTGTATGATTTTTAAGTAATTAATTTGCATTTTATTGCATGACATAAGTATTTGATACATCAGAAAAGCAGAACTTAATATTTGGTACAGAAACCTTTGTTTGCAATTACAGAGATCATACGTTTCCTGTAGTTCTTGACCAGGTTTGCACACACTGCAGCAGGGATTTTGGCCCACTCCTCCATACAGACCTTCTCCAGATCCTTCAGGTTTCGGGGCTGTTGCTGGGCAATACGGACTTTCAGCTCCCTCCAAAGATTTTCTATTGGGTTCAGGTCTGGAGACTGGCTAGGCCACTCCAGGACCTTGAGATGCTTCTTACGGAGCCACTCCTTAGTTGCCCTGGCTGTGTGTTTCGGGTCGTTGTCGTGCTGGAAGACCCAGCCACGACCCATCTTCAGTGCTCTTACTGAGGGAAGGAGGTTGTTGGCCAAGATCTTGCGATACATGGCCCCATCCATCCTCCCCTCAATACGGTGCAGTCGTCCTGTCCCCTTTGCAGAAAAGCATCCCCAAAGAATGATGTTTCCACCTCCATGCTTCACGGTTGGGATGGTGTTCTTGGGGTTGTACTCATCCTTCTTCTTCCTCCAAACACGGCGAGTGGAGTTTAGACCAAAAAGCTCTATTTTTGTCTCATCAGACCACATGACCTTCTCCCATTCCTCCTCTGGATCATCCAGATGGTCATTGGCAAACTTCAGATGGGCATGGACATGCGCTGGCTTGAGCAGGGGGACCTTGCGTGCGCTGCAGGATTTTAATCCATGACAGCGTAGTGTGTTACTAATGGTTTTCTTTGAGACTGTAGTCCCAGCTCTCTTCAGGTCATTGACCAGGTCCTGCTGTGTAGTTCTGGGCTGATCCCTCACCTTCCTCATGATCATTGATGCCCCACAAGGTGAGATCTTGCATGGTGCCCCAGACCGAGGGAGATTGACCATCATCTTGAACTTCTTCCATTTTCTAATAATTGCGCCAACAGTTGTTGCCTTCTCACCAAGCTGCTTGCCTATTGTCCTGTAGCCCATCCCAGCCTTGTGCAGGTCTACAATTTTATTCCTGATGTCCTTACACAGCTCTCTGGTCTTGGCCATTGTGGAGAGGTTGGAGTCTGTTTGATTGAGTGTGTGGACAGGTGTCTTTTATACAGGTAACGAGTTCAAACAGGTGCAGTTAATACAGGTAATGAGTGGAGAACAGGTTGGCTTCTTAAAGAAAAACTAACAGGTCTGTGAGAGCTGGAATTCTTACTGGTTGGTAGGTGATTAAATACTTATGTCATGCAATAAAATGCAAATTAATTATTTAAAAATCATACAATGTGATTTTCTGGATTTTTGTTTTAGATTCCGTCTCTCACAGTTGAAGAGTACCTATGATAAAAATTACAGACCTCTACATGCTTTGTAAGTGGGCAAACCTGCAAAATCGGCAGTGTATCAAATACTTGTTCTCCCCACTGTATATAACACTGTTCTAGTGGCTTTTGGATATTTTAATCCAAAAATCTTACATATTGTGCCTTTAAGGGCTTTTAAAGTCAATTTGAGAAGAAAGAAAGGAGCTTAAATGCCTAAATGTGGTGGAAATGTTGCCCGTTGTAAGAGATGTGTTGATGATGGGAGTGAGAACAGGTAAGAGCATGTTGTAGAAGATAGGATGGAGTATTTAAGTGACAGGTTGCAGGACAGATTGGATGAAGGACATCAGTCTCCATGAGAGGAGAGTAGAAGGAGAACAAGGATCTGTATGATGATCTGGGTGGCATCTTTGATAAGAAAAGCGCTGACTCAGTGAATGTTCTGTATGTCCAGGTTTTGGTGAGTTACTCAAGGTTATATTAGATCTAATAGATGTAGTCTGTTAGAATTGAAACATATATCAGACTAAAATATCTGATTCTGGGTAAGGGTCAGGGGTCTCATTTATAACCATTGCGTACGCACAAAACAGGCCCTGAAAGAGGCGTACGCCACTTCCGACGCATAAGTTGTGATTTATAAAAAACAAACTTGACGGGAAAATTTGCGCACCTGCACGCAAACTCTGACCGGTGCGTACAAACTCTTTTACTAGAGTGAGAAAAGTAAGGAAGTAAGAACAATTTTAAACTCTGTTTTCATTTTGATATACACATTTACATTAATGTTCCAGTTTCATTAATGGCGATATGCATTGAAATGACATAAAGTCATTTCTCATAAGTTAAACAAAAATTATATGAATTTAGATAGACATGTGGATGTGCTACTTTTGATCACTTTTCCTGTGACACACTGTTTTAATGACAGTAAGGATTAAATATAGGCTAATTCCAATAATTCCTCTTTAAACTAAACTGCAGATCTCATGTTATGACAAAATATGTTTTAGCGAGAACGATGATCAGTGATGCAGACTTACTTCGATATAACAGACACTGCAGGATCCGGTGGTCGAGCGGTCCATTGTCTGGTTTGAATCGGTCCAATGATAAGAGCTTACTGTACAACTGGAGTGTAAAGACATCTTCACAAATTTATGAAAAATACCACTATATTTGAAGGATACAACTTGAAGAAAACAGTAAGATTTGCACGTTTCCTTTTTAAAATAATTTGTCAGTGACGCACTGAGTTAGACGATTGTATTTACACTGCAATAAATAGGCCTGTTTCCATTAAAAATAGCCTCTACATCCTAAAAGATATGTTCACATTACCAGCAAAACTGAATGAATCAACTCTATTCTATAAACTTTATCTGAGAAGTATTTTATACAATTTTGTTTTTATGGATATTTTGATAGCCTATTTATTCTAAAACATAAAAAGGATATTCAGCAACGTACTGTGTAAGGCACAAATGGCATTTAGTCCATATCTAATATTTTTCAAATATCTTGTACTAACAGTGTTAAACATGGGAATATGCATGGAAATGATATGCAGATGAGGTTATGCATAGTAAAACTAGGCGTTGTAGCTCCATATATGGTGATTTCAGGGAGGAGACGGGGTGGAGATGCACGTACGCACAATCTTCTGCTGACTGGGATTTATAAAGGGATTTTCGTGCAGATTCTGGCGTACGCATGGTTTTATAAATCTGAAAACTTTTGTGCGTACGTACACTTTTAGGATGAAATCTACGGAAAGTTTTATAAATGAGACGCCAGGTGTTTTCAAAAACATCGGCTCAATGGGCACTGCATGTGTTCAGGCAAATTTGAGTCCAGTTCAGGGCAAAGAAGTGATGATTTGCTGGAGTACACGTCAGTGAAAGTGGAATAATGTGTTGGTGGCCAGTCTTGTTTATGAAGAGTCAAAGTCATCTTGTGTAAGAGTTGGCGGGGTAGTACGGAGGTGAAAGTGTATTTTCCGGGAGTTGACTAGTTATTTTTGCTCATAATGAGCCAAGAGCATATGGAGTTTATTGAATAATACAATACAAGGCAAGGTATTTGATATTTCCCATCATCTCTCAGTTGTCAGTCATCATCTCAAATGGCAGTACCACATTACTGTAATACACCCTGTATTAGGATATATTACAGCCATTGGTAATCCAACATTTTTAAGAATGTCAGATACGACAAAGGGGTTTAGGAAATCATAAGGCAAAGGCAAAAATATAGTAAGTACTCTCTTTAAATCCTTTCCCCCCTCTAGGCTCAAAACTGAAACGGTCTATGATTTCAGGCACCCCCACCCATCAGTAACCCGATTCCCTGCGTGGACGACACGCTCACAGTATGTCCCTTGTTTTAACACTTGCCTGCAGCCCAACTCCTGCAATTCTCTGGATTTAATGTGCAAAAGTGTAGTCGCCGCCTCACAGTTTCCTTTGAGCACAGACAGCCTGCGCTGTGGGGATAAACCCTTGACCTCCGCTGTCATTTATCTGGCTATCCAACACTTCTCTGCTTTACCTCTCTTCCACAGCATTCATTACCTTTGCTGCGTGTTGCAACAAATAGAGGCTCACATTTGACATGATGCATTTTGTCAGTACGATACCTGAAAGTCATGCTTTGAGTTGGTGTTGGCTAAACTGAGTAACTAATTAAGGGCGCGTCTCAATCAGCTCTCCAGCTTGTGAATCAGTGTGTTGTGTGCACAGATTCGGGCACTGGTAAGGACTGGCTCATTGCACATTTTAATGACTTTATTTCTGGCAACATGACAACATCCTCATTATTTATGAACAACAGCAGAATAGATATCTTTATTTGTTTTGTCATTCAAGAAAACATCAAAATATTGTTTATTATTATTATATTATATTATATTTTTTGTACAATGCTTTAGCTACGTTTGGAAGAACAGGACAATTATTTACAACATGCATGTTTATTTACACTTGCACCTGCACCATGGCAAGATTTTTCACATTATTTGACATCTCATGATATCTTTTGCTGTGCTTGTGTTGCGCTCAGATTTGCTCAGGAGCTGCAGGTTTTGGTCCCTGAGACGAGTATAAATATTATCGTAGGCATGCCGTGCCGTTCAGGAGGTGTTTCATCTGTAGGCCTCTATGGTTTGTTTAACTTTGTAACTTACGTAAGTAGTGCTCAAATATGAGGAAAAATTATGAGTGTCCCAAAGGACGCTTTGTATAAAGCTGGTGTGTTGATAGGATATTCAGCCAAAAATATTATACATTATTTCCATGATGAAAGTGAAAAATCATGTTTTATAATCAAAGCTTTGTTGAACTTTCTTGCGGCTAAAGTCCAATCACTCACTTTAATGACTTGTTGAAGGAATTCAAGCAAAGAGGATTTCAGCATCAAAAGTCTTTGTAACTCCTATTGAACTACGGCCTTGCATTGGTTACTGATCCAGTAAATTAAAGTCTTATTCAGTTCTTTAAAACACTAAGGCCTGGTTTCACAGACTGGGTTTAGATTAAGCCAGGATTAGGCCTTAGTTCAATTAGGATAGAAGCTTTTATAAACGTGCCTTAGAAACAAACATTACTGGTGTGCATCTTGGGACAAAACAATGGCAATGACATATTTCAAGATATGCTTTCAGTTAAAACAGCTCAAACATGCATTTCAGTCTGAGACTAGATTAATCCTTGTCTGTGAAACCGGGGGAAAGACTCTCCCTCCAGTACTAGTTAAAGGGTTAGTTCACCCAAAAATGTAAATCCTGTCATTAGTTCCTCTCCCTCATGTCGTTCCAAACCCGTCAGACCTTCATTCATCTTCAGACACAAATGAAGATATTTCTGATGAAATCTGAGAGGTTTCTGACCCCTCCATAGACAGCAATGTAATGAACACTTTCAAGGTCCAGAAAGGCAGTAAAGACATCGTTAAAATAGTCCATGTGACTCTATTGGCTCAGCCTTAATGTTATGATACTTATAATATAAAATAATACTTTTTGTGTTCTGATTCTTAATTTGTGTTCCAAAAATGAATGAAGGCCAAAACAAGCATTTGCAATCGGCTTGAGCCAAGAAATAAGATGAAAAAATAATTTTGTTTCTAGCCCTTACGGTTCAAAAGTTATTAGCACAAACGTGAGTGCAATGTTGGTGGCGCTAGATGGGATCAGGTGGGATTGAGTTAGAGACTCCAAATTTGCTGTGGTGACAGTTCAGACTGTCCTCTATCTGTGTGCCAAATTTCATAACTTTCCCGCAAGCGGTTCAATGGGCTGCCATAGTCTCAAGAGCGGAAGAAGAAGAAACAGAAAATGAATAAGAACGGCAACGATTACAATAGGAGCCTACACACCTTCAGTGCTTGGCCCCTAAAAACTGCACGAATATTTAAATGTTGCATTTCGCAGGTAGTTTAAGACGGCTTTAGATTTTTAACGGGAATACTAATATTTAAAAAAAATAATAATATAACTGTCACAGTGATGTTCTGTTTTGTTCATGGACTTTCAGTTTGTTTTCAGATGTCACATGTTTCTTTGTTCAGTTTCCCGCCACTCGTCTGTCCCCATAGTTACCGTCATTATTAGTTCATATGTGTCAGCTGTGTCCTGTTAATCAGCTCGTTTCTGTTTGCTATTTAGTTCTCCCCTTTCACTCAGTCTTTGTCCGATCACTGTTATGATAGATGTGTTGTGCTTTTGTCTGTCTTTAGTTTATGTGAGATTAAACTACTATTTGAACTGTACCTGCCTGTCTTCGTCTTCCTGCCAGCACGCACCCATGACAATAACATTTTTTAAAAGCTATTACAATAATGAAGATATTACATTTTTTGTGAGTTTATAATGTAATAATTTTCTTAATGTAAAAATTATTACATTATGAACTAAAGATTTTATCCCATTTTGAGAAAAGTATTACATTATGAACATTTTAATATAATAATAATAATGTAATATTTATTACATTATGAGTTGCTACAATCTCTTTAATTCATCAGAGAATTTTACTGATTTTTGGCCATACTCACAAAACGTTCATTTATAGCTCTATACAAATGTTTTTTTTCTTTTCTTTGAATGCATCGGATTTCTTAACTCAAATCGTTTACAACTAGCTGCTAGTTAGCACACGTGCATGTGCTTTTATAATTTATTTAAAAACTTATTTTTTTAACTTATTACTAGGTATAAAATTGCATGTGTGCAACATACTGTATATAAAGTCTACAGATTGTGCAGTCCATCCTCTACTGTTCACCACAATGGTAACCTTCAAAATTACAACATAACAGAAGATTAAACACTAACACATTTCTCCCTATATTAAACAAATAACTCTTCATTTCAACATTGATTCTCCTTGTTGAGAGAATCAAGAGAATCAATTGCTTTGGCCAATCTGATGCAAAGCATGCTGAGATCTAGAACCCTGCCGCACTCGTTCGGTTTAAGTTCAGCTAAATATAATCAGTATTTGAGTTCACTTAAGTATAGTGAACTTTCAGTAATACTTGAGTGAAATAAACTCATTTCATTGGGTTGATGTCACTGTTCGGGTTTACAGTGTATATGTCTCTTGTCCATAATAAAGCACATCAAATTCTGCACTGAAGTAGCATGGAGAAAGGGGATTCTTAAGGGATTCTTCAGGTTTCTTAAGCGTTTAAACAATGGCCACTGGAGCAAGAATAGTACGCTTAACGTATTCTGACTGCTGGAATGCATTAGCAGTTGCATAACATTACAGGTAAGGCAGAGTCGTCAGGCAGGTGTGGATGCTGATCATATTTAAACTGCTGAAATGAAAAACATACATTAACACACTCACGCATGTGAGGTGCATTCACAGCTTCCAAACGCATACATAGACAGCACAGGTTCTTCTGGCTCTTGTGCACTAAATGTTAATTTTGATGATTTTATTAAACAATACGGGCTTTTCCACATCTTGTTTATTTTATACAGTATAAAATATGTTTTAATGTGTACATTTTTTTTTTTAAATAAATGGTTTAGGCATGCCTAGGTCAGTAGTGGGTCAGTGGCGACCTCTGGTGGCGATCTGAAGTAAAGTCAGCGTGGATGTGACCGCCCAGGAGTCTTGTGGAATAAAAGACATCATCTCATTTTACATTTGTCTGCATCTCATCAGTGTTATTGTGTCTTTGCATTATCCCAGTTTGTTTAAAACTGATGGACCCTGTTATTTACAACAAACCAATTATATGTGGAAAACATCTATTTATAAAGACCTTAAGAAACTTTGAATTTCCTGAATTTTGAAAGCAGGATAACATGTTCGTTAACTTCCGATTCTGGCAGCTGTTGCTCACATCCCATGGGAAATTATAAGGGAAACTAAAGTGATTTTCATTAGGGAAATAGAAGAAATCGGCAAACGGTAGCAATTGGTTAATTTCCAATCTTATTATATGTTAATGATTATTACACAGTTTGGCAAAAGTCAAACCCAGCAATTGATTTCTCGAGCCTAAAGTATATTTATAAATATGCACATTATAAGTATTCACCATTTTTTTATACAATGACTAAAAACCTTGTGCTAGATCAAAACTGGCAAACTACGGCCCGGATTCAGCCCTCAGCATGATTTAATCTGCCCCACGAGTCAATTATCCTGCGCCTGTTCTGTCATGCAATCGCTCTGTTGTCTTCAGTAGCACTTAACAAGCCTCAACAAGTGTTTACCATGCAGTGAAACTAGGACTGATCTGGACACCACATGCAAAAGCTTGATCTCAGAGTCGGAGTCAATCAATCAAGAAGCCATAATATTGTTATAGACGGCATTATTTTCTAAATCTGAAGAAAAGGTGAGAAAACTACTCAGTGAAAAACTACTGGATCATTTGAGAATCTGAAGAGCTGGATTGAGCTCGTAGGACTAGGAAGCCAATGGCATCACTAGAAAAGCCCAGACTCATTGTGGTCAGATTTCAGCGGATAAAGCTAAAAACATGAGAGGTTCAGGCTTCTATATTAATGAGGAGTTCCCTGAAATCGTCCAGCAAAGAAGGAAAGAACTACTGCCAGCAATGAAAGCAGAGGTGACATAATATTTGAGACATGACAAACCTCGTCCGTCCATCTGTTGACCACAAAACAGAAAGGCCGAAGTTCAGAGTTTTGCTCGTTAGTTTCTATGTGAGGGATTTATCGAGTTTTTTTTACCTAATCACACGTTTATAGTAGATTATTTTTACACACATTGTGGACTACAAGAAATCTGACTTTGAAGCCCTTTGACCTCCTAAACTTCTCATGTTCATGGTCCTCATGGTCATCATTTCATTCCTCCAACCTTTGCGGTTTATTTTTTTTATACTGAAACTCATTTTATTATTGTATTGTATTATATTTAAATTGATTCGCTAGATTTAAAACTAGAAAAACAACTGCTGGTAAAGATGAAATATGCTACAACTTGATAAAACACCTAAACATTGAAAGTCTTGAGAAATTACTATTGCTATATAACAAAGTGTGGGAAGAAGGTAGAATGCCAGGATGACAGACAGATTACATCACACATTTGCAGATGAATGGAACATGTGATAAATGAGAGATCAGTGTACGTCCCGGAGAGTAGAAATTTGATAGCAACACATCAAAGAAATTCAGAAAAAGGAAAAGCACTGTGGATCCAATAATATATCTAGAGGATGATGGCATATGATATGCTGAGTGTTGGAGGAAAAATGTTTAATTGGATAATGGATTTTCTAGAAAGAAGAACTATGGAACTATGGAGGATGGGATCAGAGACATCCAGACAGTACAGAGTAGAAAAAGGAACAGTAAGCCCAACTCTGTTCTCCATTATGATTAATGCTATATTATTAAATATTGCAACAGATATGCGAAGATCATTGTTTGTGGGTGATGGAGCTTTATGGAAAAGAGGAAGCAATGTCAAGTATATAATAAAGAAAGAGCAAGATGGAATTAACCAAATGAAAAGTTGGGGTATAAAATGGGGGTTTAAATGTATAATTGAAAAGACAAAGGTTGTTCTTTACAAGGGGAAAAAATCAGAGAGGGTCAGTTGAAATTGCATGGGAATTAAAAAAGTTGAACGTTTTCAGTTCCTCGGAATATATGTTGACATGGAAACAACATATAAAATATGAGTGATAAATGTCATGAGATGTTTCAGGACTAAAATGGGGGGCTAATGTTGTAGCTTTGAAATATATTTATGTATCTTTAATTAGGTCAAGATTAGACTATGGAAGTATTGCTTATGGCTCAACGTCAAAATCTGTGCCAGCAGATCTAGATATTGTACGAGCTTGAGCTTTAAGAGTTTGTCTAGGAGCAGTAAGAACTACCCCAGTGTTTGCAATGCATGTGGAAGCTGGAGAAATGCCATTGGGGTTACGTCGAAACCAGCTGGACTAATCTGAGAGGGCACAGAGTCTACCACCCAACAAAAAAGGTGTTGCAAACATTTTGGGAGAAGGAGAGGATGCATGGAGAAAGCTTTAGGCGGAAAGGATATCAAATGGGAAAAGATGTGGGACTATATGATAAAGAATTTGGAGAAACATACTGTATATGGCACCAGTCGGTATCCATACATAGATATAGAATTACTGAAGATAAGACAAAATAGTAAGACTTCTGATATAATAGATGAGTACTATAGGTATAGGGACTGTAAATACAAGGACAATTTCCATATTTTCACAGACGGATCGAAAGATATAGAAACAAATGCAACAGGAGCAGGAGTTAATGTGCCCAGTTACCATTGAATCTTAACAAAAGAGCGTCTGACTATCTATATAATCTATATATGACTAAAGTTTTGGGATGCCTGCCTTTACATGCACATGAACTTTAATGACATCCCATTCTTAATCCGTAGGGTTTAATATGGAGTTGACCCACCCTTTGCAGCTATAACAGCTTCAACTCTTCTGGGAAGGCTTTCCACAAGGTTTAGGAGTGTGTTTATGGGAATTTTTGACCATTCTTCTAGAAGCGCATTTGTGAGGTCAGGCACTGATGTTGGACGAGAAGGCCTGGCTCGCAGTCTCCGCTCTAATTCATCCCAAAGGTGTTCTATCGGGTTGAGGTCAGGACTCTGTGCAGGCCAGTCAAGTTCCTCCACACCAAACTCGCTCATCAATGTCTTTATGGACCGACGTTTTGTGCACTGGTGCGCAGTCATGTTGGAACAGGAAGGGGCCGTCCCCAAACTGTTCCCACAAAGTTGGGAGCATGAAATTGTCCAAAATGTTTTTGAGTTCCTTTCACTGGAACTAAGGGGCCAAGCCCAACCCCTGAAAAACAACCCCCCTCCACCAAACTTTACACTTGGCACAATGCAGTCAGGCAAGTCCCGTTCTCCTGGCAACCGCCAAACCCAGACTCGTCCATGGGATTGCCAGACAGAGAAGCGTGATTGGTCACTCCAGAGAACACGTCTCACTGCTCTAGAGTCCAGTGGCGGCGTGCTTTACCCCACTGCATCCCACGCTTTGCATTGCACTTGGTGATGTAAGGCTTGGATGAGCTGCTCGGCCATGGAAACCCATTCCATGAAGCTCTCTACACACTGTTCTTGAGCTAATCTGAAGGCCACAGAAGTTTGGAGGTCTGTAGCTATTGACTCTGCAGAAAGTTGGCAACTTCTGCGCACTGTGACCCTCAGCATGCGCTGACCCCGCTCTGTGATTGTACGTGGCCTATCACTTCGTGGCTGAGTTGCTGTTGTTCCCAATCGCTTCCACTTTGTTATAATCCCACTAACAGTTGAGCGTGGAATATTTAGCAGTGAGGAAATGTCAGGAATGGACTTATTGCACAGGTGGCAACCTATCACGGTACCACGCTTGAGTTCACTGAGCTCCTGAGAGCGACCCATTCTTTCACAAATGTTTGTAGAAGCGTCTGCATGCCTAGTGCTTGATTTATACACCTGTGGCCATGAAGTGATTGAACACCTGAATTCAGTGATTTGGAGGGGTGTCCCAATACTTTTGGCAATATACACTGCTTGCAGAATTATTAGGCATGTTAATTTTCTGATCATATTTTTTTTCTAGGCACATTTTACCAATTACAAACCACATTGATCTTAATAACTACTATTAATTTTGTATTTTTGTAATTTTGTATCCACAAGCTCAGCTGTTTTCAGAAAGAATCGGTCTTTTATAAATGTGATAAAACTAAAGACTCTTGGGAGATATGAAGGATCAATACTACTCTATAGATACTCAAGATTAACATGAGACTGGCAGAAACTGTGTGTGTTATGACCCCTTTAATGAACAAATAAGCCTGAACCTTGAGCTGAGACCTACATAACAGCTTATTTTTATCAGTTCTTTTGTCTTTGGGTCATTATATTTCTCACAGATTTCTGCTCGTACTAAATCAGATACAGATAAAGTTACAGTAAAGATTACATTTATATGAATGCACTAAGCCGGGCTCACACTTCAGGAGTTTTAGGTCGATTTATCCCCGATTTTCCCCTCCCGATAACCGGAGAAAAAATCCTGTTGAGGACCTCGATCGGTTCCGATGTTCGGTGCAGATTATCTGGTAATGTGAGGCGTTCACAGATCGAATCTTGCACCTCTCGATCTGCTCTCACACAAATCAGGGCCGCCCTGATCATATCAAACATGTTTGATATTTAGGATTTTAAATCGATTACGTCAGTTCTTTTACAATAGCCAATGAGAGAAGTGAATGAGAGCACTTTTGAAATTGCGGCTGCGAAACAAGCCGCGGGGTCCATTGAACAGCGGAGATGGCGGAATGGCGGAGTGTTGCAACAACACGTCTATTTGTATAACGTGTCTTCTAAAACATGACACAACCGTATGGACAAAGAGAAGAGCTGAGGAGAAATCACCTTGGTTTTGAACACCGGGTGAGTGTAGAAAGCTGCTAGTAAATGTAAACATTACCTGTTGAGACATCAATGACGATCTGCTACGTACGTGTTTACATTCGCTTCCCCATGAGATCAGGTGAGGTGCTCGTCCTGGCATGATAATCTTAATAATATCTTGTAGTGTGTGATGCGCAAAAATGTTAAAATCTTGTAGTGTGTGCATATTTGAGATTTGAGAGAAAAAAAATCTGTGAAGATTCTCCTTAGGCGAGTGATGCCACCAGATTTCATAATTGGTTAGGATTTAAAAACCCCTCTAGTTTGAGTCCAACTTTAGTGAGAGAGCGATTGCGTGTGAATTTATTCTACCTGGCAGCGTCTCTCTACTAATATTGAAGCTGTGGGTTTTAGTTCCTAAGAAATATATGCTAGAACGTTTCAGTTTCAAAGCTATTTTATTGATAAATCACAGAACAGTGTTGACAATACATTTCTGCACTACTGAATGATTCTGAATATTACTGTCTGTATGTGTGTGCATTACAATGCAGCAGCGCATTAGTTCAGAACGACGATTAACTTACGTGTACGATAAGCTGTTTAAAAGTGCATTCACCCGATCAATTTTGAGCATCCAGGTGGTGTAATCAAACATATCTTGTGGAGTGCTCTCGGAGGATGCATTTATTTGTAATTTTAACTGTAGGAACACTCTCTACTAATGAGCTGATTAGTTGAATCAGGTGTGTAATGTCTTCAGCAATCCTATAAGATCATTACAAATCGCACTGTACAACATGGATCTGATAAACTTGGCTACATGTAAGTAAGTAGACTGTATGATGATGACACCTGTTGAATCCCAGGCTACGACGCAAGTTAGTATAGAAGAATAAAACGCCATCAACATGTGCTAGTGCTGAACAAATAGAGAAAGATGAATCACACTTTGGCAAATGTGGTTTTTATGTGCACTGAAAAAAAGAGGAGAATATGGATGCTGTCATGGTTAGGGAAAAATAGGCCAACTTGACATGCCAATTTTGCAAATGGAGCTTGAGGTAAGTAGTTTTAAGTTTTACCATCATATCGCATTAATCTATACATCATTTCATGTTGCATTTTTATTGGCTAGTCAGTAGACGTAGGACGTAGCAGCAAACACACTGAGAGATGATCCTGATAAATTTATGACACTGTCAGATAATTATCATAGGCTATCTTTGGTCGCAAGACCGTCTTTGAACCTCTCTCACTGTACGACATAGGACCACCGTTTAGGAGCCACGACCACAGAAATCACCACGATTGGTCATCTTTCGTCTGGGACAGCCCAAAATCGTACCGGGCATAACTCTCATTTATCTGGTTCAGCTCAAAACCTTGTGAGCTTAATTAAAATGTAACCATTACTATTTTCAGATGTTCCTTCTACAACTGAAGTATGTACTAAGGCTGGCTACACGCTTGAAGATTTTAAGACAGATTTTGGGGCCAATTTGTAACCCCCAACGATCGGGAATGAACAGTGAAAAGGTACACAATAATGTACTCCGCTTCAGGCCGGATAGATATGCAAGTAATTTGCAGGTTCACCAAAAACAAGGGGAACACAGCACTGTTTGAAATGACTTAATGTTTACATTACCTCAACATGAAGGAAAGTGTATAAGAAAAACAGGGAAAGAGTCAAAATTCAACCTGGCCCACAGCGTCATCTGACCAATCAGCTCTTTTACTGAACAATGTTATTTATCTGACGAAATCTTTACCTCTCCAGAGTGTCTATTATCACTTCTTTGTCAGTGGTAGTGATGTCTCATTAAATGTGTTTGAAGCCTAACAATCCGAGGTGTTAGATAAACAGACTTGTGCTGATGCAATCGGTGCTGTTGTAGAGATGGTAGCTTAGATCCATTCCCTTGGGAGTAGGGTACTCATTAAAACACCCAGACTAAAACACCTAGAACTTTACTGAACTTTGTTTAAAACAAACAAAAGTGTCACTTTAATAATATGTTGTTATGATAAATGCGCATGTACGTTTTATACAACTAGTATTCTAGTAAAGTTGTGTGTGTGTTTTAATCTAACTGCAGTCTCAGTTTAGTGTCTGTTTCTGGCAGATTATGTCACTAGTGTTTGTTGCATTGTTTGTTGCAAGACAGATGTAGCCAGAGATTGCCTCAAGCAGCTAAATGTATCCCAAACTCTCTTTGTAACAGTCTGTAGTTATTCAAAGTGGAAACAGGTGAAGTTGCTTTACCAATGAAAGTGGTGGATCAAAAAAAGATTTGTGTGCTGCGTCCCAATTCACGTACTTATACTATGCCCTAAAAATATGTGGGTCATTCTATAATTGCGGGTACATCTCATGTCCGTGATGTATATTTTTAATATATTTCCATAAATATAAAGCCCAAGTGCTTATTTTCATAGTACAAAATTATATTTTCCCCAGTCACACTACTACATGTGGAAAAACCCATATCTTTTGTTCAAAAATGAGGTTCATATCACATAGAACCCTGGTTTTCAGCTGTCCGGTTTTGTAAAGTTGCTCATTCTACTCTGCATTTAAGCATGACAATTATCTCAAACATAAATTAATTTTATAGTTTTACCTTCACTTAGATTAGATAATCAAGACATTAGGTTGTGATCTTCAAAAATAAAAGGTGTTTATTGTGATATACCTTATTTTATGCGTGTCCGAAAAACCATTGTCAACTAAGTTACCCACTAGGAAAACCCCCTTCAAAAAGAAATAGATTGTCCCAATCTCACATAATTTGCATAGTGTGATGTCATTTCATCATGAAGCACAGGGATGAAAGACTAAAAGTTGGGTCCTCTCTCTTTTCCATAATATTAGTTAAAAAAGCAAACCTGTGTCAAGAGTGGATTCATTGACTGTCCACAGTGTTACATAAGTATTATTGCTGCAAATTTTAACAACAAAATTTTACAAAAACTTATGTTATGTTTATGAAAATATATTTCTAAACATACCATGATCTCATTGGTTCTGGGCTTCCATGTTGAGTACAGGCCCAAAATGCTAAAAAAATGTCAACTAAGTTACCGTCAACTGTGTTACCCAGTAAAGGTAACATAGTGGACAGTAGCAAACTTTTACGCGTGGTGAAACTCAGGGACCAAGGCGAGAGGATCCAAATGCAGATGAGTTTTAATAATAGCATTAACAGGAACCAAAACAACAGAAACCATGAAGAGGAGAGAACCAAACACATAACAGCCATCAAAAGACAAGACAAGACTAGACCTAGAACATGAGCAAACACTGGGGTATTTATACACAAGTTAACCAGTGGCTGACGAGGGATAAGTGTAGGTGATTTGTTTACCCTTAAGGCCAAAGTATACTTCACTTTTTACGTGTACGCGAGGGTCAGCGGGCAGTGCGCGTGATGCGAATTTTGTCATCAGAAGAGTATGTGCGTACTTAAACCGCTGGATTTTTGTAACCGCGCAGGTTGCACATGCGATTAATTTTTTTAGCAGTATTTACATGGGTTGTAACTCGAGGCGAGAGATTGCTCAACTGCGCGTGCGTCTAACGCCTGTGTACGCATACGAGTCAAAAGAAGTATACTTTGCAAGGCTGTGCGCTCGACTGTTTATAATTTTATTGCCATGTCAATCAAGGTTGATTAGCACAATTTTTATCTCCTTAAAACCAAACGATGACAAAATAAAATAAAAATAAATCCATTTTCTCAGGAAAACGGATCAAAACAGGGCAAATACATTCAAATGCAGTCATGCATGACTAAAATGTCCAAGTGTAAACTGTCAAAATCACGAAATTAACCGATGACTTTAACCCATGGAAAAACACATGCATCATTTTCAAATGTCAACAGAATAAACTAATTTAAGTGCAAAAAGTGCCCATTATAAATGATCGGAATAAACAACGTAATTAACAGGCATTACACACACATTAATGCACACACCACAGCTAAAATATGTAATTCATTGATACATACTGTACCATAATACTACAACAAAAAATGAACAACAACAAGAATGCATTTACCTTTGTGTTGTGCTTTAACTTCAGACAGAACTACAGTAGCTTTACGTCTTTCGTGAAGTATATATTTGTAGAACATAACGCAGAACTTAACACAGCAGCTTTCAGCAGCTGCCGGGATGAGTAGAGCGCAGTCTAGACGGTTTAAAAGTTGCAGATGTCCTGATCAGGCCAGTGTGCACACGATGATGGACAGGAGTCATATATTCAATTTCAATTCAAGTCATTCAACTGTGCTCTTAGAGTTAGTTATATTTAAGTCTGCTTTGAGTCTTCGATGTCACAGGTGTAATCCACGTTTTGAGAGTTGGTTCACTCTCACACTCATTACTGTAGATACAACTTACTGTATATTTATGCCACTTTGGCATAGCGATCACTTGAATATACAGCTACGAGTTATCGCGCTAAAAACCTGTCATGAATGATCATGTCTGCCTGCTGATCGCTGATTGGCTAAAAGTACGTGCTCGTCGGCGACGTCAACACCAACGCCAGCTGACTCTACGCTGGGCCTGTGTGTTTAGTAACGTCATGATGACTGGTTTTATGAAGTACATGCACACTTGAGTTATTAACCAATTAGACTATAAAATTTACATGTTTGAAAACCGCCAAACTGACCCCAAACCAGCCCAAATTTTGTCCACCCGCCCAAGCCCGTGTTTACCTGCACAATCAAATTCAAAACCGCCCAATCTGGCAACACTGCACACTGTCAGTCCAAATCCGATTTTTTTGCATATCTGATTGAAATCTGATCAGATTTAGCAAGTGTGAATGGCAAAAAATCACATGAAATGGGATTTTTACAAATCCGTTTCGATTTCTGGAAATCCGTTTCAGTCTGTACTGCTCTGATTGGATTTTGCTGGGTTTATGTGACTTTCTCACGCCATGTAAAATGGAAACGTCATATGTTGTTATAGGAAACATGGTGAAAGTCGCTACAGAAACAAGGTTGTGTTGTTGCAAAGTGCAGGACGAGCAGAAAATGACCATATAACGGAGACATGTTTTGAGACCGGTAGAGACAACAGCACAGAATAAAGCCGCTCATACCAGCCACATATGGTTCTGACGCTGCCTCAGAAGACAAACCACGCAGACGTGTTTGCTACACTAAACAATAGGGGTGTAACGGTACACAAAAATGATGGTTCGGTACATACCTTGGTTCTGAAGTCAAGGTTCAGAATGTTTTCGGTACAGCAGGGGAAAAAAACTAATCAAATCAAATCACCTTTATTTATATAGCGCTTTTTACAATGCCGATTGTTTCAAAGCAGCTTCACAGTGGTAACAGGAAAATAATGAACAGAATTTGATTCGGCTGTACAGCCGCTCTGGTGAAAACGGTGATGTCATCAGCTCATTTCAATTATCATATAGTGTCAATGCGGGCAGATCAGTAATATAGTTGAAATTTAAGTGTCCCCAACTGAGCAAGCCAAAAGACAAAGGCGACGGTGGCAAGGAACCAAAACTCCTTCAGGGCCAGAATGGAGAAAAAAACCTTGGGAGAAACCAGGCTCAGTCGGGGTGCCAGTTCTCCTCTTTTCAACAAACCATGTTGTTGTTTTTTTATTTATTAAACAGTGGTTTACTGAACAATCTATGTCTGTCTTTAAAATGTCTGTCAATATTGCTGCAACCGGTAGCAAAATACACTGCAGTTTATGAGAGATTTGAAGAGCTTAAACTTTTTGCAAAATATATTAGCAAAATATTTTAGAATAAGGTTATAGTCATAGTGATCACATTCTAATCTGCTCCATCTATGACACATGTGTGCACTGGTACTCGTTCATTAAAGTCTGCAAAGTTAAATGTAGACTTGCTTGCTGTCAGTATAATCCTTTATGCGAAATGGAAATACTTAATGTAAAGTGTAAGATGCAAGTTGTGGGTGTCTCAAACCCATTAACAACACACGCATCTGATAGGAGGGCAAGCCACGTAGGTTTATGATTTAGTTTGAAGTACTTAATATGAAGCACGCCTCATGTTTAAGACAACTTGAATCATGCACTTATTTGGCAGCAGCTCACTCTGTGTTCTTTGTTATTTTTCAGATTTGTTCGCAACATCAAAGTAGAGGTCTTGCCGGGACTGTTTTTTTCGTCCCGCTCCCGCTAGGTTCTATTCCGCACCCACCCGCTCCTGCTTAAAATTCACTCTGTGTTCACCCGCTTACCGCTTAGAATGATTTTCTTCCCGACCCGACCGATCCAGCTAAATTTAGACCTCGTTTCCAGATTTAAATTTCCCCTAAAGAAAGAGAATGACTGGGATAACAAATATAAAATGTTGGCTATAGGCCTACAATAATTTTATTTGTTATTTTTGTCTTATCATGATACTGTCAACACCGTAAAAAGTGTCACAGAGGAAAATAGGCTAAATCAAATACGACATCTGTCACTCAAAATTATAAGCCAAAAATACAAATAAACGAACACTGTCGGCTTACTAGCTAATGTTATATTTTTGAAATATGTATATTCATTTATATTAAATAAAATATTTTTTTTAACATACAAGAACAGAATGTCGCTGACTGACGACAGTTTCATTACCAAACGTCTCTCCTCCAAAATCCGTCCACAAAGGCTGAATGTTCTCTCTGAAGGTGCTCTCGTGGACGGGATGTAAAGAACATATATTGCCAGGTTCAGGGCAGGGAACTGGGAACTGTGTGAACGCCACCATTGCAGAAAGTTTTGTTCACTTCAAGTTCAAGGGCGGATACGCTGTTGACAAAGGATGTCAGGAGCGGCCGGGCTATTGTCAGACCACCCGCTCCCCTACAAAGTGCACCAGAGTTACCTACCGCTACCGTCTTTGATTTGGAAATGTACTCCCGCGCCGCAAGAAAACTGATCGGGTCAGAGCCACGGGAATGCAGACCTCTACATCAAATTATATCAGTATAAACAATATTGTCTCATCCTAGGGAGGAAACAGAGAGTTTGAAATGGTCTTCCACACACAGAGAAGTTCTGCTCGTGCTGTGGTTAAAAAACACTGTATTTGTTGGGTACACAAGCGTAGCGTACAGAAGACCTGAGACCCAAAGACCTGAGATTTTTGTTTACCACAACATTAGATAAAAAGACTATCTTTTTTTTTTATTCACTCAAATATTTGTCTGTATGTGAGAAACGTCTCGGGTTACTTGACTGTAACCCTGTTCCCTGAGAAAGCAAGAATGAGATGCTGCGCTGAGTTAGCGCTTTGGGAACACCTTTGTGTGTGACCGGCTGTGAAATATGTGCGAACACGCCAAGGAACTTGGCCTTGAACTTGGCAGCCTCTGACGGTGAAGTCATTGGAATGTGTGCTCATCAGAGGCTATAATTAGATGTGCCACAGGTGTGTTTTCAGGTATCACTTTGTCTGAAGAGAAGTCTGGGCACATCCTCAGTGCGGCAATAAAGCGCAGCATCTTGTTTCCTGCTTTCTCAGGAAACGTTACCATTCAAAATCTGCCCTGAGTCAGCACTTTGGGAACGAGAATACCAACGCGTCACACTGGATGTGTCTGGACCCTGCACTGTTGTGTAGTGTATGCTCACAAAAATGCAAAAGGTCTCAGACATGAGCTTGAGATGTTGACTTAAGAATGTAAGAGCCCGGAGTAGCATTAACATGCTGTAAAAATCTGTGAAATGAATGTATGCAGAAAATGTATGTATGCAGAGAGGACCAGCCTGCCACATCACATACTGTACTTGTTGCAAGGGGGCACCCCTTGTCAAAGCTTGGGAGTAAGCAACACCCCTGGTGGAATGAGCCCTAATTCCTAGAGGCGAAGCTTGATCGTGGCAAGGGCAATAGCATCCCTCACCCAGTGTGTCATTGTTTGCTTGGTGGTGGCCGCCCCCTGTTTCAACCCATAGCAGACGAAGAGTTGCTCTGACTTACTCCACTGGCTAGGGCGGTGGACATAGGTCTGAAGAGCACGGACTGGATAAAGTTGGTGAAGTTTCTCCTGCTCCTGCTTTGTGAAAGGTGAAGGACAGAGAGCTTCAAGAGTGACCGGATGTATGGTCTAGAATGGAACCTTAGGCAGGTAGTCAGGGTGAGGATGCAAAATAGCTTTCACCATCCTTGGAGTAAAGTCTAAGCAGGATGGCGAGGTCGGCACAGCTTACAAATCTCTAACGGGAGGCCTCAGTTGCCTGGCCCCACGGATGAAGTGGGCGAGCAGAGGGTACTTCCAGACTGGCACCCTGTCAGTCAAGGCATGGCAAGCCATTATAGCGGCCACATAAACCTTGAGAGTGGCGGGGAAAATGCCCGCTGATAACTTTTCCTGCAGAAACTCCAGAACTGAAACAATCTGGCAGTTGACTGGGTCTCCATGGCATGCAGTACACCACCTTTCAAAGTCACCACATTTGTCATGGAGGGAGCCCTAGCACTGAGAATGGTCTTTATGATGTCAGCTGAAAGCCCAGTGTTCCTCAGTTGGTACCCTTCAGGGGCCAAACGTGAAGGTTCCATTTCCTGGGCCGGGGATAAAATATTGTCCCCTGTGCTTGAGACAGAAGGTCCCTCCTGTTCGGAATTGCCCAGGGTGAGCCGTAGAGGAGAGATATTATTTTCGAGAACCAAACTCTGTTCGGTGAAGTAAGAGTAAGAGGCAAGACCCTTGCTGACGAACTTTGGCCAGGACTCCCGTGAGCAGAGGGATCGGGGGGAACGCATACAGGCGCATTCTGGGCTATGTATGCGCCATTGCGTCCAGACCCAGGGGGGCTGGGTGACTCAGAGAGAAGTAGAGGAGACATTGCACTTGTTCTTGAGAGGCGAAGAGGTCCACCTCTGCTTCATAGAATCTTTCCCATATTTGTTTCACTACCTCGGGGTGGACACAGTAAATCTGGACAGGAAATCTGCTCCCACATTCAGATTTCCAGGGATATAAATCACTCTGCGGGACAGGAACTTGTCCTGAGCCCAAAGCAGATTCTGCTGCGCTATCCTGTTCATATAGAGGACGAGAAATGACTTAAGTATAAATAAATAAATAAATAAACGAATAAATAAGTAAATGCAGAATTAAATAAATAAATAAATGTAGAAATAAATATAGAAATACTTAAATGAATAAATAAATATATGAAGAAATAAATATAGAAATACTTAAATGAATAAATAAAAAAAATAATTAAATGCTGAAATACATAACTAAATGAATGAATAAATAAATAAATAATTAAATTCTGAAATAAATGCAGATATGCATAAATGAATGAATACATAAATAAACAATTTTGTCAAAAGTATAATTTTTAATTGTGCTATTTTTGTACCATTTGTGTTATACTACATTTTTTCTACATTTATTTATGTATTTCTACATTTATTTATTTTTACATTTATTTATGCATTTCTACATTTCTACATTTATTTATTTATGTGTACGTATGTTAATAAGGTAGGCGGTCCTAACCTCTCTCAATGCAGGATTGGTTAAACAGGATCGTTATCATTATGGCTGTCCTACTTTGGATACTTTTGTTAAATATGGCAGTAATATACAATAATTCACGACATATGGGTTTAAGTTCACTAAACAAACGTGTCAAATACAGCTGTACAGCTGACAGAATGTTATAAATGACCTTATCCCATGCTGTGCCATCCTACGACGAATTGTTCTCTCGCACACTTCAAATAAATTAGCTATATCTCCAGCGGTGTGTCCCAAAAGGAGGTGTGCCTCGATTACATACGAAGGTAAAAGGTATGGTGGACGTCCCATGTTTGTCTCCATTTCTGAGCGCATGTGAAGCTGGCCTGCTGCGTCTTGAAGACCGGCGAACACAGCTGGATCAAGGTCTACATTCCTATTTTCATTGACTACACGTTCCAAATGAAGGTAGTCGCTTGGTGCAGGATCTATATTATTTGCTATTAAACGCAAATCATTAGCAATGGTACTTTAAAAACAAGACGCACCTACATTGGGACCCAAGGAGAGGAACCGGGGTCTGAGCCACATAGAGGGTACGTAGCCCATGGTGCGTAACCCTTATTTGTCTTTGGGGATTGGCCCTTGGATGAAATCCCCTGGCTTTGAGCCACAAGTGAACTGGTCTCATGTGCAAAAGGTCCATAGGGATCACTGTGGACGCAGCTGCCATGATACCTAATATTCTCTGATACTGATGAACAGTAACATCCTGACCTAGCCTGATGTTGCTTAGGATGTTTAGAATGGTCTTGTCACGTGCAGGAGACAGTCGTGCCCACATGGTGACCAAGTCCCTTACAACTCCTAAGTACACCGTCCTCTGGACAGGAGACAGAACGCTTTTCTTGGTGTTGAGACTCAATCCCAGAGAGATGAGATGAGCTAGGATGACATCTCGATGTCGAAGCGCAAGCTCTTGAGACTGGGCCAGTATCAGCCAGTCATCTATGTAGTTCAAAAAGCGGATGCCCTGGAGTCACAGAGGAGTCACCTGCTTTTGCGTCCCACATCTCTGAGAAGGACTGGATTGGGGCTGGGTGGCCAACAGTCCCTCCCCCTGAGTGCGGCGAGGAAGAAACTGTACGAACGCTTCCTCTTGCTTCTTCACCTCCCGGAATCTGCTGACCACTGTGTTGATTGAGTCGCCAAACAGTCAGGGAGGTGAAAGAGGTGCATCAAGAAGAAAGACTCAGTCTCTCTCTTTGATGCCTGTTAGATTAAGCCACAGATGTCTCTCCATGGCGACCAGCGCACCCATTGAGCGGCCGATGGCACTTCAGAAGAACAAATCTGTGGCTGGACGAAGCTCGGAGAACGCCTCTTCATCAATAGAGCCACCCACACTCAGATCCTTCAGCAGGTCAGTCTGGTATACCTGTAACACAGCCATGGTGTGCAGCGCAGTACCAGCCTGACCTGCTGCTTGCATCGCTTTCCCCACCAGCGTGGAGGTGGACCTGCACCGATTGGTTAGTTTCTTGAGTGATGATGCAGACCCAGGGGAGAGATAGTCCATGAGAATCTCTTCAACTTGAGGCATCATCGTATAACCGCGCACCTTGGCACCCACGACAGTCAAATATGTCAACGTTGAAGGCGCAAAGACACACGATGTATGAGGCTTCCCCCATGAATGAGATAACTTGTCATGGTGGTCCTCAAAGAAGGGGGGAGACTGATGTTGAGGCCCCTCCTCCTGGCCACCGGACAGAAATCTGTCCTTTAATTTAGAGTGTTTGGGGGTCTCTTGCTCGAGTGACCACCTCGAGTAGCTCCTCTTGCTCTTTGTCATTGCGAGAGGAACGCTCGGAGGTGGCGAACTCGATATCCATGCCAGAAGCAAGAAAATCACTGTCCTCTGCCCAAGCCAAAGAGGTGCCTGGGCGTGCTTTGGAGTCAGGCAAAAGGCCATCCCAATCTGGAGAGAAAGCAAACGATAAGGACGGACCTGTCTCTCGCTCCTCACCCAGATCGACACGCAAGCCCCACGATCGCATTGTGGGTGTTGTCCCTTGGAAATAAACAAGGCGAGTGCACAGTTCTTTAACACTTCACAGTGCTCGCAATTGCCCTGCTGCAACGCAAGGGAAGCATGCTCTTCTCCCAAACAACAAAGAAAAACTGGTGTGTGTCGTGTTCTGGCATAGGCAGAAAACACGGATGCACACAATGCTTGATAGGCTTGACAGGCTTGGGATCCGATTCAGCGGTGGGCTCTGGGATCGAAGATCGAAACCAAGATCGAAGTGTCAATGATAGAGCTGACAGTAAATCATCTGTTGCAAGACGTTTCACAGAGTTACGGCCCGGGTATACTTCAATTTCTGCATCTGGATGCATCTCACCCGCAGTCGTGTCTGCACAGCTTTCAAAATATACTCAACCTCGGATGAACGCGGATGGCCGAGTTCGACACATGGGCAGTACAATTGTTGTGACTCTTCTGTCTTTCTTGCGCATGCGCTGTTGTACGTGCGCCGGTGCGCGGATGCGGATGGCTGAAGTATATTCGCTCCTTTACATCACTCAATGAACCGGCTGTGACTTTGTGGAATAGATACGGTGATTCCAATGTGCCGGTATATACTAATATAGTCTTATACTGGGATATTTTTTTTAAATTTAACTTCAATCTTTAATTGGTATTATGTATATAACCATATAAAAGCTTTCAGGTGCAGTCTTTTATGAAAGGTTTATTAGAATGTAGATCAGATTAGATCTGATAGGTCTATGAATATTGAACTAGTGGGTAGGCTGATAGCTGAATATTCAAACATCATGGTAAAATGAGGTGGTCGCTGAGCTTCCGTAAGTATAAAGCTAAGACATATTAGTGGCAAGCATCCTCACACAGAGTCTACTCTCCAAGATAGATCTATCATGGAAATGTCTAACTGGGGAGTGACAAACATGGACAATCAATCAATCCAATACTGCTTTCCAAACAACAATTTGTCTTGTAGCAGAAGTATCCGACCTGAAGCGGAGTACATTATTGTGTACATTTTCATTGCTGTAACATCAGTGTTCACCGTGTTTCTGAACCTGTTGGTGATCATCTCCATCTCGCACTTCAAGCAGCTCCACACTCCCACCAATGTGCTGATCCTCTCTCTGGCAGTGGCTGATCTGATCGCAGGACTGATTCTCCTGCCAGTGCAGGGAATGAAACTGATTGAGCCATGCTGGTACTTTGGAGAAATATTTTGCTCAATATTTCTTCTTATTCTTTATGTGGTTGTCACAGCATCTCTTGGTAATTTGATTATTATATCTGTGGATCGATACATAGCTGTGAATGACCCTTTGCAATATCCAATGAAAGTCACTAATAGCAGAGTTGTTGCTTCTATTGTTGTAAACTGGGTATTCTCCCTCATATATAATTTTTATCTGTTGTATGAGTTTATACTGTATCCAGAGAGGAACCACACATGTATTGGAGAATGCATAATTAATGTTAAGTTGGAAAATATAATAATAGATTCCATAGTTTGTTTAGTTGCACCTTGTTGGGTAATTGTTTCTTTATATGTGAAAATCTGTTTTGTAGCAAAACAGCAAGCTAGGCAAATAAATTCAGTCACAGACAAAAAGGCCAAATCAGAAAAAAAGGCCGCAAGAACCTTAGGGATTGTAGTACTGGTTTATCTTCTTTGCTGGATGCCATACTATTTAACTTCTCTTTCTGTTGGGCATAATGAAAATGACACTCTTATAATTAATGTAATGTATTGGATAGTGTGCATGAATTCCTGTATGAATCCACTTATATATGCAATGTTTTATCGATGGTTCAGACTGTCAGCAAAATACATTTTGACCCTGAAAATATTTGAACCTTCATCAGCATACTTCAATCTGTTCCCAGAAGAGAAATGATCACTTACACTCTAGTTCAAATGTAAATGAGATATTGTGCCTCCAAATTACATTTCTTGTTTTAAGCACCTCCTTATAGAACATTCGATTTTTTTTTAAATATGGTGTCTAACATGTATATTGTGAGCATATTTGTGAGTGACACTATCTGCAATTATTTTTAAGCTCTTCATATCTCGTTTTCCCAGTAGTGACTGTTTTTTGCCGTATAAAAAAGAATGAACCAATTAACCAGTATGACATCCAATTAGTTATGCACTCATTTTGTATTTCTACATTGTGTTAAGCCTGTAAATTTTTAAAATGCATTTAATTCACCAAAGTTTACAATATGCATGGCATTAACGTGAAGTATATTTAATTTTGAACTTACAGAAATTTTTCATAAATAGTTTCCTTTGAAATGTAGTGCATTCAGTTCCTGAATAATAAAATATATATTTTGGAATAATATTTTCAGTTTAATTTTATAAATTTATTAGGGGAAAGATGTTCATGATTCATTAACAGTGTCAATCAATCCCAACTATGTTTAGGCTAACAGCTCTCAGTGATGTGTCGGGTCCTCGCAATAGAAGCAGTACTGATACATTTTGCAGGAATGAGTGGGAACCCAGTGTGCCTGTAGCTTTCTTTATTTCTGTTTTGGTGAGTGACAGAAAAACTAAGGCCTATTTAGCACGTATGGCATATCTAATCTGCTCCATATTAGACACCAAACCAAGCTGTGATATGAGGTCAAACATATATATTGTAAATGCCGAGGGCACTTTCACAGGTCGCAACAGCACTCAAACTCCTACTTACCTCATTCCATATTCCCCTTTATTGTGTTTTAGCTGCAGTCTGAGTATACAGTACACAGTTTTGTTGTCTAGAGCAGTGCTTCTCAATCCTGTCCTGGAGACTGTGAAACACTGAACCCACCAAAATGGCTAAAAAAAGACAGGGCCCACTAAGACAGGAGTGTCCAATACTGCTCTTGAAGGGTCACTGTCCTGGAGGATCACTGTCCTGCAGAGCATCAAATACACCTGAACCTGCTCTTCAGGATTACTAACTTCCAGGCAGTTGTGTTAAAGCAGGTTGGAGCTGAATTCTGTGGGATATACAGTATAACTGTATGAGGGGCCTTTTACCCCACGGCACCCACTATTGAAACAAATACTTTAGCTAAAGTAATGAGTTTTGTATAATACAATCTACATTAATACTTGTTCAAAACAACCACTTCAGAAAAGTGATATATTAGAAAAAATATATTAGATCAAATTAGTTCAGAATTAACTTTGTTGCTGCCCATGATCGCATCAAGGGTCAGCTAAATTTTCATATGCATAGTGAAATACTGAGTTTTTGAATCTGAAAAAAACTGTTACTGGGACAGTACCCTTTCAATTCAATTCAATTCACATTTATTTGTATAGCGCTTTTCACAATGCATATCGTTTCAAAGTCCAATGTCCAATTTATGGATTTCAGAAATGTACATATACAAATCACACAGTTAGCTAACAATATATTAATAAACAATGTATTCATTTAAGGCAGAAACAACAGGCTCATTGAAGTAAAGAATACATGTTGTTAACAATGATTAGGATATATAGAAAAAGAAATGCATGTTGCAAAAGGTGCATGTTGATTCAGAGCTGCGTCATCTTAAGTCCTCGCAGGAGTTGGAGTCGTCTCTTCACAGGTGATGGTCATCTGAAGTCTTCATAAGAGGCTGGATCCAGACTGGAGCTGACGGACTCTCTAGTTACCTCTCTAGTTGGACATCCCGAGATAAAACAGAAAAGCAAAAGGAAAATAATTAGCATAGCTGCTGTTCATAACATTAAGCAAAGATAATAATGTGCACTGATATAACTGGAGTACAAGGTTGTAGCATGGCCACATAAGGCGAAGCATATTTATAGTAGATCTACTAATAAGAGTGATTAGTTGGTTATTTGTTTTAAATGCTTTCTCCTGTGATCTGTATTTCTCCCTAATGTGTGGGTTATTGAGCTGTATCTCCCTTATCGCGAGATACATTCCAGGCGGGACTTCGCATCCCGTGGCTACGCATCACCCAAACAGGAACTAGAGAGGGTGTTTTTAAATATATAGGACCGGCATACCGGCGGTCAAGGGAGCACTCTCTCATTCACAAAACTGACGCGATCGATTGTGGATTACCTTTTTTGCTGGCTGTTTTTGGAGTGTTTGCTGCCGTCCCTTTGTGGAGTATATTCGTTTCCATGGAGTGTTGGATTGCTTGTCCCGGAGGACTTTACAAGATTACAAGGTTATGAGATGCATTATGAGAATGCTTGGCTAAAGAGATGCGTAACTTTCAAAAAGTTACTAATACCATTTAGGGTACTAATATGCACCCTTTAGGTGCTAATAAGGTAGAAAGATGAACCCTTTGAAAGGGTAATGCCCTAGTGACAGCTTTTGTACCTTTTTTCTGAGAGTGTATAAAAAAACAGGATCTGGAGGTCCCAACCACCATTAACAATGTCATCCATGAGCAGCCCCCGTCACCTGACCCTGACTCCAAATCTCACAATGAGGACTCTGGCTCTAAAAAATAGGTTCTGGGTGATTCCTGGGCTTCAGGCAGTGGAGATAAACCCATCATGTAAGGCCTAAGAAGTGAACTCAATCTTTCCACCAAGATCCCATTCCCATCACCTGAGAAAAAGAGTTTGAATAATAAAGCCAACAAACTGCGAAAAATGTGGCAAGATCTTCAGTATGTATCATCAGTTGGCCCTCCACTAGAATCCACAAGAAGAGAGCAGAAAGCTCCACCATGTCTTTACACCTGAGGGCCTAAAGTGTGGGCTCATGTTGCAGTATATCTCTTGACCAAGATAAAATGTATGATGGATTGGGTAAAATGTGTCAGGGTATTGTAAATTACCTGAGAGATGTGTTGTACTAACCAGGCCACTAGGGGGACTCGAGGAGTAAGAAAATGAGTAAGAGTGTTCCTGATGTAAACTAACTGAATACAATGTTGTTCTATGTGGCTCTTCAATAGACCTCAATAGATGATTAATGCCTTCTTGTAAATGCATACTAGACATGGTGTCAGAAGTATAAAGACAAGTGAAGAGCAATATGTCAAAATTTAACCCGCCAGATGATCGTCAAAAAGACTGGCCAACGTGGCGGCAGAGGTTTGCGCACTACAGGACTGCTACAAAACTGAGAAAAGAAGATTCAAAAGAAAGAAATACAGATCAGTGCTACATCAGAACCCTCTATGAACTCACTGAGAACTGTGAATTCGGTGCAAGTCGAAACAAACATATAGAAACAGACTTGTAGTTGGAATTCGGGATAAAGAGCTGTCTAGATGAATGCAGCTAATGACAGCACTTACCCTGGAAACTGTGGTGCAGATGACGCGGAAGGCAGAGGATGTCACACAGCAGATCAGCCAGCAGGAGGGTCAGTCACTGAGCAGCGTGCAAGAGGTAGCCTCCAGGCATTCATCAGATAGGCCCTGGACGAAAGAGAAACACAAAAGAGGCAGTGGAAAAAGAAGAGAGGATACAGAGAACGAATGTGGCAGGTGTGGTAAAACAGGACACAAAGACATCAGAAAATCAATCATTACATCAAGTCCACAAAATAACGGACATGCAAAATGAGCAGTTCAAATAGCGATGCTCATTCTGAAACAGGATGACCCATTGATAGCACACATCCTCTACAGGGGTCAGCCCATTGGAATTGCTTATGGGAAGGAAAATCCGTACTAGTCTACCCGCCTTACCAAAAAACCTGAGACCAAAGTGGCCAAACAAATCAAGTGTAAGAGAGAAAGACAAAGCAGCAAAAGAAAAGCAAGCACACTACTTTAACACACGACATGGTTTGAAGGACCTGTTCTTAGACCGAGGAATTCAGTCTTGTTAAAGCTGGATGATGAATCAAAAAGGAAAGGTGTCTACAGTGCACTACTCCAAGGTCATATGAAGTTTTCAATGAAAAGGAGGGAGAGAAAAGGAGAAATCGCAGGCATCTTCAGTTGCTGCCTGACGGAGTTCCAGGGATTATTTTAATTTACCTGCAGAGACAATTGCAAGGAAACCTAATATCACTAGATCAGGCAGAGTGAGTAAGCCTGCTGAGCGGTTGAACTTATGAAAAGAGAGTGACAACATACTGTCATAGATAGTTGTCATAGATCCTCTTCTTAAAATCATTATTTCATCTTTTTCATTAGGATATGTACTGAAAACTTTTAAGATGGCTATTATTAAACCTCTTATTAAAAAAACGCAACTTGATCCTACAGAATTAGTCAATTACAAGCCAATCTCAAATCTACCCTTTCTGTCAAAGATACTAGAAAAGGCAGTGTCCTCACAACTATGCTCCTTTTTAGAAAAAAATGGTATCTGCAAGGATTTCCAGTCAGGATTTAGACCGTATCATAGTACTGAGACTGCTCTCATTAGAGTTACAAATTATTTGCTCTTATCATCTGATCATGGTTGTATCTCGCTATTAGTGTTACTCGATGTTAGTGCTGCATTTAATACTATCGACCACAACACTCTTTTGAATAGACTCAAAAATTATGTTGGCATTAGTGGAATTGCATTGGCATGGTTTAAATCATACTTATCTGACCGTTATGTTAGTTTGTAGCAGAAAATGAAGAGATGTCATACTGATCACAAGTTCAGTATGGAGTACCGCAAGGCTCAGTACTAGGACTATTGCTTTTCACCCTGTACATGCTACCTTTGGGAGATATCATTAGAAAGCATGGCATTAGTAGATCGAGTCTATCAATACCTCCAAAGCTTGCACAGTCCTAACCACTTCCTGGGTCAACATTTCACTCTGTAACATTAGGCCGTTTTGATTTATATGCTGTTTATTGTTGATGATCGCATTATTTTATGCTTATCGCATTATGCATCTGCTTACATAGGAAAAGAAGAAGCAGAAATGAGTGATCTCATGTGTTTTGATCTAGAGATACAGTACTCGTTCAGGAGATGTGTAATAGAGCCCCCTACTTTATAACAGTGATAACATGGAAAGCCATAAAATCTTGTCAATGGCAGGGAAGTATTTTCTTATAAAAGACGAGATAACAATGGTGGGGAAAGAGTTAATGAAAAAAAAAAACATGTTCTGGTAAGTGAGTTCTAAAGAGTTAAATATATAGTCATTGTTGTTAGGTAAGGTAACTGAAAAAAGAATAGGTAAACAGAATTGTAACCTGAAGTATTTGACTAAAAGAGGGAGGTGTCAGGGTATTGTAAATTACCTGAGAGATGTGTTTACTATCCAGCCCACTAGGGGGACTTAAGGAGTACTGTATGGACAAGTTACTCATAGAAGTGAGTAAGAGTGCTCCTGATGTAAACTAAGGCTGAATCCAAATTGCCCCCTATGCCCTCAAATAGGGCATTATTTGAGGCAACAGCCATTTGTAGTGGTGTCCAAAACCATAGTGGACTTAATCGAGTGCACTCATTCAATCCCACATTGCACTGCAATAACGAGTGTACAGCTGATGTACACTCAACGGCTGTCCGAATTCACTCACTCGTTTTCATTCACTCCTTCAAGTGAACTGTATTAGTGGACTAACGTAGGGAATAGTGATTGAGGGTGTAGGGTCGATTTCGGATTCAGCCTAACTGAATACAGTATTGTTCTATGAGGCTCTTCAATAAACCTCAAGAGATGATTAATCCCTCATTCTAAATGCATACTAAAGAAAATGAAGCTGAAAATTCTTACTCAAAGAACATGCAGTAACTGTGGTCTTTCAGCACGACCTACAACCTCAGAATTAATCTCAGGATACATAATACAGGATACTGGTGTAAAACCTTATAAATGTTCAAAATCTCATGTGTCGACAGGATGTACTGTGGGGATATCAGAACTGTGATATTGCGGCACCACTGGCGATCAGTTGTACTGAATGTAAGATTCACCAAGGATCCAGCTGATTACTGGCAATTTGGTGGAGGATTATTCTTTAGCTGCTACATTGCATTGTCACTTCTGGATAGTACAGAGAGTGGACAAGAAGTGAAGTGGGAGACAGAGGAGGCGATGTCTTATCTGATATTGTCTAATCAATCTAATCAATTGTCTTATCACATTAATCAGACATCGCTAGCTTATAATCGAAATCATTATCGCTAGCACAAGGCATTGGCATTTTACTAGCCTGTTAACTTGTCATCTGTGCTTACTGCCTTTTTTTCTCTTGCTTCCTCCTTTTTTACAAGTCCATCACACAACTGTGATAAGTCGAAATCAGTCAACAAACACAGTGGGGTCGTCACTGTGGCTCTGTCGCGGACTCAAGGACCATCAGTGTCACTCCGCTCCTTCGGCTCTTTGTCTGCACCTAGGGTTCCACCTCCGTCGGCTCCGTTACCTTCACTTGTCCCCAGGGTCGCGTGGAGACCCTCACCACCATGGCTCCTCCCTCCAGCAATGCCTGGCTGTGGCCTTGAGCACCATCAGGCCATTTCTTCTCAAGGCTACTAACTCTTTAACTCTTCATCTTCCTCTGACTCCTCATCAGAATCTGATTGTGTGAACATTCTAAAAGCTTTTATAAAATTGGTCCCGTTATCTGTCACAGTCACTTTAGAGTTAAGTCCATAAGCTGAATGGACTTGCTCGATTTCATTGGCGATTACATCATACGTGTCTTCCTCTAACTCTTTTGCATGCTAATGCTGCATGTCCACGGACAAAAGTAGAAGGATCAATCCAATGTGACGTCATTACAAGAAAACTTTTGTTATGGCTCGTTCAAATGTTGGCAGTCGTGGAAATATATTCCAAACTCTCGAATGTCCTTTTAAGCTCAATTTCCATACTGGTGTAACATTTATCTAAGTGAGACGAAAAAGTTTTTCGATCACGCAGGGCTGCTTTTTTGCCACAAACAGATATTTTGTTTAATATGCACCTATTAATATGCAAGACGGAGATTCTGCAGTATGCAGCGTTAGCATCTCTTCCACTATGTAGCCTGCAATCATTTTTTTAAACTTACCTTCAGACACTTTCTGCACTGCCGATGTAAAATCAAGTTTTGTCTGCTTAACAGGGGTTGCCGCAGTGTTATTTGTCGATGAACATGGATCATTCAAAAGTGTTCGTCGATGCTGACTTGTCAGGTGCTTCAGTAGATAAACTTGTGCTATTGACAGCAGCCGATTGTTTTTTCTCACCAGGACATAGCTTACATTTTACCGTAATGTTCTTGTCTACCTGTGTCAAAAAAGTGAAGTAATTGGAATATTTACGGTGACCAAGAGAG
Source organism: Coreius guichenoti (assembly GCA_039654105.1). Classification (NCBI taxonomy): domain Eukaryota; kingdom Metazoa; phylum Chordata; class Actinopteri; order Cypriniformes; family Gobionidae; genus Coreius; species Coreius guichenoti. The sequence continues at coordinate 858,724 of CM077179.1, forward strand.
CTCAACGTGCTGCAACTGAAGAAAACACATGCAAATAGAAAAAACACCAGCAAATAAACGAAACGCGCTGCAAAAGTTCACAACACAACCAAATGCAGAAACGCGCTGCAAAAGTTCACAACACAACCAAATGCAGAAACGCACTGCAAAAGTTCACAACACAACCAAATGCAGAAACGCACTGCAAACGTTCACAACACAACCAAATACAAAAACACGCTGCAAATACTCACAACCCAACAGTACACATACGATCAGGATGTTAAAATAAACAAAAAAACTCACCTTTCAGGTCATCGACCACACCAGTGAAGAGTAAACACTGAATAATAAGTGGTCCAATTGTGCAAACTTTGTGCTAGTTAGGCTGGTGAAGAAGTCTGAAATCCCAGTCAATTATTCACTGCATAAAGTAAAACTAAAAACTGAGTGATGAGAGCTGAATATGTTCTGATAACGGTATAGGCTTTAATTTATTTTCTTAATATTTCTCTTGTGGCCCATACGTAGCCTATTACTATACTATATCCTAGTGAGAGAGAAAAAAATAGATGTAGGCTTCGTGTTAAGTTGTTTTTTTAAAATGAGGAGTTAGCTCGCGTCTGTTATGCAGTGATGCACTATGAAATTATTGCGGGGCAAATTAATTGTAATAGTATTAATTTAATTATAAAAGTAGCCTAATAATAGTAATCATCATCATCTTTAGATCATCGCAGAAGGGGGCTTGAGATCGCTGGGCCTGGTTTTGCAGCACGTTTCGGTATTTGGTTGTGTTGTGAACTTTTGCAGTGCTTTTCTGTATTTGGTTGTGTTGTGAACTTTTGCAGCACATGTAAAACTGATGAAGATGTTTTCTTAATTTGCTGGTGTTTTTTTCTATTTGCGTTAAGCTCTCTCGGCCACCTAAATATTTCCATTTGGCAAAACAGCCACTCGCTTCTGCCGACATCTTCCACTTCAGACAGCTACACAGCCAACTGGCGTGAACTCACGTGCAACTGCACTACAGCTAACGATTTTAAAGAGGCCACGTTCACTTTTACCTTTAGACGATGAATTTAGACTTTGAATTCATTATTGATTTAATACAGAAATGTTGAACTAATTTACAGTATCTAATGCAAGTACATTATAAGTAACTGCATTACCTTGGTAAAGCATTACACCCAACACTGTACATTTCTGAAGTAACTAACCTGGACACAGTTATGGGATGAACGACTCAGACCCAAACCCGAAGACTCGAGAAGTGAACGTCTAGGTTACTAACAGAAATATTAACGTCAGTGACTGACGAATTGGTATCTCGTCTGAGAGCCACAAAGAGATTTTAACAGGGAAGCCATACCATGGAAGAATACACATATGGGATCACCTAAGATGGAAATAACATCATATGGGCATCTAGTCTAGTACAGGGGCTGACCAACTGGGCATACACACAAGTACTAGACCTGGCGTCAGATGCCTCCGCTGCATCTGACTGCCGAGGATGCTGGAGGACCTCCACCAGGGTTCACCACCAGCTCTCACCTGAGGAGCAGAATAAGCGCTTGTGTCCCATCCTCTGAGGGGAATGGCGTAGCAAGCAAGACACCAAGCCATCCTTCCTGCATATTACCTGTTTGTAGACAACTCACAGGAAGACACTGGCTTCCTCAGAGATCATAGAATCTTGCGAATGTGTTAGGTGTCTCCCAGCCCGCAGCTCTGCATATGTCTGCCAGAGAAGCGCTATGCACCAACGCCCAGGAGGAAGCAATACTCCTTGTTGAATGAGCTCTCACTCCCAGGGGGGCACGGCTCATCTTGGGATTGGTACGCTAAGACGATGACGTCCACTATCCAGTGGACCAACCTCTGTTTCAAAACAGCCTTTCCCTTCTGCTGGCCTCCATAGCAGACAAGAGCTCTGAAGTGTTACTGAAGCTCTGCGTGTGGTTCATGTACAAACGCAAGGAGCATCCTTGTCTGCCACTGAGTTAAACCAGACGCTGCTCAACCTGGGGGGACGCTGGGTGAACTGAATCGCATGGCCGAGTCTGATCGTCCGAATGACCCAGCGAGATGGGCTGGTAAGCGCTAACCAGGCTTCCAGACACTGTGCAAGGGGGACCAGTGGGACAACAAATGTGCCTGCAGTGGGGCAACGCTGTAGAGCACAGGGGCCCACCTCAGAAGGCACAGTGTCCCAATGTGGGAGCCGTGAGTGTGGTTGCACACTTATCTGGCTCCACGGTTCCTGTGAGGGAATGGCTGGAGACCTGTGAGAAGGCGTTACGTCCTCGAATCGCATACTCCTGCCTGCTGGCAAAAGAAGAGGGGGATGAGGGAGGCAAGGAATTTGCATCGCTCGCTTTCAACCCACATCCCTTGTAACCCAGAGACTGAGAAAACTCTTATTTGAAACAACAAATGATTTTCCACCCGGCCCTCCACCGGGGGAAGGAGCGGTGCTATCACCATCTCCCGAAGAGCAGCTCCCTCCATCTCTGGGTTGCCCGCTTCACTGACCGCTTAGCAGACTTGGTGGGCGCTGTGACGGGCAGCATCACCTTCCTGCAGGGAGTTCGACATTGCAGCCTAGGTGAAGGCTGCTGCTGTGGCCACGACTGAGCAGATGTGGAGGCCGCAGGGGGACACCCTCAACAAAGAGCAGGCAGGGGATAGCCCCAGAAGAATGAGTGTTGGCAGCAGCATCATGTCGGGGCAGGATGTGTCTGATTGGGGGAATAGCAGAGGGGAATAGCAGAGGGGACTCCTCCTCTTTCGAGGTATCTTAGTCTCAATCTCAACATCGCAATGGTCATCTTCCCGCAGTAGGTACATGACTCATCAACGAATGCTACCCCAGTGTGTTTATGGCCCAGACACGTGAGGCAGAGATCATGGTTGTCAGACGGGGGCAGGAAACACATGGGTGGAATGACATCTTTAAAAAGATGCATGGTCACTCCTGTGTTTACTCTTTCAGGGAAATTTTTCTCTTTAATGTTGAAGCACTCAGGGGAGCAGTCGCTGCACTTGACCATGCACACACTCAGCAATGCGACCTCCGCTGGAACACGCCATCACACCAAAACACAAACAGATTTCCTCTTGTTTTGTAGACACTAAATGATGATTAAGACAACCATGATGAAAACAAATGTCTGCTCGGCTCCGAAGCGAAAGCTTAATGTGAGTATTTGTATGCTGCCTTGTTTACCCAGAAGTGGGGGAGCGGCTTGCGATGCAAATCTTGCTTGCCAATGTGCGTTGGCTTATTCTGTTACCACTTGAAGGTGATTGGGCTATCAGGCGAGATCCCAATTCGTCAGTCACTGATGTTAATGTCGAATGTGACTGACTGATCATTTCTGTTTCCTACAGAACCTACAGGATGTTGCGCATGCGCAGCCAACACAAAATGAACGAATCACTCCCTGAGACAACTCGTTGTTCCCGAGTCATATTAAAGTTCATATGAACAAATCACACTAGACCTATCACTACCACATATTCGGCGAAGCTCCCTCGGGGACCATCCATGGGCGTGCCTTCAACTGCTCATTGAGGCTGGTATTGTAGAAAACACATAGGGAGCAGTCAGGGTATTTGGTGAGGCAAGCTAGATAAAGAAAATCCCTAGTGTGATCCTCGAAGGAGCGATCCCCCTGCAAGATTCTTGCAATCTTGTGTTCTGAGGTTGCTTGTATTAAAATCCAATGAATGAGTGACGCAGAATGAAATGAGAATTACACTTTAATTAACAGAGAACTCAAGAACTATTTACAAACCAAAGTAATGTTAACACAAGGCCATGAACTGAGGAAGACTGAAGGCTTAAATACAGAGAGGGATGATCATTAACAGACCAAGGAACAGGTGAGACACTCACCAGGGACCATGGCAAAACACAATATTATCTATATAACCATATAAAAGCTTTTTATAAAATATCCTTTCAAATATTTTTTTCTTTTATGAAAGGTTTATTAGAATGTAGATCAGATTAGATCTGATAGGTCTATGAATATTGAACTAGTGGGTAGGCTGATAGCTGAATATTCAAACATCATGGTAAAATGAGGTGGTCGCTGAGCTTCCGTAAGTATAAAACTGAGTCATATTAGTGGCAAGCATCCTCACACAGAGTCTACTCTCCAAGATAGATCTATCATGGAAATGTCTAACTGGGGAGTGACAAACATGGACAATCAATCAATCCAATACTGCTTTCCAAACAACAATTTGTCTTGTAGCAGAAGTATCCGACCTGAAGCGGAGTATATTATTGTGTACATTTTCATTGCTGTAACATCAGTGTTAACTGTGTTTCTGAACCTGTTGGTGATCATCTCCATCTCGCACTTCAAGCAGCTCCACACTCCCACCAATGTGCTGATCCTCTCTCTGGCAGTGGCTGATCTGATCGGAGGACTGATTCTCCTGCCAGTGCAGGGAATGAAACTGATTGAGCCATGCTGGTACTTTGGAGAAATATTTTGCTCAATATTTCTTCTTATTCTTTATGTGGTTGTCACAGCAGCTCTTGGTAATATGATTATTATATCTGTGGATCGATACATAGCTGTGAATGACCCTTTGCGATATCCAATGAAAGTCAATAATAACAGAGCTATTGTTTCTATTGTTGTAAACTGGTTATTCTCCCTCATATATATTGTTTATCTGTTGTATGAGTTTATACTGTATCCAGAGAGGAACCACACATGTATTGGAGAATGCATACTTTCTTTTAATTCGGAAAATATAATACTAGATTCCTTTGTTTGTTTAGTTGCACCTTGTTGTATAATTATTCCTTTAAATGTGAAAATCTGCTTTGTGGCAAACTATCAAGCTAAGCATTTAAATTCAGTCACAGACAAAAAGGCCAAATCAGAAAAAAAGGCTGCAAGAACCTTAGGGATTGTAGTACTGGTTTATCTTCTTTGCTGGATGCCATACTATTTAACTTCTCTTTCTGTTGGGCATAATGAAAATGACACTCTTATAATTAATGTAATGGATTGGATTGTATGCATGAATTCCTGTATGAATCCACTTATATATGCAATGTTTTATCGATGGTTCAGACTGTCAGCAAAATACATTTTGACCCTGAAAATATTTGAACCGTCCTCTGCATACATAAATATCATGCAAATGTAAATTGTAAAAAGTAAAAAGTTATTGATTAAGCACCACCAGAACATTAGATGGCATATAACAGCTGTGTGTTTTTTTTTTTTTTTTTTTTTTTTTTTAAATATGGTGTCTAACATGTATATTGTAGGCATATTTGTGAATGACACTATCTGCTCCATTTGCTCTGTTTGAACATGAAAGCACAGCAAAGCTGTAGTGATGCTGCTTGGAAGATAGATGTTAAAAGAAAATGTAACATTTGCCAAGTAGTTATTACAAAGATAATATTTAATTTAAATTAAAGAAATCTACTTTAATAGAAGCAAACCAGGTACAATATATTTTAATGCATGACCATGGTAACATTGCAGTAAAACTATTGAGACATTTTTTTTTATAACATGAGCTTAAATGATTGATGATGGGTAAGAGTGATGTTTATTCATTATAATGACAATTATTATTAAGCTCTTCATATCTCATTTTCCCAGTAGTGCCTGTTTTTGCCTTATAAAAAAGAATGAACAAATTAACCAGTATGACATCCAATTAGTTATGCACTCATTTTGTATTTCTACATTGTGTTAAGCCTGTACATTTTTAAAATGTATTTAATTCAATAAAGTTTACAATATGCATGGCAATAACATGAAGTATATTTAATTTTGAACTTGCAGAAATGTTTCATACATAGTTTCCATTGAAATGTAGTGCATTCAGTTCCTGAATAATAAAAATATATTTTGAAATAATATTTTCAGTTTTATTTTTATAAATTTATGAGAGAAAAGATGTTATGATTCATTAACATGTCATGTCAATCAATCCCAACCGTGTTTAGGCTAACAGCTCTCAGTGATGTGTCGGGTCCTCGCAATATAAGCAGTACTGATACATTTTGCAGGAATGAGTGGGAACCCAGTGTGCCTGTAGCTTTCTTTATTTCTGTTTTGATGAGTGACAGAAAAACTAAGGCCTATTTAGCACATATGGCATATCTAATCTGCTCCATATTAGACACCAAACCAAGCTGTGACATGAGGTCAAACATATATATTGTAAATGCAGAGGGCGCTTTTACAGGTCGCAACAGCACTCAAACTCCTACTTACCTCATTCCATATTCCCCTTTATTGTGTTTTAGATTCAGTGTGAGTATACAGTACACAGTTTTTTGCTGTCTAGAGCAGTGCTTCTCAATCCTGTCCTGGAGACTGCGAAACATTGAACCCACAAAAATGGCTAAAAAAAGACAGGGCCCACTAAGACAGGAGTGTCCAATACTGCTCTTGAAGGGTCACTGTCCTGGAGGATCACTGTCCTGCAGAGCGTCAAACACACATGAATCTGCTCTTCAGGATTACTAGAAACTTCCAGGCAGTTGTGTTAAAGCAGGTTGGAGCTGAATTCTGTGGGATATACAGTATAACTGTATGAGGGGTTTTTTTCCCCGTTCTTGGCAAAAGGCACCCACTATTGAAACAAATACTTTAGCTAAAGTAATGAGTTTTGTATAATAAAATCTACATTAATGTATGTATATATATATATATATATATATATATATATATATATATATATATATGAATCAAGCATAACATTATGACCTAATATTGTGTTGGTCCCACTTTTGCTGCCAAAACAGCCCTGACCCGTCAAGGCATGGACTCCATTAGACCCCTGAAGGTGTGCTGTGGTATCTGGCACCAAGATGTTAGCAGCAGATCCTTTAAGTCCTGTAAGTTGTGAGGTGGGGCCTCCATGGATCGGACTTGTTTGTTCAGCACATCCCACAGATGCTCGATTAAATTGAGATCTGGGGAATTTGGAGGCCTAGTCAACATCTCAAACTTGTTGTTGTGCTCCTCAAACCATTCCTGAACCATTTTTGCTTTGTGGCAGAGAGCATTATCCCGCTGAAAGAGGCCACAGCCACCAGGGAATACCGTTTCCATGAAAGGGTGTACATGGTCTGCAACAATGCTTAGGTAGGTGTCGAAGTAACATCCACATGGATGGCAGGACCCAAGGATTCCCAGCAGAACATTGCCCAAAGCATCACACTGCCTCCGCCGGCTTGCCTTCTTCCCATTGTGCATCCTGGTGCCATGTGTTCCCTAGGTAAGCGATGCACATGCACCCAGCCATCCATGTGATGTAAAAGAAAACGTGATTCATCAGACCAAGCCACCTTCTTCCATTGCTCCGTGGTCCAGTTCTGATGCTCACGTGCCCACTGTTGGCGCTTTCAGTGGTGTACAGGGGTCAGCATGGGCACCCTGACTGGTCTGCGGCTATGCAGCCCAATACGCAACAAACTTCGATGCACTGTGTATTCTGACACCTTTCTATCAGAACCAGCATTAACTTCTTGAGCAATTTGAGCTACAGTAGCTTGTATGTTTGACCGGACCAGCCTTCACTCCCCACGCGCATCAATGAGCCTTGGCCGCCCATGACCCTGTCGCCGGTTCACCACTGTTCCTTCCTTGAACCACTTTTGATAGATACTGACCACTGCAGACTGGGAACACCCCACAAGAGCTGCAGTTTTGGAGATGCTCTGACCCAATCATCTTGCCATCACAATTTGGCCCTTGTCAAACTCGCTCAAATCCTTACGCTTGCCCATTTTACCTGCTTCTAACACATCAACTTTGAGGACAAAATGTTCACTTGCTGCCTAATATATCCCACCCACTTCAGTTATTCACTTCACCCAGTGGTTATTGTTATGCCTGATTGGTGTGTATATATATATATATATATATATATATATATATATATATATATATATACACTCACCTAAAGGATTATTAGGAACACCATACTAATACTGTGTTTGACCCCCTTTCGCCTTCAGAACTGCCTTAATTCTACGTGGCATTGATTCAACAAGGTGCTGAAAGCATTCTTTAGAAATGTTGGCCCATATTGATAGGATAGCATCTTGCAGTTGATGGAGATTTGTGGGATGCACATCCAGGGCACGAAGCTCCCGTTCCACCACATCCCAAAGATGCTCTATTGGGTTGAGATCTGGTGACTGTGGGGGCCATTTTAGTACAGTGAACTCATTGTCATGTTCAAGAAACCAATTTGAAATGATTCGAGCTTTGTGACATGGTGCATTATCCTGCTGGAAGTAGCCATCAGAGGATGGGTACATGGTGGTCATAAAGGGATGGACATGGTCAGAAACAATGCTCAGGTAGGCCGTGGCATTTAAACGATGCCCAATTGGCACTAAGGGGCCTAAAGTGTGCCAAGAAAACATCCCCCACACCATTACACCACCACCACCAGCCTGCACAGTGGTAACAAAGCATGATGGATCCATGTTCTCATTCTGTTTACGCCAAATTCTGACTCTACCATCTGAATGTCTCAACAGAAATCGAGACTCATCAGACCAGGCAACATTTTTCCAGTCTTCAACTGTCCAATTTTGGTGAGCTCGTGCAAATTGTAGCCTCTTTTTCCTATTTGTAGTGGAGATGAGTGGTACCCGGTGGGGTCTTCTGCTGTTGTAGCCCATCCGCCTCAAGGTTGTGCGTGTTGTGGCTTCACAAATGCTTTGCTGCATACCTCGGTTGTAACGAGTGGTTATTTTAGTCAAAGTTGCTCTTCTGTCAGCTTGAATCAGTCGGCCCATTCTCCTCTGACCTCTAGCATCAACAAGGCATTTTCGCCCACAGGACTGCCGCATACTGGATGTTTTTCCCTTTTCACACCATTCTTTGTAAACTCTAGAAATGGTTGTGCGTGAAAATCCCAGTAACTGAGCAGATTGTGAAATACTCAGACCGGCCCGTCTGGCACCAACAACCATGCCACGCTCAAAATTGCTTAAATCACCTTTCTTTCCCATTCTGACATTCAGTTTGGAGTTCAGGAGATTGTCTTGACCAGGACCACACCCCTAAATGCATTGAAGCAAGTGCCATGTGATTGGTTGATTAGATAATTGCATTAATGAGAAATTGAACAGGTGTTCCTAATAATCCTTTAGGTGAGTGTATATATATATACTTTCAACCCACACCCCTTGTAACCCAGAGACTGAGAAAACTCTTCTTTGAAACAACAAATGATTTTCCACCCGGCCCTCCACCGGGGGAAGGAGCGGTGCTATCACCATCTCCCGAAGAGCAGCTCCCTCCATCTCTGGGTTGCCCGCTTCACCGACCGCTTAGCATATTTGGTGGGCACTGAGACGGGCAGCGTCACCTTCCTGCGGGGAGCTCGACATTGCAGCCTAGGTGAAGGCTGCTGCTGTGGCCACGACTGAGCAGATGTGGAGGCCGCAGGTGGACACCCTCAACAACGAGCAGGCAGGGGATAGCCCCAGGAGAATGAGTGTTGGCAGCAGCATCATGTCGGGGCAGGATGTGTCTGATTGGGGGAATAGCAGAGGGGAATAGCAGAGGGGACTCCTCCTCTTTCGAGGTATCTTAGTCTCAATCTCAACATCGCAATGGTCATCTTCCCGCAGTAGCCACATGACTCATCAACGAATGCTACCCCAGTGTGTTTATGGCCCAGACACGTGAGGCAGAGATCGTGACTGTCAGACGGGGCCAGGAAACGATTGCATCCAGAAACACATGGGTGGAATGACATCTTTAAAAAGATGCATGGTCACTCCTGTGTTTAATCTTTCAGGGAAATTTTTCTCTTTAATGTTGAAGCACTCAGGGGAGCAGTCACTGCACTTGACCATGCACACACTCAGCAATGCGACCTCCGCTGGAACACGCCATCACACCAAAACACAAACAGCTTTCCTCTAGTTTTGTAGACACTAAATGATGATTAAGACAACCATGATGAAAACAAATGTCCGCTCGGCTCCGAAGCAAAAGCTTAATGTGAGTATTTGCATGCTGCCTTGTTTACCCAGAAGCGGGAGAGCGGCTTGCGATGCAAATCTCGCTTGCCAGTGTGCGTTGGCTTGTTCTGTTACCACTATCAGGCGAGATCCCAATTCGTCAGTCACTGATGTTAATGTGAACGTGACTGACTGATAGGAAACTAATCATTTCTGTTTCCTGTACAGAACCTATAGGATGTTGCACATGTGCGGTCAACACAAAATGAACGAATCACTCCCTGCAAGATTCTTCTTCTGAGGTTGCTTGTATTAAAATCCAATGAATGAGTGACGTAGAATTAAATGAGAATTACACTTTAATTAACAGAGAACTCAAGAACTATTTACAAACCAAAGTAATGTTAACACAAGGCCATGAACTGAGGAAGACTGAAGGCTTAAATACAGAGAGGGATGATCATTAACAGACCAAGGAACAGGTGAGACACTCATCAGGGACCATGGCAACTAATGAAAAAAATAGAATTCAGTCAAATACAGACAAAGAAAACTAAGACTGAACACTAAACAAGAACATAACTGTGACAGTAATAACCTGCAATGTTAAGAGAACTTTTGTATGGCGTACATCACACTAGGGGTCAGGAAATATTTTAAGCGCTCTGAATATAGCAATATTCTAAATGTGTTTTAAAAAGGAAATTAAGGTGTGTTATAAAGACTATGTTGTTGAATGCATTACTGCGTTAAACACTTGCAAGGCCTGGAAGAGAGCAAGCTTCAGCCATGTGAAAAATTGTAATGCATTACTTTTAAGAGTAACCCTCCCCAAAACTGGTTATATTTACCTTCCTGTCTCTTCAACAACAACAAAAAACATCCGTCAACTCAGATTCTAGATTTACAAAGATAGAAGTGTCATTGATAGAGCTAACGGTAAATCATCTGTTGCAGGACGTTTCACAGAGTTACATCACTCAGTGAACCAGCTGTGACTTCGCAGAATAGATACAGTGCTTCCAGTGTGTCGGTATACTAATATAGTCTTATACTGGGATAATATTTTTTAAAAATCCAACTTCCATCTTTAATTGGTATTATCTATATAACCATATAAAAGCTTTTATAAAATATAATTTAAAATATTTTTTTCTTTTTATGAAAGGTTTATTAGAATGTAGATCAGATTAGATCTGATAGGTCTATGAATATTGAACTAGTGGGTAGGCTGATAGCTGAATATTCAAACATCATGGTAAAATGAGGTGGTCGCTGAGCTTCCGTAAGTATAAAACTGAGTCATATTAGTGGCAAGCATCCTCACACAGAGTCTACTCTCCAAGATAGATCTATCATGGAAATGTCTAACTGGGGAGTGACAAACATGGACAATCAATCAATCCAATACTGCTTTCCAAACAACAATTTGTCTTGTAGCAGAAGTATCCGACCTGAAGCGGAGTATATTATTGTGTACATTTTCATTGCTGTAACATCAGTGTTAACTGTGTTTCTGAACCTGTTGGTGATCATCTCCATCTCGCACTTCAAGCAGCTCCACACTCCCACCAATGTGCTGATCCTCTCTCTGGCAGTGGCTGATCTGATCGGAGGACTGATTCTCCTGCCAGTGCAGGGAATGAAACTGATTGAGCCATGCTGGTACTTTGGAGAAATATTTTGCTCAATATTTACTCTTATTCTTTATGTGGTTGTCACAGCAGCTCTTGGTAATATGATTATTATATCTGTGGATCGATACATAGCTGTAAATGACCCTTTGCGATATCCAATGAAAGTCACTAATAGCAGAGTTGTTGTTTCTATTGTTGTAAACTGGGTATTCTCCCTCATATATAATTTTTATCTGTTGTATGAGCTTATACTGTATCCAGAGAGGAACCACACATGTATTGGAGAATGCATATTTTCTATTAATTTGGAAAATGTAATACTAGATTCCTTTGTTTGTTTAGTTGCACCTTGTTGTGTAATTATTCCTTTAAATGTGAAAATCTGCTTTGTGGCAAACTATCAAGCTAAGCATTTAAATTCAGTCACAGACAAAAAGGCCAAATCAGAAAAAAAGGCTGCAAGAACCTTAGGGATTGTAGTACTGGTTTATCTTCTTTGCTGGATGCCATACTATTTAACTTCTCTTTCTGTTGGGCATAATGAAAATGACACTCTTATAATTAATGTAATGGATTGGATTGTATGCATGAATTCCTGTATGAATCCACTTATATATGCAATGTTTTATCGATGGTTCAGACTGTCAGCAAAATACATTTTGACCCTGAAAATATTTGAACCTTCATCGGCATACATAAATATCATGCAAATGTAAATGAGATAATGTGTCTTGAGTTCTTGTTTAAGCACCACCAGAACATTAGATGGCATATAACAGCTGTTTTTTTTTTGTTTGTTTGTTTTTTTTGTTTGTTTTTTTTTTTTAAATATGGTGTCTAACATGTATACTGTGAGCATATTTGTGAGTGACACTATCTGCTCTATTTGCTGAATGAAAGTACAGATAACTGTAGTGATGCTGCTTGGAAGATAGATGTTAAAAGAAAATGTAACATTTGCCACACTAAAGTAGCTATTACAAAGATAATCTTTAGTTTAAATTAAAGAAATCTAATTTATTAGAGGAAAACATAAAATATATTTTGATGCATGACCATAACTGTGCACTTACAGTAAAACAATTGAGACAAATTTCACAACATGAGCTTAAATGATTGATGATGGGTAAGAGTGATGTTTATTCATTATAATGACAATTATTATTAAGCTTTCATATCTCCTGTTTTCCAAGTAGTGCCTGTTTTTTGCCTTATAAAAAAGAATGAACCAATTAACCAGTATGACATCCAATTAGTTATGCACTCATTTTGTATTTCTACAGTGTGTTAAGACTGTAAATGCATTTAATTCAATATGCATGGCATAATGTGAAGAATATTTGATTGCAAACTTGCAGACATTTTCCATAAGTACTGTTTCCTTTGAAACGTAGTGCATTCAGTTCCTGAATATAAAAAATATATATTTTGGAATATTATTTTCAGTTTCATTTTATAAATTTATTAGGGGAAAGATGTTCATGATTCATTAACAGTGTCAAACAATCCCAACTATGTTTAGGCTAACAGCTCTCAGTGATGTGTCGGGTCCTCGCAATAGAAGCAGTACCTTTTACCCCACTCTCAAGGTAAAAGACTCATTAGTATGGGGCAAAAGGCACCCACAATTTAAACAAGTTACACATTTTTTATAACACAATCTACATTAATACTTGTACAAAACAACCACTTCAGAAAAGTTATAAATAATATATTAGATCAAATTAGTCCAGAATCCACTTTATGTTGCTGCCCATGATCGCATCAAGGGTCAGCTAAATTTCCACATGCATAGTGAACCATTCTCTTGACCAAGATAAAAGTGAAGATGTATTGGGTAAAATGAAGCTCAAAAATCTTACTCAAAGAACATGCAGTCACTGTGGTAAGTCTTTTAGCATGACCTACAACCTCAGAATTCATCTCAGGATACATACTGGTGTAAATGTCTCGGGTTACGACCTGTAACTCTGCTTCCCTGAGATGGGAATGAGACACTGCGTTATCGTCATTGACGCTTTGGGAATGCCTCTGCGTGATTGCTTCTAAAGCATGTGTGTGAAATCATTCCAATGGCATGACGGATGCCACAGGTGGGTGACGTCAGGACCAGGAAGCTATAAAGAGCACACAGACCAAACATTGTTAGATTCTAATAGGCAGAAGCAGGGACTCAGGGAGTATGTCAGGGAGACACAGTGTCTCGTTCCCTTCTCAGGGAACCTGTTAAAGTCGTAACCCAAGACATTCCCCCTCAAGGGAACTCGCACTGCGTCATTGTCATTGACGCTTTGGGAACGAGAATACCCAAATTGCCAGACTTCCAAGTGCCTGTCTGTGTGAATCAATGTGAGAACACTAAGACGAAAGCACCTGTGAACCTGGTGTAGTACCCAGGTCCAGGTTGTAGAATCTCACAAACAAATCTCCCACCACTGCAAGGGTCTCATGTACAGCAGGCCAAAAGGTATCATGTTGGACGCAACTGCCATCAGACCTAACAGACTCTTAAAATGTTTGACAGTGAGTGACTGGCCTAGCTTTATCGTTTACCGCTGTGAGAATCGAATCGATACGAGCAGGAGACAGACGTGTGTGCACCGTTGTTGAATCCCACACCACACCTCTCTTCTTGGCATTCAGCCTTAACCCCAACTCTTTCATATGGGCGAGGACAACATCTCGATGCTGAACCACCAACTGTTCCAGCTGTGCTAAGATTAACAAATCGTTGATATAGTAGTTTAACACGTGGCTGCCCCGGAGTTACAGCGGAGCCAGAGCTGCATCCACGCATTTCGTGAAAGTGCAGGGTGATAGAGCTAGACGAAAGGAAAGAACCCGATATTGGTACGCTTCACCCCCGAAAGTGAACCTCAGGAACTTCTTGTGCTGTGGAAGGATGGATACATGGAAGTATGCATTCTTAAGATCTATCGTGACAAACCAGTCCTCAGAGCTGATCTGAGGCACGATCTGCTTTATGGTCAACATTTTGAGTTTTCTGACCGAGCGATTTATTTGCTGCAGATCTAAAATGTGACGCAAGCCCCATCAATGAAGAACAATGAAGTACCGGCTGTAGAAACCGGACTCCCTCTTGGGTGGAGGAACAGATTCTATGGCCTCCTTTCCCAAGAGAGTTTTTACTTACTGTTCCATTACCAGAGAATGCTCGGGACCCACTGCAGTGATCAAAACCCTGTTAAAACGAGGCGGATGACACCAAAATTGGATTTTGTAGCCTCTTTCTATAGTCTGCAGGACCCATTGTGATACATTTGGCAGAGGTTTCCATGCTGCCAGATGGTCTACTAAGGGAACCAGCCTCTCGAGACTGACCTCTGGTGTACTTTGAGTAGTCAGCTTGGTGCCCTGAAGCAAACGGGCAGGGAACGAACGAGCGGACTCATCTATTTCCCTCCTCAGAGGATGCGAGCATCCCGATGACGTAGCATTCAGGGACTGACTCAGATGCACTGAAGCAACGTCTTGTGCCTGAGACATGAGCGCGCTGGATACTGCTGCGCCCTGAAACACCACAGGTTGAGTGGAACCGTAAACACCTCTGATTGCCCATTGTGCGCACGCGCTCATCAAATATGTCTGTGATTGGCTACAATGATCATCGCTTCAAAAACATATTGTAAATATACATCAATGACACTTTTCACCGGGCGCTTACACAGATACACACAGGAGCGTTTGAATGTAGGCGTCTATCAGCCTACCAGTCCGCTGGTCGACGCCTGCTTTTGCTTTCAAATGTTCCCGCTCCCGCTTTCAAAACACTTTCAAACACTTCCGTGTGCTTTCAAACGCTCCCGTGCGTTGATCATTGTAGCCAATCACAGACACATCCGATGAGCACAATGGCCAGTCAGGGGTGTTTATGATTCCAGCTCAACAGCGCTCAAAGCGTCACATTTTTTAAATTTCAGTACCGACTTGGTATCGCGGTCTCGTACTTTTGACAACACTAGCGGAGCGTCCAAAAAAAATGCCTTGTCTTAAGCTCTTATATCAGACAAGTTTAACCACAGATGCCTCTCCGTGGCCACCAGGGCTGCCATAGAATGGCTGATGGCTCTGGCCATCTCCTTAGTGGCCCGAAGAGAAACATCTGTGGCCCAGCACAGCTCTGTAATTGCATCTGGATTTATCCCCTCGCCTTCATCAAGGTCTCTCGGCAGGTCTGCCTGGTACTCCTGCAAAATGGCCATTGTATGCAGACACGCACCAGCCTGACCTGTGGCCGAATAAACCTTGCCCACCAAAGCTGACGTTGTTCTGACCGGCTTGGTGGGCCTTAACCCCTAGAAGTCTGCACAGTTTTGGGGCCCTTTAGAAGTTTTGACAGGCTCTGACATTTGTGCTTTTTTCAGTTGCTTATAAACATATTAATGGCAAAAGTGTCATTACACTGTATTCAGCACAAACTGGGCTACCATAATATGTGAGCAACATGTATGTACATGCTTGTATTTTTGAGAGAATAACGCTTATGCGTGTTTTTTGAAAAAACAAAAAATGTAAGTCACTGAATTAAGCCCACAAAACACACAATAGATATGTGTCCACAAGACTTTTGACTAATGGGTGTTGTTGCCTAGAGTTTTTGCTTCAAACTGATGTGAGAATCATTGTGCCTACTCATTCACATAAAACAATATATTGATTTCAATTTTGTAAGACACTTTTTCTTTACAAAGCCTGTATGTGAAGGGGTATGAATGATCATGAATAATGCTGTGATTTACACCTAAGACAATAGAACCCATAATGAGCCGCATAATGAATGAGCCTTTGAGTCAGGTATGTGACTGAGGGAGCTAAGGAACAGGACAAAATAAATATATTTTGTTGTAGTTTATTTAGAATATAGTTAACAATATAAAGTGAGAGCCAAAGGCACATTACAAAGGCCTATTATATTTTAAATTAGCAAAATATTTGACATTTCTATTTTTAATGTTTTTGAAAGAAGTCTCGTGCTAAAAAAACAGTAATATTGTGACATTGAACACAATTCAGTATTCAGTAAATACAAATAACTGAATAATTGGTAATGATGAATGTTATAAGTAAAATATTTGGGATTTAAAACAACATAATGCAATGCAATTATGATTTCAAAGAGTATAAGGTGAATTCAGGTTGATTGGGACACTTTTTTCCTAGTCATTTCAATGGCAAAAAAATGTCTGAATCATTTGATTTTGTAAACTATCCGATACACACAATACTCAAATATAATTTCGAGTTTCGGTATATTTATGAGATGCGCCGTGCAATGCATGATCGTGCCGGCGCATATTATAGGCTATTGTCTGCTATATTTGCTTCTTATTTATTCAATCCAGGCAATTGGCTGATGAAACATTGATTAAAATTAAGATGCAATTTATACAAAACAAATTCATTTTAAAGAAAGGCTTTCTACAAAGCCTTTGAAGTGAAAAAACTTAATGAAGTGGTCAAAATCATGTCTGACAAACTGGCATATTGCGCATCTTATGATGTGTCCTTTCTTACTCATGCTGTTCACTTTTCATAATCAACATAGATTAAATTAAAAAATAACATTAGGCTATAATATTTAAACATCAATATGAAACAAAAAACGTTTTAATGGCTACAACAAGTAGCCTATTGTACACAAAATTTATAGCATCTGAGCAGAAATTTGTGAACAAAAGCTTTATTGGTGTGACACTAGGCTATTTTACAGTAAACACTGTATTTGGACAGATTGTATTTGTCAATCAAATGTGTCGACAGGATGTACTATGGGAATATCAGAACTGTGATATAGCGCCACCACTGGCGATCAGTTGTACTGAATGTAAGATTCACCAAGGATCCAGCTGATTACTGGCAATTTGGTGGAGGATTGTTCTTTAGCTGCTACATTGCATTGTCACTTCTGGATAGTACAGAGAGTGGACAAGAAGTGAAGTGGGAGAGAGAGGAGGCGATGTCATATCTGATATTGTCTAATATTGCCTATCAAGTTAATCTGACATTGCTAGCTTTTAATCTAAATCGTTATCGCTAGCACAACACATTAGCTTTTCGCCTAGCCTGTTAACTTCTCATCCATGCTTACTGTCTTTTTTCTGTTTTTTCTTTTCTGACCTTTGTCAGGATTGATTTTATCTCGCATTTGAAGACTTCTTATTTGGTAGAGAGTGCAGACTCTCTTGAAATGATGTTTTATTAACAAAGTTTGGGAGGAACACATTCAAATGATCTATCCAATCATCACGTCATTCCAACCAGCTGTCAGCAATCAGTGATCAACATGTCTACCCAATCAGCACAAGTGGAGGATTATATAAATAGTCAACTCACCAATGTTCCTCGACAGTTTTTCAGCATTTCCCCCGCCCTACCTTACCAACATGTCCGAAATCGAGCTCTTCCCGTCCGATGAACGATCTTTTGTCTTTGGTGTATCTTTGCCGCAGTCCTCTGCCGTTATCTCGCGAGTGTCAGGCCAAACAAACGAGTCCCAGCATGCAGAGGCCACCATGGGCGAAACATCCGTGATCTCCTTACGCGTCTTTCTCTACTCCGGCCCATTCAATCAGTTCTGCCATAGAGAATGGAAAAGGCCCGTTAAGCACCAAGCTCGGTCTCGGGCAATGCCGCCCTCTTCCCGCAAAGGAACGGGCCCTCCTTCAGCAACAGGCCGCCGCAGCAGGCCCTCGGCAAGCCACGCCACAGATTTCAGTCCCGGCCGGCTCTCACTCTCCACCCCCGTCGGCTCAACCACGTAAGAGCACAGCTCAAATCCTTCTCGTTTTCTGTCCCTGGTTGAATTTAGCATCGCTTTCAGTCGCTAAATCACGAGCACAGTTTACACCATCTGGATACTCAATTTTGATCAGAGGAATATACATTTTAAAACTGCTTCTGTACAAGTGATTTGCCGTTCTATATGAACGTGCTGCTTCCTTGTAACGAACAAACAGTAGCTTGCACATTACGTACAGATCGCACGCATAGTGGCACACAGAATCATTAAGAATTTATTGTCAACACTGTCCTGCGATTTATCAACAAACCTCTTAAAACTGAAAGTCATATAGCATGTATTTCGGTTTGAAGTAATTTAAACATACAGATTCACTGTTGGTAAAGGGACACCACACAGACAGATGGGACAAATTCATACACGCAATCGTTGTCACTAATGCATTCAAATTAATCTTACCGTTCCACTTTGTCTGTATCTGATTTAGAATGAACAGAAATCGGCTAGTAATGTAACGACCCATAGACCGATAACTGGTGAAAATAAACTGTTAAGGGTTCCTAGGCAGTTTTGAAGTATGGAATTTTGAGTAATTCCCAGGTTGGGACAAAGTATGGATGGTAAGAAATAAAATCATTATTATTATTATTTTTATTTTTATCATACAAGCGGTGTATTTTCATGTCAAAAGTTTAGTGATCCTTTAGTGATTGTCGAACACATTTGAATAAATTCAAGGCGCACGTTTTTATGCAAAGCTCTTTGTCTTTTACCATAAGCGAGTCCCTTTTGATCTTCACTAAATTAATGCGTGTGCCACTCAAACCAGCAACAGATACATACAGAACAACCGATCATCAAAATCAGACTTTACTTTGCTGTTTTATGATCATCCAACACCAAACAACGATTACAGTATCAAACCGACATGTCAGAGATGAATATACGCAGGTTATAAAGCATTTTAGGCTTCACATTATGTAAGCACGTTATCACTTTGCGAAAACCAGAGAAAATAAGAATATTTACAAAACGTTTAATAATCGATCTCTCAGCCCTGCGTGGTCTCCACTGAGCTCGGGATTCCAATCGCCCAGGGAAAGAGGAAAAAAAAAAGGGTCAAGCCACGTCCATTGAATTCTGGGCATTAACTTGGATACAGTTAATATCCAGGCCTCACTGCACAAGGAAAAATCGATAGGATATTTCTGGTCGCGTCCACATTCCTAGACAATCTAAACTGTTCTAAACGCGAACTGCTATCTTTTCACGGCCACTTAAACTTCAGATGCACATAATCTTGCAAGGTCGTCCTTTCATCTCACATCTCCTCTCCCTCGTGTCTTTGATTCACATGCTAAAAGACAAGCGTCAGCCCGCCAAACCCCACTCTCCTTCTCCCTCCGCTCAACCACACACCGCAGCTTTTCCCAGCGCAGCACCCCATTCAATGCATACAATGCCCGCTCCTCTCAACGAAGGCCTTCCCTTTAGCGTGAGGTTGCCTCCACTAATTGAGCAAGCTCAGCCGTCTCAGCCATTTCATCCTGCCATCTTTAACCAGATACCTTTAACCACAGATAACACTTCCTTCTCCTCCCGCTGCCTCTAACCTTTTTTCCCTACCAGTGGCCTACAGCTCCTTAAGCTTACCCTAGCATGAGGATGCCTCCGCTAGCAACACAAGCCTTGATAACACTTCCTTCTCTTCTCGCTGCCTCTAACCTTTTTCCCTAGCAGTGGCCTACAGCTCCTTCAGCTGAAGCGTGAGGATGCCTCCGCTAGCAACGCAGGCCCTGATAACACTTCCTTCTCCTCTCGCTGCCTCTAACCTTTTCCCTACCAGTGGCCTACAGCTCCTTCAGCTGACCCTAGCGTGAGGATGCCTCAGCTAGTGACGCAGGTCCAGTCATCAGTCTCAAAATCTCTTCTTTGTCCTAGGCCTATAGCTCCAACTGCGGTCCCTAGCGTGAGCCTGCCTCCGCTAGCTACGCAGGCCCGGATGGCCTATTGTCCACCCAGGCCTTCCTCTTCCTTTACCTTCCCCATTACAACCCAAGCCCCAGGGGCTGACCCAAGCATGAGGCTGCCTCCGCAAACAATATTGGCCATGAAGCTTCCCCCTCCTAACTCTCTTGCCCAGGCTAGATCGTCTTTTTTCCCTCTTCTTCAGATTCAAACATTCAGTCATTGGTCATCAGATGTTTTTAATAACTATATCTGATCCAATTGCTTCCACATTAAAGAAGCTCAACGAAACCTTATCAACTAAATCCTTCAGCTCCAGCTTGTTCTCTCACTCAAACATACAAGTTCACCATATCCACCTGAATTAACACCATCAATCCACTAAAATTGTGAAAATATTCTACTTCACTGCCGCAGCAGTTGCCTTCCCACCCTCTTCCGCAGGAGCCCACTCTGCTGCAGCAGTGTTATCTCCTCTGCTCCCACAGGAGTTCCATCTCTGGCTAACCTTCTCCACTAACGCAGAAGTCCCTTCTGCTCTCACAGGAGCCCAATTTCTCTTGCTAACCTTGCCTTCACGGCCGCAGCAGTGTTATATTCCTGCTAGCGCAGGAGCTCAGCTTTCTGGCAAAATTCCCTCCACTGCCGCAGCAGTGCTGTTCCCTCATGCTCCTGCAGGACCTCAGTTTCTCTGGAAAATTTTCTCTACTGCAACAGCAGTGATGAACCTCACGCTCCCGCAAGTACTCAGTTTCTCTGAAAAAAAAATGTCTTCACGGCAGCAGCAGTGTTATATCCCTTCTCTTGCAGGAGCTCGGCTTTCTGGCAAAATTCCCTCCACTGCCGCAGCAGTGCTGTTCCCTCATGCTCCTGCAGGAGCTCAGTTTCTCTGGAAAATTTCTCCACTGCCGCAGCAGTGATGTTCCCTCTGTTCCCGCAGGAGCTCAGCTCAGCTCTTCTGACTAATTTCTCCACTGCCACAGCAGTGATGTTTTCCTCTGCTCCAGCAGGAGCTCAACTCTGTCTAAACTCACCTTCACTGCCGCAGCAGTAATGTTTTCATCCAACATGACGAGAACTCTCCCGGTCCTTCAAACTAACCCTCCAAACAGCACAATCAGCCTACGCACTGCAATTTTTGGGGGTCATCAGTAATGTTTGCGGCTGCTGTCCTGCATTGGTTTGCAATTTTTGGGGAGTACTCTGGGTTCGGGCCAAATACCGAGCTCAGAGCCATCTCCTCGGACAGCACGCCAAATATGCATACTATTACGCATACTATTTACTATCTGATTATTTGTAAGTGTGAACTCGTGAAATTATGTTTTATTAACAAAGTTCGGGAGGAACACGTTCAAATGATCTATCAGCAATCAGCTGTCAGAAATTAGTAATCAACATGTCTACCCAATCAGCACAAGTGAAGGATTATATAAATACCCAGTCAACTCACCAATGTTCCTCGACAGTTTTTCAGCATCCCTCTACCACCCAGTCTTCCTCACACTCACCTGGTTACTTTCCTAACCAGAGATACGGGGGGAGTACTCTGGGTTCGGGCCAAATACCGAGCTTGGAGCCCTCTCCTCGGACAGCATGCCAAATACGCATACTATTACACATACTATTTACTATCTGATTATTTGTAAGTGTGAACTAGTGAAATGTTTTACTATTTGGATTTTTTTGTCTACGCACCTCATCTGAAGGTGTGGTGAGTTCCTGACCATTCTAAACTTGCACTGTCTGCCACATGTTTAGCGTAGCCTTCTCTGTCAGCAATGTGGGGTTCCACATGTCATAAATGCAGGGAAATAGTCAGGCTGACAGAGAAGATCTCAGAACTAGAGACATGCATTCAAAATTTAATCAAGGATAGTAAGAATGCAAGGGCTTTATATACTGCTTTGGATGCGAATAGCTTAACATTGTTCGGATCCGGTTGCAGAGCCCCCGCAGCAGGGCAACTGGGTGACTGTGAGACAGCATAGTCGCGAGACAAATCACTGCTGTGATCACCCACAGTGCTCAAGCCCAATCATGTCTCGGTCGCCTCACCAAAGTATTCAGCCATTATGGCCACCATTCCAGAGTCTCGTCCAGTCATGACCGCCACGCCTGAGTCTTCAGCCAAGATGGCTGCCACGCCTGAGTCTTCAGCCAAGATGTCCGCCATGCCAGAGTCTACAACCCCGAGTCTTCAGAGTGTGCAGCGGTGACCATCGTGGCCACGGCAATTATGTGTATGTGTGGGCGGCACACACATCGGCGCCCGTCCCTGTCCCGAGTCCAGAGAGGACTTTGTCTCCCATTCAGAGTCCAGAGAGGACTTCGTCTTTCATCCAGAGTCCAGAGAGGGACCCCTGAGCTGCCGGCACCGACCTGGAGGCTTCCTAGTCAGCCAGCACCGCCCTACTCACCTGTCCATGACCTCCAGGACTCCAGGGTGTCATTCTTTGATACAGGAGATGAAGAATTGTCTAAACTTTAAATCATCAAAATCAACAACATGTATGTTAGACCCTATATCGACTAAGCTACTGAAAGAGATGTTTCCAAAAGTTATAGATCCACTTCTTAATATTATGAATTCATCATTGTCATTAGGATACTGTAAGAATGGATTTCACCTGAGCATGAACTCAAGAAGTCTAATCTGCAATAAGACATTAAAACTTCTCTCATCTGAATAGATCTACAAGAGAAAACAAGACCCCACCTGGTCAATCTTACCCCCCCTGGTTGAGTATTTAAAGGGAATTGGCAAACCACTCAGGGAAGCATCTGTATTCAGAACTTCCCACACTGTTGCGGTGTGTCTCTATTGCCAGGCAATGATGACTCTTGGAAACTCTTTTTCTATTATTTTATAATTGTGTTGTATATTGTATGCTGATCAGTTGTGTATAATGGGTTCTTTTTAATTCCTTTATTTGGTTTTTGCCTGGCTAAAATAAACATTAATCTTGATTTATCTTGTATTTTACTGAAATCATTATTCTAGTATGGATCAATGTGGAGTCCTTTATTTCCGCAAACCTTTTGCCAGAATAGATAAACCGAGGACCCCATGACTGAAGCATGGAGCGCAGCATGCGGTGTAATCCGATTTCTGACTATTACTGTATTAGCACGTTGCAGCTTCCGTGTCTATTAATCAAATTACACTTTTTGTTGAGTAAGCAGGTGCGACCACTTAAAGGTAAAATATTCACTCTGCAATCCTCTGACTAATATCAGAACTGGCCAGCTTGTGTCCGTGAACGCGCGACTTGCGACGCGTCTGTTTCTGTGCAATATCGGGTCCCTTGATGAACAAATATTTGAGAATAAGAGATACTAAGAAAATCAACGATCCAAATTAAATCACAACTAATCATTTGATCAGCCGTTAATTTATAAACGTAACAAACGCAACAAACGCAACGAAAATCACATACAATTAGAGTCAGATTAAATTATTCATGGAGTCAGATTGAAAATTGGATCTTCACATTTTAGTACATTAAAGTGATTCTTCCAGAAGCGCTAGAAAAGACATACATGCAGAAGTCCTTCAACCAGCTGCTGGATTCCTACGTTGGGCCAAGCAGGTGGAGCTTACAATACATTCCAAAAACTTTTAAGATGGCTGTTATTAAACCTTTTATTTAAAAAACGCAACTTGATCCTAAAGAATTAGTTAATTTACAGACCGATCTCGAATCTACCTTTTCTCTCAAAACTACTAGAAAAGGCAGTATCCTCACAACTATTAGAAATGGTATCTGCGAGGATTTCCAGTCAGGATTTTGACCCTATCATAGTACTGAGACTCGTTAATGTTTCATTAGATTTACAAATTAGATTTACAAATGATTTGCTCTTATCATCCAATTGTGGTTGTATTTCTCTATTAGTGTTACTGGATCTTAGTGCTAGATCTTGGATGACTAGTAATTTCCTGGATGTGGTCTTTAATACTAATCGTTCATTTGAAATCCACATTTCTACCATCTGTAAAATCACATTTTTCCATCTAAAAATATATCTAGATTACGACATATGCTCTCAATGACAAATGCAGAAATGTTAGTTCATGCGTTCATGACCTCAAGGCTAGATTATTGTAATGCTCTACTGGGTGGTTGCCCTGCACGCTTAATAAACAAACTCCAGCTGGTCCAAAACGCAGCAGCTAGAGTTCTTACTTGAACCAGGAAGTATGACCATATTAGCCCGGTTCTGTCAACAGTGCATTGGCTCCTTATTAAACATTGCATACATTAATAATATAATAATAATATAATAACAATAATATCTTGCTAATTACTAAAATGACTAAATGGTTTAGCTCCCCAGTACTTGAACGAGCTCTTAACACATTACAATCCTTCACGTCTATTGCGATCTCAAAATTCTGGCCAGTTGATAATACCTAGAATATCAAAATCAACTGCAGGCGGTCGATCCTTTTCCTATTTAGCACCCAAACTTTGGAACAGTTTTCCTAGCCTTGTTCGGGAAGCAGACACACTCTGTCAGTTTAAATCTAGTCTAAAAACGCTTCTCTTTAACCTGGCATACACATAGAACATTATCAATTTCTATTATTCAAATCAGTTAAATGATTGTTAGGCTGCATAAATTAGGTCAACCAGAACCGGGAACACTTCCTAGAACACCCGATATACTTGTTACATCGTAAGAAGAATGGTATCTACGCTAATATTAGTCTGTCTTTCTCATCCTAATCCCGAGGTTACCATAGTCAGCCGGATCCAGTCCGGATGACGAAACTTTTTTGATTTCCCACTCAGATCCTGTAAAGTGTGAAATCTTGACCCAGGACAACCCCTTTAATGTTGACATGGAGGAGTTGCCGTGCTTAAATAAAAAATGATGTATTGATAATTTAGTGCATTTATTTAACAAGATGTTTATTTTTTTGTAATGTGCTCTTAATACTTAGTGATATTTCAGGTCTTGGAGTCTTACTAATGAGCTGTTGGCCCAAATCAGGTCATCTGAATTAGGTTACCTGAATAAGGTGTGTTTGATTAGGGAGACATACAAAATGTGCACTGTTACGAAAAAGCTACGGACAGTGAATAACTTTCCTGCGGTAAATGTAACCTGACATGCTGTTTTATTGACATATTTCTATGGCTGAAACACTGAAACACTGCATTTTCCTCAAATCCTCAGTAAAACTTGATCTTCAAGCAGTTTTGTGAATAGGTTTAAAACTCTTAAAAACGTACTTGCTAGGAACTATTTAGAGAATTCGTCGTGAATTTAGCCCGACCGCCAGTGTCCTCTTGGCTTTCTTATGATGTAATGATTCAGAGTTCAATCCCTTTGAGACTAATCAGCACTTTTAACTGAACCAAGCTGTTTATATGACAAAATCTTTAACTCTTCAGGGAGTCTATTAGCACATGAAAACATTTATCACCAGTAATGATGTCCCACTAAACATGATGTTGAAGCCTAGCAATTAAAGGTGTTAGATGCATGAACGTGTGCTGATGCAACATCCATTCCCCTTGGATGAAGGTTACTCATCATTACCCTGAAATACTTTACTGCTTTTGTAGAAAACAGACAAAAGTTTAATGCTTTTGTTGTGTGCAGTAAAACAAATAGAAATGAACAATGCATGAATGTGAATGCTAGGTTGTCTGTAGACACGTTTGCATTTATACTGTTTGTTTTAAGTTACAAGAACCATTTAGTGGAATGTCACTCACTGAATATTTACACTGATTGCTGCGATACTGGCATGCAATAAAGCACCAGTTACATCTGTCTAATTAATAACATTATCAAGCTGCACAGCATGTTTACTTGGTTACAAAAAGTAATTACACGTGTTGAAGCCAGTGCTTCGGCATGTAGTGCAGTAGCGCTTTGGGCGAGTCCCGCATCAATATCCTTTTCCAATCCTGTTCCCCTCTCTGCTCCAGTTGCTTCCTGTCTCCTCTACACTGTTCTGTCCAATAAAGGCCAAACATATTTCTTAAAAAATACACATGAAGGTGGTAGTTAATAAATAATAAAATGTAAACAATTATAGGTTATGCTGTTGTATAACTTGTAGTCATTTTTGATTATTCTGTTTGTATTTTTCTTCTGAGTGCATTGCAGAGAGACATATTTCCATTATATTATTCTCTTTCATTAAACCAGCCTTAGTTTTTTGGATGTTTTAACACCTATAAGTATAAATGTTTTGGTTTGGTACCTGGCATACAAAGGGAAATCCACCCTGCAATTTTAGTGAAATGACAAAACGCCTGTTGAACACCAAAAGAGGTTCATTCGGACAAGTGCTGAGAAAGCTAACAGGTAAAATGTGATAGGGTCTGAATTATTGCCCCATTCAAAATACACAGTAAAGAGATAAAATGGGAAAATCTGTCACGTTTACATTGGTCACATAGTTCAATGAAGGAGATATATTCAAATACCTTTAATCCAAAATCACTCATAACACAGGAATATGTACAAACCCGATTCCAAAAAAGTTGGGACACTGTACAAATTGTGAATAAAAACAGAATGCAATGATGTGGAAGTTTCAAATTTCAATATTTTATTCAGAATACAACATAGATGACATATCAAATGTTTAAACTGAGAAAATGTATCATTTTAAGGGAAAAATAAGTTGATTTTAAATTTCATGCCATCAACACATCTCAAAAAAGTTGGGACAAGGCCATGTTTCCCACTGTGTGGCATCCCCTCTTCTTTTCATAACAGTCTGCAAACGTCTGGGGACTGAGGAGACAAGTTGCTCAAGTTTAGGAATAGGAATGTTGTCCCATTCTTGTCTAATACAGGCTTCTAGTTGTTCAACTGTCTTAGGTCTTCTTTGTCACATCTTCCTCTTTATGATGCGCCAAATGTTTTCTATGGGTGAAAGATCTGGACTGCAGGCTGGCCATTTCAGTACCCGGATCCTTCTTCTACGCAGCCATGATGTTGTAATTGATGCAGTATGTGGTCTGGCATTGTCATGTTGGAAAATGCAAGGTCTTCCCTGAAAGAGACGACGTCTGGATGGGAGCATATGTTGTTCTAGAACTTGGATATACCTTTCAGCATTGATGGTGCCTTTCCAGATGTGTAAGCTGCCCATGCCACACGCACTCATGCAACCCCATACCATCAGAGATGCAGGCTTCTGAACTGAGCGCTGATGACAACTTGGGTTGTCCTTGTCCTCTTTAGTCCGGATGACATGGCGTCCCAGTTTTCCAAAAAGAACTTCAAATTTTGATTCGTCTGACCACAGAACAGTTTTCCACTTTGCCACAGTCCATTTTAAATGAGCCTTGGCCCAGAGAAAACGCCTGCGCTTCTGGATCATGTTTAGATACAGTGGGGAGAACAAGTATTTGATACACTGCCAATTTTGCAGGTTTGCCCACTTACAAAGCATGTAGAGGTCTGTAATTTTTATCATAGGTACTCTTCAACTGTGAGTGACGGAATCTAAAACAAAAATCCAGAAAATCACATTGTATGATTTTTAAATAATTAATTTGCATTTTATTGCATGACATAAGTATTTAATCACCTACCAACCAGTAAGAATTCCAGCTCTCACAGACCTGTTAGTTTTTCTTTAAGAAGCCAACCTGTTCTCCACTCATTACCTGTATTAACTGCACCTGTTTGAACTCGTTACCTGTATAAAAGACACATGTCCACACACTCAATCAAACAGACTCCAACCTCTCCACAATGGCCAAGACCAGAGAGCTGTGTAAGGACATCAGGGATAAAATTGTAGACCTGCACAAGGCTGGGATGGGCTACAGGACAATAGGCAAGCAGCTTGGTGAGAAGGCAACAACTGTTGGCGCAATTATTAGAAAATGGAAGAAGTTCAAGATGACGGTCAATCTCCCTCGGTCTGGGGCACCATGCAAGATCTCACCTCGTGGGGCATCAATGATCATGAGGAAGGTGAGGGATCAGCCCAGAACTACACAGCAGGACCTGGTCAATGACCTGAAGAGAGCTGGGACCACAGTCTCAAAGAAAACCATTAGTAACACACTACGCCGTCATGGATTAAAATCCTGCAGCGCACGCAAGGTCCCCCTGCTCAAGCCAGCGCATGTCCATGCCCATCTGAAGTTTGCCAATGACCATCTGGATGATCCAGAGGAGGAATGGGAGAAGGTCATGTGGTCTGATGAGACAAAAATAGAACTTTTTGGTCTAAACTCCACTCGCCGTGTTTGGAGGAAGAAGAAGGATGAGTACAACCCCAAGAACACCATCCCAACCGTGAAGCATGGATGTGGAAACATCATTCTTTGGGGATGCTTTTCTGCAAAGGGGACAGGATGACTGCACCGTATTGAGGGGAGGATGGATGGGGCCATGTATCGCAAGATCTTGGCCAACAACCTCCTTCCCTCAGTAAGAGCATTGAAGATGGGTCGTTGCTGGGTCTTCCAGCACGACAACGACCCGAAACACACAGCCAGGGCAACTAAGGAGTGACTCCGTAAGAAGCATCTCAAGGTCCTGGAGTGGCCTAGCCAGTCTCCAGACCTGAACCCAATAGAAAATCTTTGGAGGGAGCTGAAAGTCCGTATTGCCCAGCAACAGCCCCGAAACCTGAAGGATCTGGAGAAGGTCTGTATGGAGGAGTGGGCCAAAATCCCTGCTGCAGTGTTTGCAAACCTGGTCAAGAACTACAGGAAACGCATGATCTCTGTAATTGCAAACAAAGGTTTCTGTACCAAATATTAAGTTCTGCTTTTCTGATGTATCAAATACTTATGTCATGCAATAAAATGCAAATTAATTACTTAAAAATCATACAGTGTGATTTTCTGGATTTTTGTTTTAGATTCCGTCACTCACAGTTGAAGAGTACCTATGATAAAAATTGCAGACTTCTACATGCTTTGTAAGTGGGCAAACCTGCAAAATCGGCAGTGTATCAAATACTTGTTCTCCCCACTGTATGGCTTCTTTTTTGACCTATAGAGATATCCAGATTCTCTGAATCTTTGGATGATATTATGCACTGTAGATGATGGTAACTTCAAACTCTTTGCAATTTTTCTCTGAGAAACTCCTTTCTGATATTGCTCCACTATTTTTCGCCGCAGCATTGGGGGAATTGGTGATCCTCTGCCCATCTTGACTTCTGAGAGACACTGCCACTCTGAGAGGCTCTTTTTATACCCAATCATGTTGCCAATTGACCTAATAAGTTGCAAATTGGTCCTCCAGCTGTTCCTTATATGTACACTTTTCCGTCCTCTTATTGCTACCTGTCCCAACTTTTTTGGAATGTGTAGCTCTCATGAAATCCAAAATGAGCCAATATTTGGGATGACATTTCAAAATGTCTCACTTTCAACATTTGATATGTTATCTATATTCTATTGTGAATAAAATATAAGTTTATGAGATTTGTAAATTATTGCATTCCTTTTTTATTCACAATTTGTACAGTGTCCCAACTTTTTTGGAATCGGGTTTGTATGAGATTTATCCAGACTTAATATCAACAAGATCCAACAGCCTACAACTGAAACACAGGGATATAAATACAAGAAACAAACATAGAACACAGGTGAACAGAATATAATAATCAGTGATTAACCATAGCAACAAACTAGAGCGTGAATAAGTAACCAAGGAACTAATAATGAACAGGCAAACGGGAACAGAGCAAACATAGTGAAAACTAAACCAAAACACAATGAAACTAAACCAAAACAGAGCATACATGTTACATTACATTATAACCCCCTTTAGAGATTGCTGCTCCTACTCCATGTCCATTTCTGTTATGGTCGGTTATTCTGTCATGTTTACAATGGTGAAATAGCGTGACGAAGGAGATATATTCAAATAGACTTTAACTAATAATCCAAAATTAATCATAACACAGGAAAACATAGGAGATTTATCCAGACTTAACATTAAAGAGAACTGATAACATAGAACTGAAACACTTGGATATACAGTATGTGTAACTATTATGTTCTGTTTGTGGACTCTCGTGTTGTTTCCTTTTGTTCCTGTGTTTCCTTCTCATGTTCTGTTCCTGTTTCATTGGTTCCTGTGGCTACTCATTGGTGAATTATGTTCACCTGTTATCACCTGTGTATTTAAGTCTTGAGTTCCCTTTCAGTCGGTCACGTTCGACGTACGTCGGATGTCACCGACGAATTGGGATCACTTCTGGGAGCCCCTATCAGCTTCGAGTGTATAGAGAACGGGCCAATGGCCATTGGCGTGTGAGATTTGCATCTTGCGCTCCGCACCGCGGGTATAAACAGGAAGCGGATGCAGCGCACATTTGTCATTCACTTCGGAGCCGACTGTGTGCTGCTGAAGAGTGTTCCTGTATTATACAGAGATAATCAGAACGAGAGAGGAGAAGTTGGTGTTGAAGGCACAGTAGCGAGGACCGCAAGCTCACTGAGAGCAAAAACTGCTGTTATTACAGCAACTCTGTCAGTTCGGTGGGCGTTCACATTACTCTGAAATGCAAAACACAGGCTGCACTATTCCCTGTGTTTTTGCCGTGGCTATCTCCCTGGGTGCTTCAGCACGTTAAAAGAGCTTTTCCCCTAAAAGAGTACATGGGTGTGACACTGCGTCTTATTCAAGACGTCATTCCACCCGTGCGTTTCTGGATGCGGTTGTTTCCTGTCCTTATTGACGGCCACGACCTCTCTCACATAAGCACGTTGAGATTGCGTTCGTGGGTGATCCATGTTCTCTCAGGAGAACGTGATCACGTCGGCGTGCTGTTCGTCTCTCCTTCCTCGTAAGGTTTGAGCGTTCAGCGCGCCGTGTGCCGTCTAGCTGCCAGCTGACAGCGCGGGTTGTCACGGCAACCCAGCGCGTCACTCAGCGCTTTAGATGCGTGGTCGAGACTCGAAACCTCAAACGGTCCCTTCGCCTATGCCCCGATCTAGTTTCTCTTCTGGTGCACCAGAAAAAGGCTACTTCGGCTAATAAGCCTGGGTGACCTGAGGACTACAGTGGGGCTTCCCTGCCGAGTACATCTCCGTGGGCCCCCTCTCCTCTATCACATCGCGAGCATGTTGAGACTGTCTTCGTGGGTGGTCATGTTCTCTCATGAGAGCATGGCCACGTCAGTGCGTTGTTCGCCTTGCCTTTGTCATAGGGGCTTGAGTGTCCAGCGTGCTGTGTGCCGTCTGACTGCCACGCTCACTGTCTCACATGCCTGCTGGTAGCTTCAGATGGAATTGCTGGTCATTAAAAAAGGGACCTAGCGTTTCATTTGGGGCTCTAGCAGAGGACAGATGTCAATCGCTACATCGGAGAGAGGGCTGTTATGTGCTGGAAATGAAGATGAGGCTGAGATTCCCACTATAATAGTGTGTGCTCATGCTGAATCAGATTCAGACTTGACAGCCATGCTTCCCTTGCCCATCGCCTTGCCCGCCCCCTTGCCTTTTCCCCGGATGTGCATTGGAAAGCTTTGGCAGTGTGGAACTATTTGGTGCCAAAATATGGAACACCAAAGGGGCCATAATTCTGTATAAAGTTTTCCCCTTTCTCACTACCTTCATCGGTGGGGTGGCAGTGCCACTGGCAGGCCACCTCTGCCCTGCACTCTTAAAAAGAGACGAGGGTAGTTCTGAGCCGAGGTTGAGCTGCGCACAGTGACTGATCATATTTAAAGTCACAGCGCTGGCCCTCCAGAAACACCCTTGGCACCCAGAGATGGAGGGGACAGCTCTTCAGGAGGTGGTGACAGCACCGCTCCTTCTCCCGGAGGAGGGCCGGGAGAGAATCCTTTGTTCAAATTTAATTTCTGTTCCGCCACTGGCCTTCGTGCCAGTGGTACCCAAAACTTCACTAAAAGAGCTGTTTCCAAAATCTCTGGGTGGCAAGAGAGCGCGCTTGGCGGTGTACGACGCTCCCATGCCTTGTCACCCTCCGGTGCCTCTCTCATCACCAGCAGGGGGTGCTGGCTGTGTCCAGGACGCACACAAGAGGCCTCCTCACACCCGTGCGCCCCCTCAGCGGAAGCAGGTAAGTGTTGCATTGCACACTCAGACCCCACTTCGGGCCGCTATGCCGTCCGAGTCGGGTCCCTGCACTCTGCTGTGCTGCCCCGCTGCGGGTACATCTGTGGTGCCGTTGGTCCTGCTGGTTCGGTCGCTGGGAGCCTGGCTAGCGCTTCCCAGCCCGTCCCGCTGGCTCATCCGTACTATCAGACTCGGCTGTGCGATTCAGTTCGCCCGGCGGCCCCCCAAATTCAGGGGCGTTCACTTCACCTCTGTGACGAAGGAGAGCGCCCCCGTGCTACGGGCGGAGGTCGCAGTCCTACTGGCGAAGGACGCGATAGAGCCGGTCCCTCCAGCCGATATGAAGACAGCCCGTACTTCATTGTACCCAAGAAAGGCGGCAGGTTACGGCCAATCTTGGACCTGCGGTTCTTGAATCGGTCCCTTCACAGGCTGTCGTTCAGAATGCTAACGCAGAAACGCATCTTCAGGTGCATCCGTCCCCAAGATTGGTTTGCAGCAATCGACCTGAAGAACGCGTACTTTCATCTCTTGATTCTCCCTCGACACAGACCGTTTCTATGCTTTGCGTTCGAGGGACGGGCATATCAGTACAGAGCCCTACACTTCGGGCTGTCCCTGTCACCCCGTGTCTTCACGAAAGTCGCGGAGGCGGACATTGCTCCCATGAGAGAGCGTGGTGTTCACATCCTCAACTACCTCGACGTCTGGCTGATTCTGGCTCAGTCGTGGGCGCAGTTGTGCGAACACAGGGACATGGTGCTCAGTCACCTCAGCCTGTTGGGACTTTTTTCTCGGTATGGAGCTGGACAGAGCTCACAGAGGAGTGCGTCCAGTCGGTGTTGAACTGCTTGAATTCATTCAAACGCAGGACAGCGGTACCACTGAAACATTTTCAGAGGCTCCTGGGGCATATGGCATCTGCAGCCACGGTAACGCCGTTCGGATTGCTTCATATGAGGCCGCTTCAACACTGGCTACACGACTGAGTCTCGAAATGGGCGTGGCAGAGCGGCTCATTCTGTGTCTCAGTAACACCGAAGTGCCGCCAAACCTTCAGCCCGTGGTCGGACCCTTCGTTTCTACGGGCAGGGGTCCCCTAGAACAAGTGTCCAGGCATGCTGTTGTCAAATCAAATCAAATCACCTTTATTTATATAGCGCTTTTTACAATGGCAATTGTTTCAAAGAAGCTTCACAGTGGTAACAGGAAAATAATGCAACGGAATTTGATTCGGCTGTACAGCCGCTCTGGTGAAAACGGTGATGTCATCCAGCTCATTTCAATTATCATATAGTGTCAATGCGGGCAGATCAGTAATATAGTTGAAATTTAAGTGTCCCCAACTGAGCAAGCCAAAAGCCAAAGGCGACGGTGACAAGGAACCAAAACTCCTTCAGGGCCAGAATGGAGAAAAAAACCTTGGGAGAAACCAGGCTCAGTCGGGGTGCCAATTCTCCTCTGGCCGACGAACAAATAGTGTATGATTATGATTCTGGCACACTACAGGTCAGAAGTCATATTAGATCAATAGATATTCGTAGGATTATTCGAAAGATTGGAGTCGTCACGCTGGGGACGGGTTTAATGAGGATGTCTTGTCAATGCGGCATTTACAGGGGGAGTTTAATTGACACGGTCTCTACAGACACTTCAGGGATATGGTCGTCATGTCCAGGCTAAGGTCCACCATCTGGTCTGGATACGGCCCGGATCCGGCAGACTGCAGTAAACCTCGGGATAAACAGAGAGACTAACATTAGCGTAGATGCCATTCTTCTTATGATGTAACGAGTACATCAGGTGTTATTGGAAGTGTTCCCGGTTCCGGCTGACCTAGTTAATGCAGCCTAAAACAATCATTTAACTGATTTGAATAATAGAAATTAAAAATGTTTTATGTGTATGCCATAGTAAAGAGATGTGTTTTTAGTCTAGATTTAAACTGACAGAGTGTGTCTGCTTCCCGAACAATGCTAGGAAGACTGTTCCAGAGTTTAGGTGCTAAATAGGAAAAGGATCGACCGCCTGCAGTTGATTTTGATATTCTAGGTATTATCAACTGGCCAGAAATTTTGAGACCGCAATAGACGTGATGGAGTATAATGCGTTAAGAGCTCGCTCAAGTACTGGGGAGCTAAACCATTTAGTGCTTTGTAAGTAATCAGCAAGATTTTAAAATGTATACGATGTTTAATAGGGAGCCAATGCAGTGTTGCCAGAACCGGGCTAATATGGTCATACTTCCTGGTTCTAGTAAGAACTCTAGCTGCTGCGTTTTGAACCAGCTGCAGTTTATTTATTAAGCGAGCAGGGAAACCACCCAGTAGAGCATTACAATAATCTAGCCTTGAGGTCATGAACGCATGAACTAACTGTTCAGCATTTTGCATTGAAAGCATGTGCCGTAATTTAGATATATTTTTAAGATGGTAGAATGCAGTTTTACAGATGCTAGAAACGTGGCTTTCAAATGAGAGATTGGTATCAAAGAGCACACCCAGGATCCTAACTGACGACCAGGACTTGACAGAGCAGCCATCGAGTGTTAGACAGTATTCTAGGTTACTACTTGTGGAGTTTTTTTGTCCAATGATTAAAAATTCAGTTTTTTTCTGAATTAAGTTGCAGGAAATTAATAGTCATCCAATTTTTTATATCAGCTATGCATTCTGTTAATCTTGTGAATTGGTAAGTTTCGTCAGGGCGTGAAGAAATATAGAGCTGAGTATAGTCAGCATAACAATGAAAATTAATGCCATGCTTCCTAATAATATCTCCCAGTGGTAGCATGTACAGGGTGAAAAGCAACGGTCCTAGCACTGAGCCCTGCGGTACTCCATATTGAACTTGTGTTCGGTGTGACATCTCTTCATTTACTGCTACAAACTGATAACGGTCAGATAAGTATGATTTAAACCATGCCAATGAAATTCCACTAATGCCAACATAATTTTCGAGTCTATTCAAAAGAATGTTGTGGTCGATAGTATCGAATGCAGCGCTAAGATCGAGTAACACTAACAGAGAGATACAACCACGATCGGATGATAAGAGTAAATCATTTGTAACTCTAATGAGAGCAGTCTCAGTACTATGATACGGTCTAAATCCTGACTGGAAATCCTCACAGATACCATTTCTTTCTAAAAAGGAGCATAATTGTGAGGACACTGCCTTTTCTAGTATTTTTGACAGAAAGGGTAGATTTGTAATTGACTAATTCTGTAGGATCAAGTTGCGTTTTTTTAATAAGTGGTTTAATAATAGCCAATTTAAAAGTTTTCGGTACATATCCTAATGTCAAGGATGAATTAATGATATTAAGAAGAGGATCTATGACCTCTGGAAGCATCTCTTTTAGTAGTTTAGTCGGTATGGGGTCGAGCATACATGTTGTTGATTTTGATGATTTAACGAGTTTAGCCAATTCTTCTTCTCCTATGGCAGTGAATGAATGTAATTTTTCCTCAGTGACACTACAATGCACTGTCTGATGTGATACTGTAGTAGACGGCTGCATGGTTATAATTTTTTTCCTAATATTATCAATCTTACAAGTAAAGAAGTTCATAAAGTCATTACTGCTGTGCTGTTTACAAACATCAGAAGGTGAAGCTTTATCTTTGGTTAATTTAGCCACTGTATCGAATAAATACCTAGGGTTGTGTTTGTTTTCTTCTAAGAGAGTTGAGAAATAAGCAGATCTAGCAGTCTTTAGGGCCTTTCTGTATGCAATCATGCTCTCTTTCCACGAAATGCGAAAAACTTCTAGTTTTTTTTTCTTCAAGCTGCGCTCCATTTTTCTGGCTGCTGTTTTAAGGGCCCGGGTGTGCTCGTTGTACCACGGCGTTGGACTATTTTCTTTAATCTTCTTTAAGCGCCGGGGAGCAATGGTGTCTAAAGTGCTGGAAAAGAGAGAGTCAATAGTTTCTGTTGCAACATCGAGTTCCTCTAGGCTATCTGGGATGCTGAGGAGATGAAACTGATGAGGAAGATTATTTACAAAGAAATCTTTAGTCGCAGCAGTGATAGTCCTGCCATATTTGAAGCGAGGGGACGGCTTTGCAGCCTTTGCTAAATTAAGTGTACATGATACTAGGTAATGATCTGAGATGTCATCGCTCTGCTGCAGAATTTCAACGGTATCAACATTTATTCCATGTGACAGTATTAGGTCTAACGTATGATTACGGTGATGAGTGGGTCCTGACACGTGTTGCCTAACTCCAATAGAGTTTAGAATGTCTCTAAATGCCAATCCCAATGCGTCTTTTTCATTGTCTACATGGATATTAAAATCACCAACAATTAGGACTTTATCTGCAGCCAGTACTAACTCTGATAGAAAATCAGCAAATTCTCTGGTAAAGTCTGTATGGTGCCCTGGTGTCCTGTACACAGTAGCCAGCACAAATGTCAAACGGGATTTATCAATTTCACTACAAAACGTTACATAAAGCACCAAAACTTCAAAGGAATTATATTTTAAACTAGACTTCTGAGTAATACCAAAGATATTAATATAAATTACAGCAACACCTCCCCCTTTACCTTTCAGACGCGGCTCGTGTTTATAACAATAATCTTGGGGGGTGGACTCGTTTAAAGTAATGTAATCGTCAAGTTTTAGCCAGGTTTCTGTCAAACACAGCACATCTAGGTTATGATCTGTAATCATATCATTAACAATAAGCGCTTTTGAGGAAAGGGATCGAATATTCAGCAGCCCGAGCTTTATCATTTGATCATCTGTATTATATCTGTTGTTTATTTGTTGGACATCAATTAAATTTTTACCGTTGAATGGTTTTGATGGTTTTTTGTATTTACTAATTCGTGGAACAGACACAGTCTCTATGTGATAATATCTAGGTGAAAGAGTCTCTATGTGCTGGGATTTATCTGACTTCTGTGACGTGAGACAGCTAGCAGGCGGTCGGGTAAGCCAGTCCGTCTGCTTCCTGACCTGGGCCCCAGTTAGTCAATGTTTAGCTCTAAGACTATGTGCCAAATTACTAGAGAGAAGAGCGGCACCATCCCAGGAAGGATGAATACCATCTTTTTTCAACAGGTCAGGTCTGCCCCAAAAGCTTTTCCAATTGTCTATGAACCCTATGTTATTTTGCGGACACCACTTAGACAACCAGCCATTGAGTGATGATAGTCTGCTAAGTATCTCATCACTCCTTTTAACGGGGAGGGGACCAGAGCAAAAAACGTCATCTGCCATCGCACTTGTGAGTTTACACACCTCTTTAATGTTAATTTTGGTGATCTCCGACTGGCGAAGTCGAACATCATTTGTGCCGAAGTGAATAATAATCTTAGAGAATTTACGATTAGCATTAGCCAGCACTTTTAAATTTGCTTTGATGCCATGCGCTCTGGCTCCCGGTAAACATGTGACTATGGTGGCTGGTGTCTCTATTTTCACGTTCCGTGTAATAGAATCACCAATAACTAGGGCACTTTCAACAGGATTCTCAGTGGGTGCATCACTGAGTGGGGAGAACCTGTTTGATGTTCTAATCGGAACGGAAGAGTGGTTTTTTGATCCGCGACTATGCCGTCTCACCGTCACCCAGTTGCCCTGCTGCACGGGCTCTACAGCCGGAACCGAACAATGTACAGAGTTCACTAAGCTATTCGCATCCAAAGCAGTGTCTAAAGCTGTTACATTCTCACTACTCTCAAATAAAGTCTGGATGCATGTCTCTAATTCTGAAATCTTTTCCATCAGCCTGACTATCTCCTTACATTTATCACATGTGAAGCCCTGTTCGCCAACGGAGAAAGATATACTAAACATGAAACATGCAGTGCAAGCGACAATGACAGGAGAAGAAGACATGGTTTACCGTATTTGTTGATTAATCCAACTTACCACAGTTGTTTGATGGAGTCTATTTACTAATCCAACTCACCACAGTTGTTTAATGAACTCAGAAAACAAGAGACCCGAGTGCAGAGATGGCAAGCTAACAGGCTAGCGAAATGCTAATGCGTGATAGTGATTTAGATTAAAAGCTAGCGGTGTCAGATTTAATGTGGTAGGCAATATTAGACAATATACGACAGTAAATTATATTTAGCAGTCTAAACAACAGGCAATGATATCAAATAAAGATTCAAAAGCAAGCAAAGCACACGCGAGCACAGCAGTCAGCAGGACAAACCGTGTTGTCTCCACGGATGCCTCATCCACCGGCTGGGGGGCCACGTACAACGGGCTTGCAGTTTCGGGTCTGTGGACGGGGCCTCAACTGCAATGGCATATCAATTGCCTTGAGTTGTTAGCAGTTCGTCTTGCGCTGGGCCGCCTCAAAGGGCCGCTACGAGGCAAGCACGTTCTGGTCCGTACGGACAATACTGCGGCCGTTGCGTACATCAACAAACAGGGTGGTCTACGCTCGCACCGCATATCACAACTCGCCCGTCATCTCCTCCTCTGGAGTCAGAAGCATCTGAGGTCGCTTCGTGCCACTCACATGCTCAATTGTGCAGCTGACGAGCTCTCACAACAGCAAGTGCTCCCGGGAGAGTGGAGACTCCATCCCCAGGTGATCCAGCTGATCTGGAGTCGCTTCGGGACTGCACAGGTAGACCTGTTTGCCGCCCCGGACACGTCTCACTGCCAGCTGTTCTATTCCCTGACCGGGGGGACCCTCGGCTCGGATGCACTGGCACACAGCTGGCCAAGGTCAGGGAGGACGAGGAGCAGGTCCTGTTGGTTGCTCCGTACTGGCCCAATCGGACCTGGTTCCCGGAACTAGTGCTCCTCGCGACAGCGTTCGATCAGTTCTGTGCTTTCCTTCCTGCAAAAAACGGTTGGAGCGAAGGCTGTCTCCCTCCACCCTCAAAGTGTATGTTGCCGCTATCGCCGCAAATCACGACATGGTTGATGGTAAGTCCTTAGGGAAGCACGATCTGGTCGTCAGGTTCCTGAGGGGGGCGAGGAGATTAAATCCGCCTCGCCCTCACTCTATACCCTCTTGGGACTTATCTCTGGTGCTAACCGCACTGCAGAGGTCTCCCTTT
Organism: Coreius guichenoti; assembly: GCA_039654105.1. Classification (NCBI taxonomy): domain Eukaryota; kingdom Metazoa; phylum Chordata; class Actinopteri; order Cypriniformes; family Gobionidae; genus Coreius; species Coreius guichenoti. The sequence continues at coordinate 898,129 of CM077179.1, forward strand.
GAACCTTGAACCGCATTGGCTTCCATCAAGAGGGTAGGGGACCTGCAGGCATTTTCGGTCGACGAATCGTGCCTGGAATTCGGGGCGGGTAACTCTCATGTAATCCTGAGACCCTGGCCCGGATATGTGCCCAAGGTTCCCGCCACTCCCTTTCAGGACCAGGTGGTGAACCTGCAAGCGCTGCCTTCGGAGGAGGCAGACCCAGCCCTGGCTTTTCTCTGTCCCATTCGCGCTCTGCGGACTTACGTGGACAGAACGCAAAGCTTCAGGACCTCAGAACAGCTCTTCATCTGTTACGGAGGCCAGCAGAAGGGAAAGGCTGTCTCCAAGCAGAGGATGGCTCACTGGATAGTGGATGCCATCGCCTTGGCATATGAAACCCAAGGCGTGCCTTGCCCGCTCGGGTTGAGGGCTCACTCCACTAGGAGTGTGGCCTCTTCCTGGGCGCTGGCGCATGGCGCCTCGCCGGCAGATATATGTAGAGCTGCGGGCTGGGCGACACCTAACACGTTCGCTAGATTTTATAGCTTCCGTGTGGAGCCGGTTTCTTCCCGTGTGCTCGCTTCAAATAGCCAGTAACACCGAAGTGCCCATTCTAGTGTCGGCTTGCTGCGCCATTCCCCTCCTCATGGACCGGATACGTGCGCTGATATGCTCCAGTCGAGTTCCCCAGAACGGCGAACCCTGTTGAGTCCTCTGCAACCCACGGCAGTCAGACGTGGCGGAGCCTCCGACGCCAGGTCTAGCACTCGTATGCATTGGTGGAACTTGTGTTAGGCTGGGTATCCATATGTTGCAACCCCTACATCGGTCCCATATGTGTATTCTTCCACGGTACGGCTCCCTACGGCAAGCTCGTGTCTTTCCCTTGGCAGAGCTTGCTCTGCCGTCTCTGTGCGGTGTAGTCCCCCGCCTGCATTGCACCCCTGGGACTGTACAATCACTGCATGACCGAGTCACTAGTTCGGCTCCTCAGTGAAAAACAAATGTGCGCTGCATCCGCTTCCTGTTTATACCCGCGGTGCGGGGCGGAGCGCAAGATGCAAATCTTGCACGCCAATGGCCATTGGCCCGTTCTCTATACACTCGAAGCTGATAGGGGCTCCCAGAAGTGATCCCAATTCACTTCTGGCTCCCAGAAGTGATTCCCAATAACGTCTTGGGATCCCAAACGATCCAAAGACGTTATTTTTGGTTCATTTTCTGGTGTTGTTTTTGATTAGCACCACTGTTACTCGTATTCCCCACAGTGGATTATCTTCTTCTGTTTAATTTATTAAAGTATATTGCTGAAAAAATGTCTTCTACAGCTTTCCTTTGTCTTCTTGCCTGATCTGATGTGACAGAACGCTAGACCTACACCATGAACCCAGTAGGAGTCATCTATGAGGATATCCTGTGCTCAATTTATTAAGATGGCTGTAGATCAACAACCTGAGATGAACGACAATTGATGGACTTTTTTTGAGTGGGCTGGATTACAACATCATGCAATTGTTGCCAGTGGGAGACTCCAGCATGACCATGGCACAATATTTGCACATTGTGCTGTGGATGTGTGGCTCATCTTATACTGTCAGCAAGGTGGAGGACAATGGAACACTCCGCTGCAGCCCTCCTAGTCCACTCCCTCCATCATGAGGTCCTCAATCATCCGCACTAAATCCATCCCCACAACAGATCCAGAGCTGATGCCCACTGCGGAGTCAATGCCTGGAGCCAATTCAGTCTGACCAGATGTGTGAGCCGATTCCTGTATCCGTTCCTGTGGGAATATTAATAGAATATGAAGGCATGGAGTGGAGCCCCACCCATACTCCCAACGCTGATGTGGATGTGATGAACTCGAACCCTTGTGGGATTGGGGAAGAGATTATTTCCAAACCTGTTTCATTGCCCAGCTCCAAACCCGTTTCGTCACCCAGGACGTCTGTGTTGTTGATGATGCCCCCACCCAGCCTCCCACTCCCACCTCCTCTGCCTATGCCATGCTGGATCCCTTCAGCACTTTGGTTCCTCCCTCGTTGGCATCACCTAGCAACTCGGATTTGCCTGGGGTGTCCAGTTCGGCAGCTCCGCCAAAAGACCAAAATATGTTGTTCGACTGGCTTCACCTTAATCCACCTGTCACTCCACCTCTGCCCACCGACCAGTTGGCTTCACCTTGGCTCCTCGCCCCCTTGGCTCCACATGGGGCCGTCAACCTTATGGCTCGACCGGGCTTCTTCATTCCTCCAGCTCTGCCTTGGTCAGTCCATTTTCTCTTAATCCAGGGGTGTCCAGTCCTGCTCCTGGAAAGTTTAGCTCTAATCCCATTTAAACACACCTGAACCAACTAATCAAGGTCTTACTAGGCAGACTAGAAACTTCCAGGCAGGTGTGTTGATTCAAGTTGGAGCTAAACTTTGTAGGACACTGGCCCTCCTGGAGCAGGATTGGACACCCCTGACTTAATCTAAGCATAGTTGAGCCAGAGCTGTGCAATGACAGATCATATATCGTGGTCATAATTCAATTTTGACTAAATTAGTTATTCTATTTTGCATAACAGTCTAATAATATTTAAAGGCTACTTTTATTAGATGATTTCCAGGGACATAAATTGGTGGAAGCCCTATACTGGAAATGTGAAAATATCCAGATTCCATCTTTAATGTATTGTGTGTTAACATGCATATTTTGAGTGGAATGGAAGGCAATGGATTAAACTTATTGTTCTAACAGTAGTGCACTTGCCTGCTGTTTGTTAGTACAGATGCTGTCTTACATGGGCAGAATGCAAGCGTAAACAAGCTTTATTAGATTCGCTAATCCACTATACTGTATAGATCAGATTGATCAGGTCTATGAATATTTAACTAGGGGTGGGTGGATTTGAGAGATGAATAATCAAACCTCATGTTGAATGGGGTGGTTACTGTGCTTTCTGTAAGTATAAAACTGAGTGATTTCAGTGACAAGGACCAGGGGGCTAAACTGACAAGCATCCTCACACAGAGTCTGCTCTTCAAAGTCGATCCAAAAGTGGAGTGACAAACATGGACAATCAATCAATCCAATACTGCTTTCCAAACAACAATTTGTCTTGTAGCAGAAGTATCCGACCTGAAGCGGAGTATATTATTGTGTACATTTTTGTTGCTGTCACATCAGTGTTCACCGTGTTTCTGAACCTGTTGGTGATCATCTCCATCTCGCACTTCAAGCAGCTCCACACTCCCACCAATGTGCTGATCCTCTCTCTGGCAGTGGCTGATCTGATCGCAGGACTGATTCTCATGCCAGTGCAGGGAATGAAACTGATTGAGCCATGCTGGTACTTTGGAGAAATATTTTGCTCAATATTTCCTCTTATTCTTTATGTAGTTGTCGTGGCATCTCTTGGTAATATGATTATTATATCTGTGGATCGATTCATTGCTGTGAATGACCCTTTGCGATATCCAATGAAAGTCAATAATAACAGAGCTATTGTTTCTATTGTTGTAAACTGGTTATTCTCCTTCTTCTATTCCTTTTATCTGTTGTATGAGTTTTTACTGTATCCAGAGAGGAACCACACATGTATTGGAGAATGCATACTTGTTGTAACATTGGAAAATCTACTAATAGATGCTTTTGTTTGTTTAGTTGCACCTTGTTGTATAATTATTCCTTTATATGTAAAAATCTGCTTTGTAGCAAAACGGCAAGCTAAGCATTTAAATTCAGTCACAGAAAAAAAGGCCAAATCAGAAAAAAAGGCTGCAAGAACCTTAGGGATTGTAGTACTGGTTTATCTTCTTTTTTGGACGCCATACTACATAGTTACTCTTTCTTTTGGGCATGACGAAAATGATACTCTTATAATTAACATCATGTATTGGATGTTATGCATGAATTCCTGTATGAATCCACTTATCTATGCAATGTTTTATCAATGGTTTAGAGTGTCAGCAAAATACATTTTGACACTGAAAATATGTGAACCTTCATCAGCATACTTCAATCTGTTCCCAGAAGCATGACGTACAAGAAGCACAAATGTAAACCACCTGTCTATGAATGGAATAGTTAGGGTTCTTGTGTTAAGCACTTCCTTATCAAACAGTAGATGGCACCAGTCTCTGTGCAACACCTGTGTTTGTGAAACATTTAAACATTCTGCCTAATATGTATGTATATTGTGAACATGTACATGTGTGAGTAACATTATCTGTCTCTATTTGCTCTCTTGAAGGCCTTAAAATGACTAAATCAACTACAACAATATCTTTAAATACAAAGTAATCTTTTTTAAGAAAACAAGACAATGCAAAATACAATTGTGGGACAAACTATAAAACAGCAGCTGGTAAACGATTAATAAGACTAAGATATGTAATTATCATAATATGTTATTAGTCTGTTCATGTCTCCCAATAGTGCCGATTTAAACAAGTTGATCTTCAACTATGAAGAAGCCATAGAGTTAAATTTGACAGGAATGACCCTGGGCACCTCTCTTGAATATGATATATATATGGAGTACTGGCTTGAATATGGAGCCCTCTTCCATTTGACTGTCGGGAACTGATGAGGTCATCCCTACAGATTATCCGTAATTGAACGAATGCCATTTTGCAAACTGTCAGTTGTAAGAGATGTCTCAGCTTTATTATGTTTAAAATATGCTGGCATGTATGACGATCAACAAACCACACTTAAACATGCCAAGGGTCAGAAATAACGGAAACAACTGAACACTTTATTTGGCATCCAATTTCTAACATTCTCATATTGTATTATTAATTGTGTTAAGCATGTTACATTTTTAAAATTGTGGCCGCAATTTTTTCTGATGTAATGGGCTGAAATGAATATGTTCAGATATGTGTTTGTGTGATATGTTTGAGTCAAAAATTATCCAGTGTGAAAATATACAGTGTGAAAGTCTTTTCCTCTTGTCTGAATTTCTGCATTTGTGCATGTTGTATGTGGTCATATTTCAAAGTGGTAGGCAAAGCAAGGCAAGTTTTTATATATATATATATATATATATTAGTAAATTTCATGCACAATAAGTCAGCACTGTTTACATTTGACTTATTAAAGATATTGACTTTTAAATAAGACTTTTACTTTTAAAAAAGTATATAATTTAATAATATTAATGGATTAAACACACCTTTGATCATTACAGATGCTTTGACGGGAGTCAAACCATGAACATGGATGCTACATACAGGTTATCCTGTCACTGCATTTATTTGCGTTAAAGCCGTTTTTCTTAACAATTTTCCAAACTATTTTTGGCGCATTTAAAGTATCGACATAAAATGTATATGCTAAAGTTAAATTAAAAAAGGCCCTTTTTTGTGTCCACACTTGAGAAATTGTATCAATAAAAGGCATTTCATGTGATATTTTTTTTATTTATCTACTACAAAAATATAATCAATTATACCTATAAATAGTTCATAAATACACTATATTGCCAAAAGTATTGGGACGCCCCTCCAAATCACTGAATTCAGGTGTTCAATCACTTCATGGCCACAGGTGTATAAATCAAGCACTAGGCATGCAGACGCTTCTACAAACATTTGTGAAAGAACGGGTCGCTCTCAGGAGCTCAGTGAATTCAAGCGTGGTATCGTGGGTTTGGGTTTCCATGGCCGAGCAGCTCATCCAAGCCTTACATCACCAAGTGCAATGCAAAGCGTGGGATGCAGTGGGGTAAAGCACGCCGCCACTGGACTCTAGAGCAGTGGAGACATGTTCTCTGGAGTGACCAATCACGCTTCTCTGTCTGGCAATGCCATAGACGAGTCTGGGTTTGGCGGTTGCCAGGAGAATGGGACTTGCCTGACTGCATTGTGCCAAGTGTAAAGATTGGTAGAGGGGGGATTATGGGGTGGGGTTGTTTTTCAGGGGTTGGGCTTGGCCCCTTAGCTCCAGTGAAAGGAACTCTTAATGCTTCAGCATACCAAGACATTTTGGACAATTTCATGCTCCCAACTTTGTGGGAACAGTTTGGGGATGGCCCCTTCCTGTTCCAACATGACTGCGCACCAGTGCACAAAGCAAGGTCCATAAAGTCAAGTCAAGTCAAGTCGAATTTTATTTCTATAGCACATTTAAAAGCAACAGAGTTGCGCCAAAGTTCTGCACAGTAAGACAATGAGCATATAAAAAGAAAGCATAAAAAGAAACAAGGCAGATACAAAATATAAACACATTAGACCCGATACAATCCAAATAATAAATAAGTATAAAAATCTACCAATAGCAATCTAATCAAAAGCCAGAGAGAACAGATTTAAGAGCCGATTTAAAGCTGGCTAATGAAGGAGCAGACCTCAGAAACTGTTCCAGAGTTTAGGTGCTGCAGTAGAGAAGGCCCGACCACCCTTAGTTTTACAGCGAAAACGTGGGACAGTTAAAAGAAGTTGATTACAAGACCTAAGAGTTCTTTGGGGAGTGTAAGGAATCAGAAGGTCACTAATGTATTTTGGTGCAACACCAGATAGAGCCTTGTACACAAAACTGCAATTTTAAAATCGATTCTGAACTTAAAAGGAAGCCGATGTAAAGTCGCTAAAATGGGAGAATGGTGATCTCTCTTTTTTGTGCCGGTAAGAAGTCTCGCTGCAGCATTTTGGATACCTTGCAGGCGAGAGATTGTAGTTTGAGGCACGCCACAGTACAGGGAATTACAGTAGTTCAGACGTGATGTTATGAAGTCGTGGATTACGGTCTCTAAATCGTTTTAATTTCGCAATCTATCTCAAATGAAAGAAACTGCCCTTTACCACTGAATTGATTTGTTTCTCAAAATTTAGTGACGAATCAAATGTAACCCCAAGATTCCTTACACGAGGTTGAACACTGAAGGGGATAGAACCTAAATTAAAAGGAGATGAAGACCTGGATGGGCCTAAAATCAAAATTTAGCTTTTGCTTTCATTTATTTGCAAAAAATTATTAGCCATCCAACATTTGATCTCCTCAAAACAGTCACACAGTACGTCCAAGGGATAAGAACTGTCAGTTTTTGCTGGTAGATAAAACTGTGTACTGTCAGCATAGCAGTGGTAGGAGATCCTATATTTCTTAAAAATGGCACCCAATGGCAGCATATAAAATGAAAAGAGAAGTGGGCCTAAAATGGACCCTTGGGGCACACCACATAATAGGGGAACTGATGAAGAAGAAGACTTCCCCATGCTCACAGAGAAGGTTCTGTCTTTGAGATAAGAGGCCAACCACTGCAAGGCGACACCCTGAATATCCACCAACTTTTCCAACCGATGTAACAAAATACTATGGTCGATTGTATCAAAAGCAGCACTTAAATCCAACAAGACAAGCACTGCATGCGAACCGGTATCGAGGATTTGCAAAAGGTCATCGCTGACCTTCAACAAAGCAGTTTCCATACTGTGCAATAAAGACATGGATGAGCGAGTTTGGTGTGGAGGAACTTGACTGGCCTGCACAGAGTCCTGATCTCAACCTGATAGAACACCTTTGGGATGAATTAGAGCGGAGACTGTGAGCCAGGCCTTCTCGTCCAACATAAGTGCCTGACCTCACAAATGCGCTTCTAGAAGAATGGTCAAAAATTCCCATAAACACACTCCTAAACCTTGTGGAAAGCCTTCCCAGAAGAGTTGCAGCTGTTGTAGCTGCAAAGGGTGGGCCAACTCCATATTAATCCCTACGGATTAAGAATGGGATGGCATTAAAGTTCATGTGCATGTAAAGGCAGGCGTCACAAAACTTTTGGCAGCATAGTGTACAAGAAGTACTTTTGTTGAAGTTATACCTGTCAGGTAAGGGAAGGCAAGGCAAGTCAAGTTTATTTATATAGCACATTTCATACAAAATGCATTAAAACAGTTAAAAATAAAAACAAGAAAAATAATTAAAAAGAGTACATATAAAATAAAGTGCAATTAGTTCGGACATAGCACAGAGCTCAGTGAATTCAGTAAATGCACAGCTGAACAGATGTGTTTTGAGTCTGGATTTGAATGTGGCTACTGTTGGAGCACATCTGATCTCTTCTGGAAGCTGGTTCAGCTGCGGCTGGCATAATAGCTAAACGCAAACTCTCCTTGCTTTGAGTGAACCCTTGGTATTTCTAACTGACTTGATCCTGATGATCTGAGTGATCTGTTGGGTTTGTATTTAATCAGCATATCTGCAATGTACTGAGGTCCAAGGGCCACTGAGTGATTTATAAACAAGTAATAATACTTTACAATCAATCCTAAATGTAACTGGGAGCCAGTGTAAAGATCTGAGGACTGGTGTGATATGTTCATATTTTCTGGTTCTGCTCAGAATCCTGGCAGCAGCGTTCTGTATGAGCTGCAGCTGTCTAATGGTCTTTTTGGGAAGGCCGGTGAGGAGTCCATCACAATAGTCCACCCTGCTGGTGATGAAAGCATGAACAAGTTTCTCTAAGTCTTGCCTGGAAACAAAACATCTAATTCTTGCAATATTTTTCAGATGATAGTATGCTGATTTAATTATTGCTTTGACATGACTACTGAAACTAAGGTCCGACTCTAAAATTCCTAACTTGATGTTTTGTTTTTAGACCCCTAGCCTTTGTTTCCAAATGCAAGGAGTTCAGTTTTGTCTTTGTTTAACTGAAGAAAGTTTTGGCACATCCAACTGTTAACTTCATCAATGCATTTGCACAGAGAGTCAATGGGGCTGTAGTCGTTAGGCGATAGGGCTAAGTAGATCTGTGTGTCGTCTGCATAGCTGTGGTAAGCAATTTGGTTCTCTTTCATGATTTGGCTCAGTGGGAGCATGTACAGGTTGAATAGGAGTGGCGCAAGAATTGATCCTTGTGGGTCTCCGCATGTCATGGATGTCCACTCAGACTTATGGTCACCTATACTCACATAATAACCTCTCCCTTCTAAGTATGACCTAAACCATTTAAGGACCATTCCAGAAAGCCTGACCGGCAGTAGAAATTCTGTACCTTTGGCAGTGAGGGGTGGTTCGCTCGAACTACCCGAACCCCCCCTCACTGCCAAAAGTCCAGAATCTAAGTCCATTTTTTTGTGATTTTCTTTTTTTGTAATAAACGTGTCCTTTCAAATAACAACGGCCAGTAATTCGAATCCCCCCAAATAAAAATGATCTAAATCAAACTGAAGCCCTAATCTTTTAAAAAGCACCACTTTCTCCTTCCATGTGTTAACTGGCACGCAACATGTAACAACCTACTAAAGAGCAGGAGAGACGTTGCAGAATATTGAACATATGTTCAAAAAGACTGCCAATGTTGAAGATTTTATTATTTAGAAAATTAGTAATTTAATATAATATAAGCTGTATGTGAAAACACTATTATATTTCAACTGTGTGCTGACTGAGTGAACTTTCTGAAGCTGTAGAAGGCCTGAGGGGCCTGCAGGCGACTTGAAGTCGTGAAATGTGCTGGTCTGGTATATCACGTGAAAAAGAACCTTTGGGAAAAATCCTAAGAATAACTATAGGTTGTGTTACCATTTTGGGAAAGGAAGCATGGTATATACAGTGGGGAGAACAAGTATTTGATACACTGCCGATTTTGCAAGTTTTCCTACTTACAAAGCATGTAGAGGTCTGTAATTTTTATCATAGGTACACTTCAACTGTGAGAGACGGAATCTAAAACAAAAATCCAGAAAATTACACTGTATGATTTTTAAATAATTAATTCGAATTTTATTGCATGACATAGTAAGTATTTGATCACCTACCAACCAGTAAGAATTCCAGCTCTCACAGACCTGTTAGTTTTTCTTTAAGAAGCCCTCCTGTTCTCCACTCATTACCTGTATTAACTGCACCTGTTTGAACTCGTTACCTGTATAAAAGACACCTGTCCACACACTCAATCAAACAGACTCCAACCTCTCCACAATGGCCAAGACCAGAGAGCTGTGTAAGGACATCAGGGATAAAATTGTAGACCTGCACAAGGCTGGGATGGGCTACAGGACAATAGGCAAGCAGCTTGGTGAGAAGGCAACAACTGTTGGCGCAATTATTAGAAAATGGAAGAAGTTCAAGATGACGGTCAATCTCCCTCGGTCTGGGGCACCATGCAAGATCTCACCTCGTGGGGCATCAATGATCATGAGGAAGGTGAGGGATCAGCCCAGAACTACACGGCAGGACCTGGTCAATGACCTGAAGAGAGCTGGGACCACAGTCTCAAAGAAAACCATTAGTAACACATTACGCCGTCATGGATTAAAATCCTGCAGCGCACGCAAGGTCCCCCTGCTCAAGCCAGCGCAGGTCCAGGCCAGTCTGAAGTTTGCCAATGACCATCTGGATGATCCAGAGGAGGAATGGGAGAAGGTCATGTGGTCTGATGAGACAAAAATAGAGCTTTTTGGTCTAAACTCCACTCGCCGTGTTTGGAGGAAGAAGAAGGATGAGTACAACCCCAAGAACACCATCCCAACTGTGAAGCATGGAGGTGGAAACATCATTCTTTGGGGATGCTTTTCTGCAAAGGGGACAGGACGACTGCACCGTATTGAGGGGAGGATGGATGGGGCCATGTATCGCGAGATCTTGGCCAACAACCTCCTTCCCTCAGTAAGAGCATTGAAGATGGGTTGTGGCTGGGTCTTCCAGCATGACAACGACCCGTAACACACAGCCAGGGCAACTAAGGAGTGGCTCTGTAAGAAGCATCTCAAGGTCCTGGAGTGGCCTAGCCAGTCTCCAGACCTGAACCCAATAGAAAATCTTTGGAGGGAGCTGAAAGTCCGTATTGCCCAGTGACAGCCCTGAAACCTGAAGGATCTGGAGAAGGTCTGTATGGAGGAGTGGGCCAAAATCCCTGCTGCAGTGTGTGCAAACCTGGTCAAGAACTACAGGAAACGTATGATCTCTGTAATTGCAAACAAAGGTTTCTGTACCAAATATTAAGTTCTGCTTTTCTGATGTATCAAATACTTACACTCACCTAAAGGATTATTAGGAACACCATACTAATACTGTGTTTGACCCCCTTTCGCCTTCAGAACTGCCTTAATTCTACGTGGCATTGATTCAACAAGGTGCTGAAAGCATTCTTTAGAAATGTTGGCCCATATTGATAGGATAGCATCTTGCAGTTGATGGAGATTTGTGGGATGCACATCCAGGGCACGAAGCTCCCGTTCCACCACATCCCAAAGATGCTCTATTGGGTTGAGATCTGGTGACTGTGGGGGCCATTTTAGTACAGTGAACTCATTGTCATGTTCAAGAAACCAATTTGAAATGATTCGAGCTTTGTGACATGGTGCATTATCTTGCTGGAAGTATCCATCAGAGGATGGGTACATGGTGGTCATAAAGGGATGGACATGGTCAGAAACAATGCTCAGGTAGGCCGTGGCATTTAAACGATGCCCAATTGGCACTAAGGGGCCTAAAGTGTGCCAAGAAAACATCCCCCACACCATTACACCACCACCACCAGCCTGCACAGTGGTAACAAGGCATGATGGATCCATGTTCTCATTCTGTTTACGCCAAATTCTGACTCTACCATCTGAATGTCTCAACAGAAATCGAGACTCATCAGACCAGGCAACATTTTTCCAGTCTTCAACTGTCCAATTTTGGTGAGCTCATGCAAATTGTAGCCTCTTTTTCCTATTTGTAGTGGAGATGAGTGGTACCCGGTGGGGTCTTCTGCTGTTGTAGCCCATCCGCCTCAAGGTTGTGCGTGTTGTGGCTTCACAAATGCTTTGCTGCATACCTCGGTTGTAACGAGTGGTTATTTCAGTCAAAGTTGCTCTTCTATCAGCTTGAATCAGTCGGCCCATTCTCCTCTGACCTCTAGCATCAACAAGGCATTTTCGCCCACAGGACTGCCGCATACTGGATGTTTTTCCCTTTTCACACCATTCTTTGTAAACTCTAGAAATGGTTGTGCGTGAAAATCCCAGTAACTGAGCAGATTGTGAAATACTCAGACCGGCCCGTCTGGCACCAACAACCATGCCACGCTCAAAATTGCTTAAATCACCTTTCTTTCCCATTCTGACATTCAGTTTGGAGTTCAGGAGATTGTCTTGACCAGGACCACACCCCTAAATGCATTGAAGCAACTGCCATGTGATTGGTTGATTAGATAATTGCATTAATGAGAAATTGAACAGGTGTTCCTAATAATCCTTTAGGTGAGTGTATGTCATGCAATAAAATGCAAATTAATTACTTAAAAATCATACAATGTGATTTTCTGGATTTTTGTTTTAGATTCCGTCTCTCACAGTTGAAGAGTACCTATGATAAAAATTACAGACTTCTACATGCTTTGTAAGTGGGCAAACCTGCAAAATCGGCAGTGTATCAAATACTTGTTCTCCCCACTGTATGTGAATGGGGCAGAAAAGTTCTTCTGCAGAAGTCTTTCTGAACTTTGAACATTGTTGATTTGAATAAAGCCTTTTCTGAAATCAAAGATCAAGAAACAAGAGAATTTTCAACATCAAACAGGGTAAAATGACACAAATCTATTGACTTTTCATCAACGAATAAAAGACGAACTGGGAAGAGATCCATTCATAATGATGTCCTGCGCTGAATTGTATCAGCTGATCTACCCGGCTGCGCATAAGTTGGCATACACTTGTTGCATGTCTCATCAAACGTTCAAAAATGTGTGAGAAAGAGAACAGCAGACATATGGATAGATCTGAAAAAGCGTGATGACACAAAAGAGAGTTTTCTGTGCGCACACACCCAAAGCGCGCAGCCATCACTCAGACAGCGTTTGACTACTGAATTGAGCTCTCTTTTGCATCTTTTCGCGCCCGAATGGACAAATACACATAACCGTTTTGGACAGTATTCATGTAAACACAGTGGGTTAAGTCTTAAGAAAACGTAAACAGCTGTGAGAATATCGGATGGATCCCAGCATTCAGTCTCAGGCCGTGTGTCCACCAAAGCGTTTTTAGCCAGCTGAAAACGCCTCGCTGTGAGCGCTTGAGAGCGTTTTGGCAGCGCAGCGTTTTTTTCAGTTGAGACTCTTTGCTTGTTATGATACGGAATATCCGCGGAAGTGTTACTAGTATCTCATTTCACAGATAGTTTGTTTCTGTATTGATTCTATATAAAAATACGATACAATGTAAAGTATTTGCTCTGGCTCTTGTTTTAAATTATTTTGTTCCGTTATTATGCTCGTTGTTTTCATCTGTTGACGTTGTACAAGCAGAATGTGGCGGTTAGTCGGTGTTGTATTTGTCCTGCCCCTCCTCCACTCTGATTGGACAGCTGGGTGAAAAGTGACAGTGATGAGCGCTGCGTTTTACTCAATGTTGAACATTCTTCAACTCTCGGCGACCGGTAAAAAACGCTCGCATTGAAAACAACTGGATACGCCAGCCAGCCGATTGAAAAAACACTTTGGTGGACACACGGCCTTAAAGTGACAGCAGACTAATAAACCTGCTGCCGTCTGTGCCCTTAATATTAATCAAACAACAAAAGACAGAGAAAATCACTCACTGCTCTTTAATAGCTTTAATAAGGATTCATTATATTTAATTTATACAAATAAATGTCTGCTTGAAAGAATAATGTTGTTTGCAAGTTGTTATAAAGAATGCATTTCATTCATTGAAAAGAAGATCATGTTCTTCTTTAGGAGGTGTTTTTTATTTAATTTTAAGATAATGTTACATGTCACAGCATTTAAATCTGAAGAATTGGAACTGACCAGTGTCCTCATTTCATAAGTGTCAAGACAAATACAGCAACAAGAGGCATTGACAGAGAGACAAGAGGGGATGATGATGAGAGGAGAACTTGAAGTTTATTAATATTCCAGTTTCCAATAATAATTCCATATTCCAATAAGTTCCTTGTATGTATTTTAATGTATTTTGTTGTTAGTGTGTCCTTTAAACTTGTGAAATGGCTGTCCAGGGCCGGGTTTCCTGATAAAGGTCCTTTCACACTGGACGCGATTTTGACATGCGAATAATTTTGCGCAATGGTTTTATTTTTTGATCAGCTGTTTGTGTAATGAGTGCTTCCACACGGAACCCGAATGTGCTGCGGCGAAAAAACGATGTTTATTTTTTCGCTTCGATGTCGATTTTTTTTTTTTTACTTTCGCGGCGACAGAAAAGGATTCAACCAATTACATACAAGGAAACAAAGGTGATGTCACAGCAACAATGACGGATCTTCTGATTGCTTGTGTGTCGACGCATCCCGTTTTGTTTGACAAAACTAACAAAAACTACAGGGCCAACGATTTGAAAGACAACAACAATGATAACATAACCTTTTGAGTTAAAACTTGTTGATTTTTTTCTAAACCTAATTGTGTCCGCGACTATGGAAAGTGAATGTGTTGCCGTCAGTATAACTGTGGCATTCAACTGGAAACATCGTAATATCAACACTCGAACATGACAATCAGTGACTTGATTTTAAGAGGACAGCTCACCTTAAGCAGACTGCCAGACGCTGCTCCGGATCGATTGGTTCCTGAAGTGTGTGGTTTGTCTCGTCAGATGCGGTGCCACTGTCTGGAGGAGCTCCTCAAATTGTCCCATGGACATTCGAAAGTAAGTGCGTAACTGGCCATGATAAAGTTTTAGCTCCTGTACAAGATTAGCATACTCCCCTTCAGACTCTCTGTTCTTTAAGACTGGGTGCACCCAAAACCTTCTTTTCGATCTTTTAAAGAAAATGAAAAGCTCGTCTTCACTGGATGATGAAGTGTCCATGTTTTCTCAGCTGTCGCCGTGAATGTTCTGACGGTGCAGATGAGAGTGCCCTTACTTAACAGGGAGGAAGATGAAGAGGAAGATGAAGAGGAGGAAGATGGAATGGGACCACATGATGGCCAACCAAGAAATACCCAACATGGCTGGTTTTCGTGCACGTCAGCAAGTCATTGACAGATTTTTTTGAGTTCATCCCTATTTTTCCTAGTCTTTGAAGCATATTTCCCACATTACTTTTTTTATACATTTTTTTGTTCAGTCATTTAATTTAGATGTGTATTTATATATTTTTTTCTGCCCTTTTTAATGATTTCATTTATAAATCCATTTAAACAAAAAAACGAGTAATAAAGTGTGCAATAAAGTACAATCAAAACCTTATATTATATATGTAATCTGACGGTTGACCTCATAACTCTTCTTACGATGCACTTGGGGATTTACAATTACTCCAGAGCACTCTGAGATCTATGATGATTTTAAAGTGCTACTTACAGTTTTTTCCAACTGCTTGCACACAAAATCTGTTCATGTCACACGATTTTTGAAACCCCTCACTCAAAGTGTAAAACTACACACCAAATCTCCAAAACCATAAGCTATTTCTCAGCCTTTGACTGCATAAAACACTTTTTTCAAAATGCTACACACAATTCTCTACCTAAAACACAAAAATCTAACAGGAAGTGACTTGCTTTCCTTTTCCAAACACAACCAATCAAAATGCTACTGATTCACCAGGTCACACACACACTCCTCACATGTGCAAACACTAATTGCTTACTAACCAATCACTGCTTTACTGTAGTATAGGCCTATAAATAGGTCAAAGGTCAGATTACCTGTTTTGAACAATGGATGCTAACAATGGACAGAGAGCAAGAGGAGTAGGAGGGAGAGGCAGGGGACAACAACGAGGACAAATTCAAAGATGAAGAGTTGGAAGAGGAGGAGTAGGAGGAAGAGGACGAGGGCAAAGAAGAGAAGGAAGGAGAGCCATATCTGATGAGATTAGGGCAACACTTGTTGATCATGTGATCAACCACGGTTTGACCATGAGAAAGGCTGGACTGAGAGTCCAGCCCAACTTGAGTCGATTTACAGTGGCGTCCATAATTCGAACCTTCAGAAATGAGAACAGGTATGCAACTATCTAATGACTATTTTAGCATTACAGTAATGTACTGTAAAATACGTATGACTGCATAGTATTGCATAAACATTTGTAACTCTAAGCCATCTATTTACTGCACTGCATTGAATGAATGAGGTTGGTTATCATGCTGTACTACATTTTTTTGTAAATTGTTTACAGTTCCTATGCTGAACACATTCTGTATTTGAATTCTGTACAGAGTGGAAAGGCAAAGACATCATGGAGGACGAGGACGCTTGTTTACAGATGTACAAGAGACTGCAATTATAAATATGGTTTTGGCCAACAATGCAATTAGGATTCGAGAGATGAGAGAGCATATCTTGAATAATGACACTGTATTTAACAACATCAATGCTGTAAGCCTGTCGACCATACAACACATCCTCCAACAGCACCAAGTGACGATGAAACAACTTTACAAGGTGCCATTTGAGAGAAACTCTGACAGAGTCAAAAATCTGTGACATGACTTTGTAGAGGTATTTATGCAACACTACTTCCAGTACTTCAGACATACCAAATTTACTCATCTGTATATCCTTTTGTCTGTTACATTGGAGATGGATGCCCATGTAATTCGCCATGAATTTATTTATGTGGATAAGGTTGGCTTCAACCTCACCAAAACCAGGCGCCGCGGAAGAAATGTAATAGGACAGAGGGCAATTACCAATGTCCCTGGACAGCGTGGGGGTAATATAACTATGTGTGCTGCCATCACTCAAAACGGGGTCCTCCATCACAATGCCACACTGGGTCCGTACAACACCGGCCATATGCTCACTTTTCTGGATGCAATTTACACAATGCTTGTCCCTGATCCAGATCAGGAGCCTGCTAGATTTGTAGTTATATGGGACAATGTTAGTTCCCTTTCAGTCGGTCAAGTTCGACGTACGTCGGAACTGACCGACGAATCGGGAATCATTTTCAGAGACCAATCTACTTCGAGTGTATAAAAACGAACCAATAATGTTGGCATGCGGTCCACGCACCGCCCCGCAGCGAGAGTATAAATACGGAAGTGGAATACCGCATCCTCGCTTTCAACTTCGGAGCCGAACGGTCTACAGTCAGTCTGTTGCTGTTTATACGAAGAGTGTTCTGTAAAGACGAGCTTTTTAAGGAAGATCGCTCTCTTGCTGGTGCTGGCGTGACGGTGCGATTCAGCGAGTGGCCGCTGCAACGTGCACTGTGTTGTGTTGGTTGGCTGGGCGTTCCGTTTATTGAGTGCTCACATGCGGGCTTGCACCATCGGACCGCTGTGAGCCGTGGCCATCTCCCTGAGTGCCTCAGCACTCCTAAAAAGAGCATTTTTCCCTTCCTAAAAGAGCAACACGGTTTGACCCTGCGTCTTTTTCAAGATGTCATTCAAACCGTGTGTTTCTGGATGCCGTAGTTTTCTGTCCCCAGTTGACGGTCATGATCGCTGTCTCACGTGTTTGGGTGTGACTCAGGCGGCGTTAGTGAATGACTCATGTTCCCATTGCGGGAACATGACCATCGCAGTTCTACGGTCTAGGCTCGAATACCTCAGAAGGGGTGGAGTCCCATTGCGCATCCCCCGATCTAGTGGTCCTCCCGCTGCAAAGCAGAGGGCTGCTACTTTGGCTGATGCCTTTGGTGGAGACCTGAGGGTACCTGTGAGGGCTTCCCCGACTTGCCAACAAGCCCCTTGGGCCCCTCCCCCCTCCGCTGCGCCGGTGTAGTTTCCGGCTCTGGCTGAGGATATGATCTCGATACCTGCATCGGAGGACGAGCTAATGGGCTCTGGAGATGAGGATTCGGCTGCGTTACCCCCTTGGGTGTGGTAGCATTGCACGAGTCAGATCCAGAGCTTACGGCTATGCTTTCCCGGGCCGCCGCGAGTGTCGGGCTCGAGTGGAACCCTCCACCGTGTCCCGAACCCTCGCGGCTGGACAATTGGTTTCTCGGGACGGCCCGTGCTGGTTCTCAGCGCCCTGCTCCGGTACCATTCTTTCTGGAAGTGCATCAGGAGCTCACAAAGTCGTGGACAGCGCCCTATAGCGCCAGAAACCGATCTAGTGACTCCTCCGTCCTCACTACCCTCGATGGTGGCGCGGCTAAGGGGTACGTGGGGATTCCCCCAGAGAGCGGTCCGTGGCGATGCAACTGTGTCCCAGGGCCGCTGCGGACTGGCGGGCTAACCCACGTCTCCAGTTCTTGTCCAACCTAACGGGCAAGGCTTACACAGCCTCTGGGGAAGCCGCGTCATCTCTGCATGCCATGGCGCCCCTGCAGGTCTACCAGGCCAAAACGAGGGTAGTTCTGACCCAGGCGTGATACAGGAACTGCACAGAGCGACGGACCTCGCCCTCCGGGCGACGAAAGTCACTGTGCGCTCCCTGGGTCGGGCGATGTCCACTCTGGTGGTCCAGGAGCGCCACCTGTGGCTGAACCTGGCAGACATGCGCGAGTCCGACAAGGTTCGGTTCTTCGACGCCCCTGTCTCCCAGGCCGGCCTTTTCGGCGACGCCATCGAGAGCTTCGCCCAGCAGTTCTCGGTGGCCCAGAAGCAGACGGAGGCGATTAAAAAATATCCTGCCCCGGCGACCAGCTGCTGCCTCCACCCCGTCGCCAGCTGCAGCGCCTCTGCCTACTCGTCGCCGAGGGCGTCCCCCTGCGTCTGCCTCCGCCCCTGCCAAGCCCAAGCAGCAGCCTCCACCCGGGAAGCAGGGCGCCAGACGCAAGGGTGCCGCCCAACCAGCTCAGGGTCCTGCGAAGTCGGCCGGTAAACGGAAGGGTAAGCGGCCCTGAGACGGGCAGCCCAGGGACGGATGGGTCTGCTCGGAGGGAGATGGTGTCCGCACTCCTCCCCCCCGGTCCTCCTCCATCACTCTGCCGCTGGCTCTTCGGAGTGCAGCGGTACCCACATTGATAATAAAAGAGCAGTTTCCGTTGTCCCTGGGCTCCCCCTCTTTTCGCCAAGGGGTGGTGTGAGGCTAGAGGACACCCCCGGGCCTTCTCTCCCACACACTGCCCCACCCTGGAACGGTCAGACAACACTCCGGGTCGCCTCCGGGCCGTCTGGGTCGGGTCTGAGCGTTCCACCTCGCTGCCCCACCCCGGGTACGTCTGTGGTGCCGTTGGTCCCGCTTGCACGGTCTCTGGGGGCCTGGCTAGCACTCCCCAGGCCGTCTCGCTGGCTCATCCGTACTATCAGACTCGGCTACGCGATTCAGTATGCGTACCGGCCCCCCAAGTTCAGGGGCATCCTCTTCACCTCCATGCGGAGCAGCGATGCCCACGTCTTGCGGTCAGAGATCGATGTCCTACTGGCGAAGGACGCGGTCGAGCCGGTTCCTCCAGCCGATATGAGGTCGGGGTTCTACAGCCCCTACTTCATTGTACCCAAGAAAGGGGGTGGGTTACGGCCAATCTTGGACCTGCATGTCCTGAATCGGGCCCTGCACAAGCTTCCGTTCAGGATGTTAACGCAGAAACGCATTTTCGAATGCATCCATCCCCGAGATTGGTTTGCAGCGATCGACCTGAAGGACGCATACTTTCATGTCTCTATCCTTCCTCGACACAGACCGTTCCTACGCTTTGCGTTCGAGGGGAGGGCATATCAGTACAAAGTCTTGCCCTTCGGGCTGTCCCTGTCACCTCGAGTCTTCACGAAAGTCGCAGAGGCAGCTATTGTTCCGCTCAAAGAACGCGGCATTCGCATCCTCAACTATCTCGCCGACTGGCTCATACTCGCCCAGTCTCGGGAGCAGTTGTGCAAACACAGGGACCTGGTGCTCCGTCACTTCAGCCTGTTGGGCCTTCGGGTCAACCGAGAGAAGAGCAAACTCTGTCCCACACAGAGGATCTCTTATCTCGGCCTCACAGAGGAGCGAGTCCGGTCAGTGTTGAACTGCTTGAATACGTTCAAAGGCAGGACGGCGGTCCCACTGAAATATTTTCAGAGGCTCCTGGGGCATATGGCATCTGCAGCCGTGGTAACGCCGCTCGGATTGCTTCATATGAGACCGCTTCAGCACTGGCTTCATGGCCGGGTCCAGAGATGGGCATGGCAGAGCGGCAAGTACCGGGTCTCAGTTACTCCGTACTGTCGCCAAACCTTCAGCCCGTGGTCAGACCCTTCATTTCTACGGGCGGGAGTGTCCTTAGAACAAGTGTCCAGGCATGCGGTGGTCTTCACGGATGCCTCATCCACCGGCTGGGGGGCCACGTACAACGGGCATGCAGTCTCGGGTCTGTGGACGGGGCCCCAGCTGCATTGGCATATCAATTGCCTGGAGTTGCTAGCAGTACGTCTTGCCCTAAGCCGCCTCAAGAAGCCGCTTCAGAGCAAGCACGTACTGGTCCGTATGGACAGCACTGCGGTCGTTGCGTACATCAACCGCCAGGGTGGTCTACGCTCCCGTCGCATGATGCAACTCGCCTGCCATCTCCTCCTGTGGAGTCAGAAGCATCTGAGGTCGCTTCAGGCCATTCACATCCCTGGTGCGCTGAACCAGACAGCCGACGAGCTCTCTCGTCAGTCGACACCTCCGGGAGAGTGGCGACTCCACCCTCGGAGCGTCCAGCTGATATGGGACCTTTTCAGAGCCGCGCAGGTAGACCTGTTCGCCTCTCCGGACTCGACCCATTGCCAGTTGTACTATTCCCTGACTGGGGGCACCCTCGGCACGGATGCACTGGCGCACAGCTGGCGCCGGGACCTACGCAAATATGCGTTTCCCCCAGTGAGCCTTCTCACACAGACTCTGTGCAAGGTCAGGGAGGACGAGGAGCAGGTCTTGCTAGTTGCGCCCTACTGGCCCAACCGGACCTGGTTCCCCGAACTCACACTCCTCTCGACAGCCCCTCCCTGGCCGATTCCCCTGAGGGCACTCTACGGGGCACTCTATGGCACCCGCGTCCAGACCTCTGGAAACTCCATGTCTGGTCCCTGGATGGGACGCGGAGGTTCTAGGTGGCCTGCCACAAGCGGTGGCAGACACCATCGCTTCTGCTAGAGCCCCCTCTACGAGGCGCCTCTATGCCCTGAAGTGGAACCTGTTTGTTGAGTGGTGCCCTTCCCGCCGGGAAGACCCCCGAAGGTGTTCGGTTAGTGTCGTGCTTTCTTTCCTGCAAGATGGGCTGGAGCGAAGGCTGTCTCCCTCCACCCTCAAAGTGTACGTCGCAGCAATAGCGGCGTATCACGACGCAGTTGAAGGTAAGTCCTTAGGGAAGCACAACCTAATCGTCAGGTTCCTCAGAGGTGCGAGGAGGCTAAATCCTCCTCGTCCACACTCGATACCCTCTTGGGATTCAACTCTGGTGCTCAGAGCACTTCAGAGCCCTCCCTTTGAGCCTTTGCAGTCTGTAGAGTTAAAAATTCTGTCCATTAAGACAGTACTCCTGACTGCATTGGCCTCCATCAAGAGGGTAGGGGACCTGCACGCACTTTCAACGAATCGTGCGTAGAGTTCTGGCCAGCCAACTC
This sequence comes from Coreius guichenoti, assembly GCA_039654105.1. Taxonomy (NCBI): domain Eukaryota; kingdom Metazoa; phylum Chordata; class Actinopteri; order Cypriniformes; family Gobionidae; genus Coreius; species Coreius guichenoti. The sequence continues at coordinate 919,478 of CM077179.1, forward strand.
TCACGTCGTCCTGAGACCCCGGCCCGGATACGTGCCCAAGGTTCCCACCACTCCCTTCCGGGACCAGGTGGTGAACCTGCAAGCGCTGCCCTCGGAGGAGGGAGACCCAGCCCTGGCTTTGTTATGTCCCGTCCGTGCTCTTTACGCTTATGTGGACCGGACTCAAAGCTTTAGGACCTCAGAGCAGCTCTTCGTCTGTTACGGAGGCCAGCAGAAGGGAAAGGCTGTCTCCAAGCAGAGGTTAGCCCACTGGATAGTGGATGCTATCGTCTTAGCGTACCAATCGCAAGACGTACATTGCCCGTTCGGGTTGCGAGCACACTCAACCAGGAGTGTGGCTTCCTCCTGGGCGCTGGCTCAAGGCGCCTCGCTGACAGATATATGTAGAGCTGCGGGCTGGGCGACACCTAACACGTTCGCTAGATTTTATAGCCTCCGTGTAGAGCCGGTTTCTTCCCGTGTACTTGCCCCCAGTGGCCGGTAGGCGTGAAGTGCCCGTTCTTGTGTCGGCTTGCAACGCCACTCCCGCCCGCTGGGCCGGATACATGCGTCTATTGTCTCAGTTGTGTTCCCCAGAAATGGCTAACCCTGTCGAGCTCCTCCGTCACCCCTTCGGTGTCAGACGTTGCGGCCGTCTGACACCAGGCCTGCACCCGTATGCTTGTGGAACGTGTGTGTAGGCTGGGCTCCATATGTAGCGGTCCCTACGGCGACCCCGTATGCGTTTCTCCACGGTACCCGCTACCCTACTCGGCTAGCCCCATGTCTTTTCCTTGACAGAGCTCTGTCATCTCTGGTGGTGTTCTTTCCCCCCTGGGACCAGGTTGGATCCACCCCAGAGACTGCCATATGTAGCACTACCCTGCTAGGTTAGTCTTTATGAGTATTCCACCTCTCCTCCCCTGGAGGACGTGGCTCTGCAGCGTTCCGTCTCCCTGAGATCCCCAATTCGTCAGTCAGTTCCGACGTACGTCGAACGTGACCAACTGAAAGGGAACATCTCGGTTACGTATGTAACCCTCGTTCCCTGAAGGAGGGAGCGGAGACATACGTCCCGTCGCCAGGTGCTGTGCTTCCGCTGAAGGGCCGAGTCACTTTTTTCGGCTCCTCAGTTAGAAAAGCGAGGATGTGGTATTCCACTTCCGTATTTATACCCGCGCTGCGGGGCGGTGCATGGACCGCATGCCAACATTATTGGCTCGTTTTTATACACTCGAAGTAGACTGGTCTCTGAAAATGATCCCCGATTCGTCGGTCAGTTCCGACGTACGTCTCCGTTCCCTCCTTCAGGGAACGAGGGTTACATACGTAACCGAGACGTTTTCACCGGGCTGTTCTGGTCCAAAACTGGTTTGCCACCCATCCACAATTTGTAGTTTTGTACCCCCATATTCACCTTTTCTAAATCCCATAGAGACACATTCTTCTCAGCCTGGTCCTGGAAAGTGTATGATCGCCAACCCTCTCGAATGGAGGACGCGTGTGGGGACATAGAGGTTGCCTCTGTCCAAGGTTGGATATGCCATGCTAGGAGATACTTCCCTCGATGTTTGGCAAGAGAAAACATATCTTGTGATGTGGACGAAGCATTGTGGCCAGACCCAGCCCGGAGAAGAGCCCCCCCCTACCAATTCCTGGACTGCCCGCCCCCGGGACCCCACACACACACAACTGTATTCTAAAGAATATACTTTTGGTTTACATATGTTTATGGTTTTGTTGTATGCTACTGTATACAACAGTAATGTTTGGCCTAATAAATATTTTCTGTTTCTACACTGCATTGGTGTTTACAGTGTACTTGTTACCCCTCTCAGCAGATTACTTTCACTGTAGAACATTGTATTGAAATGTAGATATAAGCCTATGAAAGACCAAAGAGCTTTAGATTTAGAACAACAGTGTTTACATGGTATATCCAAAAATGTACTATTATGAAAGAAGTGTTTGCCATTTGATGCAAATGCTTCATTCTAAGTAAAGGTTAACGAACTGTGTGTGTGTGTGTGTGTGTGTGTGTGTGTCTCTCTGTGTGTGTGAGAGTGAGTGTGTGTGTGTGTGAGTGTGTGTGTGTCTGTGTGTGAGTGTGTGTCTGTGTGTGTGTCTGTGTGTGTGTGTGTGGACATGTTTTTCTATCCTGGTGGGGACTTCAACCTAAATGCACACAGACTCATGGGGACTCCTGTCACTGTGGGGACCTAAATTGAAGTTTAAATTGATTGAAATTTTTTACGTTACCCTATTCCTATTTTTTTTTATGGAATATTGCAGTATTTATATGATCCGTGAAGCGGAATCCTCCATTGAGCCGTATTCAGTCTCATTTTTGCAAGAACTAACATTTGTAGACTAAAACATAAAATAGTACTTTTAAATCTATCGCTTACAGGTGTTTCACCTGACATAAAAATGGAAATCCGCATCGCAAATCTCTAGGACATTATTAAATAATAATAATAATAATTAAAGCTGCAAGCAGCGATGAAAGGGCCCTCGCACACAGGAGCACCGCCACCCGGTGGCCTCAGGAAAACAGCGAATAGTGGGCGACATGCATTTAGGTGGGTAAATATAGGAGAAATATGGCAAAGTCACTTCAATGTGCCACACTTCCTGCTGCCAGCAGGTGGCGCTTTGACTATAACCGAATATTGGCATGTAGATGTCTTCAGGCCTGGACTATTATCAAACATGTGAAGTTTGGGGCAGATCGGACACTGTATGGCTGAGTTACAACAACTTCCTGTTTCGTGGCGTTAATCGCATACATTAGCACTTAGCCAAGCTTTGCTTGATTTAATGTGTTTCTAGCATGTTTGTGACATGATGGCATATTTAAATGTGTTTCTGGGAGTGAATTACAGTGTAAAGCATGCCATTTCCTGTTTCCAGCAGGTGGCGCTTTGACTATACTGAATATTGCCATGTAGATGTCTTCAGGCCAGGACTATTATCAAACATATGAAGTTTGGGGCAGATCGGACATTGTATGCCTGAGTTATAACAAATTCCTGTTTCGTGGCTTAAATCGCATACATTAGCACTTAGTCACGTGTTGTATGATTTAATGTGTTTCTAGCATGTTTGGTACTTCATGGCATATTTAAACGAGTTTCTGGGAGTGAATTATAGTGTAAAGCATGCCATTTCCTGTTGCCAGCAGGTGGCGCTTTGACTGAATATTGCCATGTAGATGTCTTCAGGTCAGGACTCTAATAAAACATGTGAAGTTTGGGGCAGATCGGACATTGTATGTCCGAGTTACAACAACTTCCTGTTTCATGGCGAAACAACGAACTTTGTGAGGTCGCCACGGACACGCCCTTCAGCGAAAACTCAAGATCTTCGCAATTTAACGTCGCAAAGGCCTTTAGATTAGACTGTGCAAATATGATGATGATCTGATTAAATCTCTAGGAGGAGTTCATTTAAAGTACAGCGTCTGGAAATGGCAAAATTTTGCAAAGACAATTCAAAATATCTCACTTCCTGTTGGTTTTCAGATTTCATACCAGGAGACTTTTTTGTAGATATTGGGCTGTTACATGTGTGTACCGAATTTCATACCTGTACGTGAAATGTAGCGGGAGAGGCACTTCGTTGAAATGTTGTAGGTGGCGCTATCGAGCAATTTTGCCATGCCTAATTCTGAAACTCATATGTAGATGTCTTCAGGTCAGGACTCTTATCAAACATATGAAGTTTGGGGCAGGTCGGACATTGTATGCCTGACTTACAACAGCTTCCTGTGTCATGGAGAAACATCAGACTTTGTCAGGCCGCCACGGACACGCCCTACAGCGAAAACTCAAGATCTTCACAATTTAACGTCACAAAGGCCTTTAGATTAGACTGTGCAAATATGATGTTGATCTGATTAAATCTCTAGGAGGAGTTTGTTAAAGTACAACGTCTGGAAATGGCAAAATTTGCAACAATTTTGCAAAGAAAATTCAAAATATCTCACTTCCTGTTGGTTTTCAGATTTCATACCAGGAGACTTGTTTGTAGGTATTGGGCTGTTACATGTGTGTACCGAATTTCATACCTGTACGTGAAACGTAGTGGGAGGGGCACTACGTTGAAAAGTTGTAGGTGGCGCTATCGAGCAATTTTGCCACGCCTAATTCTGAAACCCATATCAGACGTAAATTGTCACCACTTTTGACGCGTGTGCAAAGTTTCATGAGTTTTCGAGCATGTTTAGGCCATCAAACATGCAATTCATTTGGGAGAAGAATAATAATAGGCTGAGCAATTCCAATAGGGTCCTCACACCATCGGTGCTCGGGCCCTAATAAAAGCATTAGCCGATAAACAAACAAACGGCTGTTATTGATCCATTCAGATCAGCGAGGAGAAAAGTAGCAGGAACCACGTGACAACTCAGGACAGCCTGGATCAATTATTTGAAGTCACGGGCAATTTTTAATAGACAACTAAATTGAAGATAGACGTTTAAGAACTTAAAATTCGAGAATAATGTAGATTCGTCGTATTTGGCCAATTTTAGACCACTGTGGATCCGCTAAGCCCCGCCCATTCTCCGCGTCCGTGATTTCTATGGATTCTGCCTGCATGTGCAGATAACACTGATTTGGCAAAAATGAACAATAATTCGTTATCATTTGTTCTTTCTTTTGTCAATTTCTTTCCGTTATGAGATCGTGGCTCGCAGCAGCGCAATCGTCGGGACTGTATCGGTGACCAGTAACATTCAAGGCCATATTTGGTTGCAATGATGGCTTTCAGGCGGACTGTGTTCTTCTGCTCGTTGTGTTTGTTGATGCTCGTGCACGGCAGCAGGCGGAGGCACGCGCGCTGTCCCGAATCATGTACATGCAGTAAAGATAACGCCTTATGTGCCAATACCGGATCAATACCGAGGAGCTTCCCGCAAGATGTCATCGCACTGTGAGTCTTGACAACAATAATAACAATGTGTCATTATTAATATTAATATTTTTATTATTATGTCGTTAACTGTGTCCAGATATTGATGTTTTTCCCCAGATCGTTCGTCAAGTCCGGCTTTAATGAAATCCCTAAAGAGAGTTTCATTCACACACCAGCCCTCCATCTGCTGTAAGACTTCAACATCACTTCATCACACACACACACACACACACACACAGAGAGAGAGAGAGAGAGAGAGCATGTTTTCATGTGTTCTGTGACTGATCACTGCAGTTTGTATGTATAATGCTATATAATAGTGATTAAAGAAAAACAGTGTGAAAAAAATAATACATCTAAATCAATAATACATCTATCTACAGTACTGCACAGTAATATAGTGAGTATTAAAAAAACGTAATAATGCAACATAATACAAACTGTTTACATTTTCACAGTATAAATACTTCATAACCTTTAAGGTGAAGTATGTGAGATTTTTAATGTTAAAATACGTTCCCTTAACATATTTTATTGTTCACTGACTACTGTTAGTAATTAAGCCAGTCATGTGTTTATCTCACCCAAAAGTGTAAATGTTGAGCCTCCCAGACAGACATTAAACATTGAGAGCAGTTCGCTCAGATCTGTCAATAGGCGTGTTGGACTTCATACGGCTGACTTAAAGCAGTGCATGCCGGTTAGAAATTTTGTCCGACTTGAGTCAGCGCCGACGCCATTTTGTCCGACTTGAGTCAGCGCCGGCGCCACGTGACTGTGACGTATGCCATCAAAGTGCTGCGAGAGCGATTCGAGAGCAGCCGGCTGGTTCATTCTGCGCAGCTTCTCCAGAGCGACTGCACGAGCTCTGATGACGACACAGCTGTTCCACGACTGGCCGGATTCACCGCATGACAGCGACCACGTGTGTTTCGTGTTTATTCTAAACCTTCAGCTCCACTAATGCTCACAAATCTTTTATTTTACAAGAGTAAAACCTCTTTTCATGTAGTCACGATGTTATATTGTCATGTTTATCAAAATAAAACTGATAAAAAAAACCTAGACCCCACTTCATTGATAATTCACTTTTGAACTTTATTTTTGTACAAACACACGCTGTATTAAGCAGTACACAAAGTATTACATGACAATGTCTCTGAAACATATGTGCATTATATTGCATTTATTTCACTTCAGCTGTGATAAAGTATGCAAATACAGCGCGAGCGTCACTACGGGAAGCAGAAAGTGTCCGACTTCACGTCTCCGTTTGCAGCTCCTCCCCGCCTGCACGCGGCAACTCTCGCCGATCGGTTTCATTCAGCCGCATCCGATGTCCAACACACCTAATCTCTTAGTCTGCTACAGTAGCCACACCCCAAACTCTCAGCCTGCTACAGTAGCCACACCCCAAACTCTCAGTCTGCTACAGTAGCCACGCCCCACACTCTCAGCCTGCTACAGTAGCCACGCCCCACACTCTCAGTCTGCTACAGTAGCCACGCCCCACACTCTCAGTCTGCTACAGTAGCCACACCCCACACTCTCAGTCTGCTACAGTAGCCACGCCCCACACTCTCAGTCTGCTACAGTAGCCACGCCCCACACTCTCAGTCTGCTACAGTAGCCACGCCCCACACTCTCAGTCTGCTACAGTAGCCACTCCCCGAACTCTCAGTCTGCTACAGTAGCCACTCCCCACACTCTCAGTCTGCTACAGTAGCCACGCCCCACACTCTCAGTCTGCTACAGTAGCCACGCCCCACACTCTGCCTGCTACAGTAGCCACGCCCCACACTCTCAGTCTGCTACAGTAGCCACGCCCCACACTCTGCCTGCTACAGTAGCCACGCCCCACACTCTCAGTCTGCTACAGTAGCCACGCCCCACACTCTGTCTGCTACAGTAGCCACGCCCCACACTCTCAGTCTGCTACAGTAGCCACGCCCCACACTCTGCCTGCTACAGTAGCCACGCCCCACACTCTCAGTCTGCTACAGTAGCCACGCCCCACACTCTCAGTCTGCTACAGTAGCCACGCCCCACACTCTGTCTGCTACAGTAGCCACGCCCCACACTCTCAGTCTGCTACAGTAGCCACGCCCCACACTCTCAGTCTGCTACAGTAGCCACGCCCCACACTCTCAGCCTGCTACAGTAGCCACTCCCCACACTCTCAGTCTGCTACAGTAGCCACGCCCCACACTCTCAGTCTGCTACAGTAGCCACGCCCCACACTCTCAGTCTGCTACAGTAGCCACGCCCCACACTCTCAGCCTGCTACAGTAGCCACTCCCCACACTCTCAGTCTGCTACAGTAGCCACGCCCCACACTCTCAGTCTGCTACAGTAGCCACGCCCCACACTCTCAGTCTGCTACAGTAGCCACGCCCCACACTCTCAGTCTGCTACAGTAGCCACGCCCCACACTCTGTCTGCTACAGTAGCCACGCCCCACACTCTCAGCCTGCTACAGTAGCCACTCCCCACACTCTCAGTCAGCTACAGTAGCCACGCCCCACACTCTCAGTCTGCTACAGTAGCCACGCCCCACACTCTCAGTCTGCTACAGTAGCCACGCCCCACACTCTCAGTCTGCTACAGTAGCCATGCCCCACACTCTGTCTGCTACAGTAGCCACGCCCCACACTCTGTCTGCTACAGTAGCCACGCCCCACACTCTCAGTCTGCTACAGTAGCCACGCCCCACACTCTTAGCCTGCTACAGTAGCCACTCCCCACACTCTCAGTCTGCTACAGTAGCCACGCCCCACACTCTCAGCCTGCTACAGTAGCCACGCCCCAAACTCTCAGTCTGCTACAGTAGCCACGCCCCACACTCTCAGTCTGCTACAGTAGCCATCCCCCACACTCTGTCTGCTACAGTAGCCACGCCCCACACTCTCAGTCTGCTACAGTAGCCACGCCCCACACTCTCAGTCTGCTACAGTAGCCACTCCCCACACTCTCAGTCTGCTACAGTAGCCACGCCCCACACTCTCAGTCTGCTACAGTAGCCACGCCCCACACTCTCAGTCTGCTACAGTTGCCCATTAGGTGGCCTTAACTACTATGTACTAACATTTGAATTAATCATTTGATACAAAGCAGTTATTGTGTACATACGTTTTTACATTGTACTTACATTTTAAAAATTACCTGCATGTAATTACATCTGTAATTAATTTCTGTAATTACATTTATAATTGCACTGTTGACACTTCCCTTACACCTAACCCTACCCTTAAACTTACCCACACCACCACACCTGTCCCTAACTTTACCCGTATCCCACCTCAGTATCAGCAAAAGTGTTTTGCAATACATTATGAACACAATAAGAACATTGTACTTATTTTTTTATGTAAGTACATAGTAGTTAAGGCCACCTAATATAAAGTGGTACCATACAGCATCATTATGGACCTGTTCAGAAAGACAAATCTAACAGAAATTACATACTTCACCTTTAATATGATATGAATCAGAAAACACTGCTGTCCAAATGTGTCATGACACTGCATGAACTGTAGAACCGTTTTGTGTGATCCCATGCTTTTTTAGATGAACGTAATGCAGATTTTTATTAATGTAATCACATACACATAAAGACAAATACCCTTTAATGTCCTGTGTTCACTGTATGTTATCTCTCCTAGTCTTTTCACAGCAAACGTCTTTGATTCTATAAATGAAGATGCGTTTCTTGGTCTTCCTCATCTGGAGTATCTGTAAGTGTCTCACACAATGTATAATCAGCACTGCACAAGGAACAGCTGATCTGATGATTCATGCGATTCATTTTTTCCTTCTAGGTTCATTGAAAATAACCAAATCAAGTCCATATCGCCTTTCGCCTTCAGAGGACTCAAGTCCTTAATACACCTGTGAGTATTTCTGCATAGTACAACTGAAATGTTGTCGATCAGCTCTCTATTCATCCACGTTAAAACATTGCTGTCATCATAAGAATGTATAAAATTAATATTTAATATATATAAAAAATACAAGTATTTACTTTATACTTATCTTTTACTATGTACAAAGTGTCTGCTGTTGAAGCTCGTCTCCTACCTGGAATAAAAAATTTAAAAATGTTTAATCTTACAATTCAGAATTTTTTTCTCGCAATTGTTAGTTTATGTCTCACAAGTTTACATCTTACAATTCTGAGAAAACGAGTCAGAATTGCGAATTACTAAATCAGAATTGTGAGATTTAAAGTCCCAATTACCTTTTTATTTTTTATTCCGTGGCGGAAACAAGCTTCCATGGTCTGCATTTGTAATTGTCTGCATTTCTTAGTTGATTATTCATGTTATTTCACTGATGTTCAAAGAAGCAGTCAGCAAGGTTTTATTCTTTAAAAAACCTTTGCACACCATCAAAATTTTGTCCATTTCCCTTTACTGAATACCGCTTGGTTCTTGACGAATGTTATTGCAGAAGTCTGGCGTACAATAATTTGGAGATGCTACCGAAAGATCTTTTCAAAGGAATGGAAGCTTTGACTAAAGTGTATGTATGCGAGTGTGCGATGTTTTAGCACTGTGACATCATTTCAATAATTGCCAATGATATATGAGCTTCTAGACTGAAACTTTTATTTGTTTGTCCAGGGATCTGAGAGGAAATCTTTTCAGCTGCGACTGTAATTTAAAGTGGTTAGTCGACTGGATGTTTCATACAAATGCAACTGTGGATGAGATCTACTGCAATGGGCCTGATGCTTACCAGGGCAAGAAAATCAATGACCTTGTGGCGCAGTCATTTGATTGCATAACAACAGGTCGGTCGTATTCATTACGGGCCACTTGGTGTTTTTTGACATCAAATCAAGAAAATCTTAACATTTCTCTGTTTGTTCTACAGATTTTCCACTGTTGAAGTCTCTTGATTTTCAGTCCATTTCAGTCGAAGCTTTTGCATTTGGTGGCGACCAGTTTGTTGTATTCGCCCAGCCGTTCATTGGCAGGTGTAGTTTCATGGAATGGGATCATGTGCAAATGGAGTTCCGAAACTTCGATAACATCACAAGTAAGCAAATAGTGCAATGAGTTAATGTCTCTCTACACATAATATTAAAGGGGTCATGAACTGCATTGTTTTATTGTTTTATAATGTTTCCTGGGGTGACTTATAATGTTAGTATGATTTTACCATCAGAAATGCATTTTTTTGTACCCTGATTTTAGCCTTTGATTTGAATGCTCTGTTTGAAGGGGCGTGTCTGCTGTGAGACTTCAGTGTAAACGCCCACTGCTGTGATTGGCTGCTGTGAGACTTCAGTGTAATCGCCCACTGCTGTGATTGGCTGCTGTGAGACTTCAGTGTAAACGCCCACTTCTGTGATTGGCTTCTGTGAGACTTCAGTGTAAACACCCACTTCTGTGATTGGCTGCTGTGAGACTTCAGTGTAAACGCCCACTGCTGTGATTGGCTGTTGTGAGACTTCAGTGTAAACGCCCACTGCTGTGATTGGCTGCTTTGAGACTTCAGTGTAAACGCCCACTGCTGTGATTGGCTGCTGTGAGACTTCAGTGTAAATGCCCACTTCTGTGATTGGCTTCTGTGAGACTTCAGTGTAAACGCCCACTTCTGTGATTGGCTGCTGTGAGACTTGTGTAAACGCCCACTGCTGTGATTGGCTGTTGTGAGACTTCAGTGTAAACGCCCACTGCTGTGATTGGCTTCTGTGAGACTCAGTGTAAACACCCACTTCTGTGATTGGCTGCTGTGAGACTTCAGTGTAAACGCCCACTGCTGTGATTGGCTGCTGTGAGACTTCAGTGTAAACGCCCACTGCTGTGATTGGCTGCTGTGAGACTTCAGTGTAAACGCCCACTACTCTGATTGGCTTCTGTGAGACTTCAGTGTAAACGCCCACTGCTGTGATTGGCTGCTGTGAGACTTCAGTGTAAACACCCACTTCTGTGATTGGCTGCTGTGAGACTTCAGTGTAAACACCCACTTCTGTGATTGGCAGACATCTTTGATTATGAAAACCTTGAAAACTTTTAGCATGTTTTTACTGTTACAGCTCTCAAGGTTAACTAATCGTGAATTAGTGTTGATTATAGCATTATATTTGGATCTATGGCATTATATTCAGATCGTGGCATGAAAGGTTGCAGTGATGATCATTGTAGCCAATCACAGACATGTTGAGCGCATGAATGCAATGGTCTCGTCATTGTAACTCGATTTCTGCACACTAATGAATGCTTTCATCATAACTAACAGTGCAAACACAATGTAAATAAGAGATTCGTTGATTATTACGGGAGTTTTGGAGCGAGTCTAGAACTCAGTCACTGATAAACTCGCACTGTTTGATTGACAGCTCCAGCAATTGTAAAGGGAGCTTTCTTTGAACACTTTCTATATATAATTTAATCACAGTTTAAATAACAGATTATTTTCATCTACTAAGAGAAACAATGTGAAGTTGAGCGTTTAGTCACTGTTTTGATTTACTGACACATAGACAAAGAACATCTGACTGTACATGAATCATTATCAGACTTCACTGGTCAGAGATCAGGCATTAGAATTAACACAGTTACTCAAATGTTGTGGCATTACTGTCGAGTCCATATTGTAAAAGTCTGTTTGCAAAGCCTGCGCCGAAATTGCGACTGGTTTCCCAAAGAATCCATAGAGAAATGTAGCAAATACAAATAAAATGCTCAAACTGAGACATTCACATTGTTGAAAATAAATAAGCACATTCCTAGCATTAGGATCCTTTGGAAGGTAATGTTATTTTTAGTCCATTTGTCTCTCCTTGTCATCTCACTAACACACCAGTGGGCGGGGCCAAAGTTGTGATGAAGTAGGTGTTGATCTTCTTCTGCAGAGGTGGTCTTTCACCATCTTTTACAGGCACATTCTGATATTCTGACACAATTGATATAAAAAGTCTACACATCCCTGTTAAAACAGTTGGTTTTTGTGATGTAAAAAAGTGTGTGTGCGGACCTGAATTGGGCTGTGCACAGGAGATGCCCTCACATTTGAACAGATCTGGAACGTTTTTGCAAAGAAGACTGGGAAAATATTCCCAAGACAAGGTGTGCCAAGCTGATAGACTCCTATCCAAACAGACTGTAATAAAAAAAATATCTAAGGGTGCTTCAACATGTATTAGTTCAGGGGGTGAACACTTATGCACTTTCTAAAAAAAAAAAAATGTATGGATAATCAATTAAACCGAAGCTGCTTTAGTCCAGTAAGTGTTCATCTTGAAATAATGCTAACAACACAAGTTATTCTTACATTTACTTTAAAAAAAAAAAAAAATCAGTAAACATTTCACAGCAAAAAGACGATTGTACAATTATACTGAAAGACTTTTACTTGATAAAAAAAAAGTATAAACTATCAGGACTGGATGTGTGACAGGTTTATGAGCAAACTTTTGTTTACTTGTAAAATATGATACAGTAGGGTTAAAACGATTCTTCAAATCTCTCCTCCGTAGGTACTTCTTCGGTCATCTGCAAACCTCTAGTCATTGACAGTCAACTCTTCATTATAGTAGCACAACTGTTCGGCGGCTCGCACATCTTCAAGAGAGACGTCTCGGCAAACAAATTCATCAAAATCCAAGACATCGACATTTTGAAAATACGAAAGCCAAATGACGTGGAAATCTTCCACGTCGATGGAGAGTCTTTCTTCATCATTGCCGATAGCTCCAAAGCTGGCTCCACAACCATTTATAAATGGAACGGCAACGGCTTCTACTCCCATCAGTCCTTGCACCCATGGCACCGGGATACGGACGTGGAGTATCTGGACATTTCTGGGAAGCCTCATTTGATCTTGTCCAGCAGCTCTCAACGGCCGGTCATTTACCAATGGAGCAAGAGCACCAAGCAGTTTGAGCGGCGTACCGATATCCCAGAGATGGAGGACGTGTACGCGGTCAAACACTTCACTGTAAAGAGCGAGCTCTACATATGTCTGACCCGCTTCATTGGCGACTCCAAGGTGATGAAATGGGACGGCAGCATGTTCAGTGAGATCCAGACCATGGCTTCTCGTGGCTCCATGGTCTTCCAGCCGTTCTCAATAGCCAATTGGCAGTACGCCATCCTGGGCAACGATTACGCCTTCACTCGGGTCTATCGCTGGGACGCAAAGAAGAGACAATTTATTCACTTCCAGGAGCTGAACATTCAAGCACCCAGGGCCTTTTCTCTGGTGGTTATTGACAACAGGGAATTCCTTCTTGGCTCTAGTTTTAAGGGGCAAACACGGATATATGAACACCTGGTCCTTGACTTGAGCAGCTGATTTGCTTCATCGGGACAGTTGAGGATAATTAGTGTCTCAAAGAATCTCATGCACACGTCCAGGTCATATTTAACCCTAAAATCTGAAGAAAGACATTTTTTTGTTGTTGTTTAAAGTAACTACATTTGTTCTTGTTCCAGAAGCCGTTTCACTCGGATATACGGCACAAATCAAATAGGGAAGAAGAGACTAGCGGAAGTTTCTTGATGACTTTAACCAAACTTGTAGCATTATTTTTTATGATTTAAGCATTTTAAACCCCTCAATTCTCCATACCCTAATGTAGTCTTTTTTTTTTTTTTTTTTTTACTGTAATACAGTAAAAATTGCTTAACTGTCATGAAGATGTCACCATGCATGAAAATCTTAATTGACTTTATGCAAAACACCGTTTCTTATTTTGTTTAACTTTTGATTTTGGGGTGAAATGTGACCGGGATGTGTTCGTCAGATTCACAGCATGAAGACTCTTTGCAAATGACTTGCATGATGGTGCCTTAATTAGGTACCGCCATTGAAATTATTTATGTTGTTTTGTTTTATGAAATGATCTTCTCAGTGCATTCGTTCATTTCTGTTGTATTTCTACATTGTGACTGCTGTATTTTATGTGGCAGCTGGGTGACATATTTGATATGCAGAATGGGAATTTGAAATATACATTGACAGTTCGACTTTTGGAGTAGTGTGTCATGTGACCATTGTTTTTTAGTATTTGCCTGTTTGAACTGTATTAACTACTAACAGACAACCAATGTCAGTACTTTTTTCAACAAGAAACGATTGTTTGTTAAGAGATGACGAGATTCTATATCACCAAATGATGAAACTGTGATGTTCTACTGGATAAGTTTGTGCATGCAGTTTCTTGCCTACATTTTGGAGATACTGATACTAACTTTAAATAAAGACTTTGTGATCCTGAGAATGAGTTTAAAAGAATTTAAATACATTTACACAGAAAGAAGAAAGAGGACAACTAAAAGAAAACATCTGGTGATATCATTACAAGTAAAACTAGATAGTGTATATAGGTAGTTAATATATCCACATTGACTCAAACATGTTTAAAGCTTTATACATTGAGTGAGTCAAATGCTTACTGATATTACATATCTGTATATTTTTATAGTAATCTGTATATCATTTAAACCAAAAGCTTAATATGTAAGGGATAATCCATGGCTAGCTGTGCATTAAACCATTTTAATGCACGACGCGGAGGCAAAGAACCACTCGACATGAAGCGTGATAGCATTTTTTAAATTAATTATTGACAGAGAGATGAGAGATGTGTGTGTGAATTATCTGTGTCTGTGCAGCATCTTTCTACTAATAGTGAAGCTGCAAGTTGGGGGTAATGCATTACAAGTAACGCCTCGGTTACGTATGTAACCTGTTCCCTGATGGAGGGAACAAGATGTGGTATTGAGTGCTAACACTAGGGGTCACTTTTGGGAGCCCCAAACACATCTGATACTTCAGAAAAGGCTAATGAGCGTTGGCAAGTGGAATTTGCATGTGCCACTCCCCCTGACATATGGGTATAAAGGAGGCAGCGTGCACTCCGAGGTATGTCCCGGCTATTTCAGCAGGCAGTCCAGCGTTGTGGGAGTTAGAGATGGGCGATATTGACCACTGTTTTTGGCTACAAGTGATAGCTGCACGCATTCTTGAGAGCCTCAGAAACACAAACATTGATCTAAAGTAAAACGTACCTGTCATCAAATATCAAATAGGCTCCTATAAAATGGCAGTTACATAAAAGAATAAAACACAAAAAAACAGTCAAATCCAAACACCAGCCCTTGCAGAAATGAAAAAGTTGCAGATATAGTTGCAGTGATGGTCCATGTATTGACTGACTACTCTCCTGTCCCCATGTTGAGAGAAATCGGGAGTAAGTGAAGAGGCGTTGTATGTGTGTGTGTGTGTGTGTGTGTGCACATGATGGTTATTGTAGTTCTAGACTAATGTGAGCATTTACTCATCTCACATGCACAAAAACAGATTCAGTATTCCTCAAAATTACTAAAAACAGTGAAATGCAAACTCAGAATATTACACAAACCTGCAATAATCAAAAGTGTTAAATACAGATATAGTTTATGTATTTAATCTCACTTTATTAACCAATGTCTTTGCTGCTAACCTTTGATGATCCAATTCAAGCACACGAATAAGCAAAAATTTCTTTAGATTTTGTTTTTATTTCTGAAGTAAGAGTGTTTCCCTGCATCCCAATGTGCATACTATCCCCCCATCCACACTAAATAGTATTGAATATTATTAATGTCACATACTATTTAGGATGGATAGTATGCATTGAGATGCAGGCTTGAACTTTCTTCTCATTTAAACTATTCTTATGCAGGGTTGCCAGGTCCCAGAAATATTTCCAGCCCAATGACAACTCAAAACCCGCCCAATGGAATGAAAACTAGCCCAATTTTCCAGTGTCCAATCAGATTAGACAAGGACTGGATTCCCACAAAGGGCCTAAAAATAAAAATTTTATACATACATACATTCATACATATACATGAATTATTTATATATATATATATATATATATATATATATATGTGTGTGTGTGTGTGTGTGTGTTTGAAGTTTAAAGTTCTGGCCTTTTGTCTTGCCCAAATTCTTAATATCACACACTGTGTTTTTTTTTTACACAATCTCACACAATAAAGGTCAAACAAGAACATGTCCTCTCTGATATTTTCTTACCCTAGTTTATCAATGTTATTACCAATATGCTTGAACAATTGTCCCTTTGTTTTTGTTTGTCTTCTCTTTTTTCAGAACTCTTCAGAACATTTTCTTCTTAGATGGCCTGAACTATAGATGAACAGAACTATATACAATCTCAGGGCTGTTTTCTTTAGACATTTGTGCTCTCTTCCCCACCCTTCTTAGGTGGTGCTGAATAGACCACGGCCACGGTACATTATGCTCCGTAATTTTTCCTGATACTCCTTTTTTAAAATAGCCCAATTGTGCGGGAAAATCGTGACCCTGGCAACTATGTTCTTATGCGATCCAGAATAGCAGCACCTCTGAAAGGTTTGTTTGAGCGGCGCTCTCTACTGGACAGGAGTGAATTTGCATTTCCTTCAGTCTGAGGCTTATTCATTTCACTTCTGGTGTAAAAGGGCCTTAACATTTGCCAAAAAAAAAAAAGGAGTAAGGATGTGTGGTGGAAGGGTACGGAGGCAAAACAGAAGAAGCAGTAGTGAGGCCAAGGATGTATGCATGTTTCTGAAGAAATAAGGGCCACTATTGTGGACCATGTTCTCATTCATGACCTTATGGCCGAGGCGGGTCAAAAGGTACAGCTGAATGCTGGGAGAACAACTTTGTCCTCAATCATTCAAACGTCTGTACACAGAAAAGGTATGTAACTAAACAATGTGCGTTGTACTGTAATACTGTATACAGTACTTACTGTAATGCTTCATATTACAGTAGTCCACTTGCATTTTACATTATAAAGTATATTTACTGCATAGAGACATACTGAAACACACACACTCACGTATACATATCCTCTCCAGTCTCTTGCAATCAATATCCCACATACACCGGTCAGGCATAACATTATGACCGGTGAAGTGAATAACACTGATTATCTCTTCATCACAGCACCTGTTAGTGGGTGGGATATATTAGGCAGCAAGTGAACATTTTGTCCTCAAAGTTGATGTGTTAGAAGCAGGAAAAATGGGCAAGCGTAAGGATTTGAGCGAGATGATGAATGAAGTGTTTGACAAATTGTGATGGCTAGACGACTGGGTCAGAGCATCTCCAAAACTGCAGCTCTTGTGGGGTGTTCCCAGTCTGCAGTGGTCAGTATCTATCAAAAGTGCTCCAAGGAAGGAACAGTGGTGAACCGGCGACAGGGTCATGGGCGGCCAAGGATCATTGATGCACGTGGGGAGCGAAGGCTGGCCCGTGTGGTCCGATCAAACAGACGAGCTAACTGTAGCTCAAATTGCTCAAGAAGATAATGCTGGTTCTGATAGAAAGGTGTCAGAATACACAGTGCATCGCAGTTTGTTGCGTATGGGTATACCCGCAGACCAGTCAGGGTGCCCATGCTGACCCCTGTCCACCGCCAAAAGCACCAACAGTGGCACGTGAGCATCAGAACTGGACCACGGAGCAATGGAAGAAGGTGGCCTGGTCTGATGAATCACGTTTTCCTTTACATCACGTGGATGGCCGGGTGCGTGTGCGTGGCTTACCTGGGGAACACATGGCACCAGGATGCACTATGGGTAGAAGGCAAGCCGGCAGAGGCAGTGTGATGCTTTGGGCAATGTTCTGCTGGGAAACCTTGGGTCCTGCCATCCATGTGGATGTTACTTTGACACGTACCACCTACCTAAGCATTGTTGCAGACCATGTACACCCTTTCATGGAAACAGTATTCCCTGGTGGCTGTGGCTCTTTCAGCAGGATAAAAGCAAAAATGGTTCAGGAATGGTTTGAGGAGCATAACAGCAAGTTTAAAGTGTTGACTTGGCCTCCGAATTCCCCAGATCTCAATCTCTCAGGAGGCCCCACCTCACAACTTACAGGACTTAAAGGATCTGCTGCTAACATCTTGGTGCCAGATACCACAGCACACCTTCAGGGGTCTAGTGGAGTCCATGCCTCGACGGGTCAGGGCGTTTTGGCAGCAAAAGGGGGACCAACACAATATTAGGAAGGTGCTCATAATATTATGCCTGATGGGTGTAGATTAATGTGTGAATTTGCACTGTTGACTGATACAGTGGGGAGAACAAGTGTATTTGATACACTGCCGATTTTGCAGGTTTTCCTACTTACAAAGCATGTAGAAGTCTGTCATTTTTATCATAGGTACACTTCAACTGTGAGAGACGGAATCTAAAACAAAAATCCAGAAAATCACATTTTATGATTTTTAAGTAATTAATTTGCATTTTATTGCATGACATAAGTATTTGATACATCAGAAAAGCAGACCTTAATATTTGGTACAGAAACCTTTGTTTGCAATTACAGAGATCATGCGTTTCCTGTAGTTCTTGACCAGGTTTGCACACACTGCAGCAGGGATTTTGGCCCACTCCTCTATACAGACCTTCTCCAGATCCTTCAGGTTTCGGGGCTGTCGCTGGGCAATACGGACTTTCAGCTCCCTCCAAAGATTTTCTATTGGGTTCAGGTCTGGAGACTGGCTAGGCCACTCCAGGACCTTGAGATGCTTCTTATGGAGACACTCCTTAGTTGCCCTGGCTGTGTGTTTCGGGTTGTTGTCATGCTGGAAGACCCAGCCACGACCCATCTTCAATGCTCTTACTGAGGGAAGGAGGTTGTTGGCCAAGATCTCACGATACATGGCCCCATCCATCCTCCCCTCAATACGGTGCAGTCGTCCTGTCCCCTTTGCAGAAAAGCATCCCCAAAGAATGATGTTTCCACCTCCATGCTTCACGGTTGGGATGGTGTTTTTGGGGTTGTACTCATCCTTCTTCCTCCAGACACGGCAAGTGGAGTTTAGACCAAAAAGCTCTATTTTTGTCTCATCAGACCACATGACCTTCTCCCATTCCTCCTCTGGATCATCCAGATGGTCATTGGCAAACTTCAGACGGGCCTGGACATGCGCTGGTTTGAGCAGGGGGACCTTGCGTGAGCTGCAGGATTTTAATCCATGACGGCGTAGTGTGTTACTAATGGTTTTCTTTGAGACTGTGGTCCCAGCTCTCTTCAGGTCATTGACCAGGTCCTGCCGTGTAGTTCTGGGCTGATCCCTCACCTTCCTCATGATCATTGATGCCCCACGAGGTGAGATCTTGCATGGTGCCCCAGACCGAGGGAGATTGACCGTCATCTTGAACTTCTTCCATTTTCTAATAATTGCGGCAACAGTTGTTGCCTTCTCACCAAGCTGCTTGCCTATTGTCCTGTAGCCCATCCCAGCCTTGTGCAGGTCTACAATTTTATCCCTGATGTCCTTACACAGCTCTCTGGTCTTGGCCATTGTGGAGAGGTTGGAGTCTGTTTGATTGAGTGTGTGGACAGGTGTCTTTTATACAGGTAACGAGTTCAAACAGGTGCAGTTAATACAGGTAATGAGTGGAGAACAGGAGGGCTTCTTAAAGAAAAACTAACAGGTCTGTGAGAGCCGGAATTCTTACTGGTTGGTAGGTGATCAAATACTTATGTCATGCAATAAAATGCAAATTAATTATTTAAAAATCATACAATGTGATTTTCTGGATTTTTGTTTTAGATTCCGTCTCTCACAGTTGAAGTGTACCTATGATAAAAATGACAGACTTCTACATGCTTTGTAAGTAGGAAAACCTGCAAAATCAGCAGTGTATCAAATACTTGTTCTCCCCACTGTATATACCATACAGAACAAGTGCAGGCCTGTGCATTTTCAATCATTGCCATGAAAACCATAGCCACAGTTTACATCAGGAAATACTGACAGAGTACACTGCTATATATTGACAACATGACTAAGCGTTTTGACCATCTTGTTTGTGAACAATGACTTGTCATTCTGATGGCACTGATATGTCCATTTATGTAAATACTTACTTTTGAGAACTAAGGATTTTGAGCAAGTTACAGGCTTTTTGTGTGGTGCTGTTTGTACGAATTGTTTTGAGAAATGCACTTACTGGTTTGCAAATGTTAAGGATGAGTCGAGAAATTTTGAAAAAAACTAAGTTCTGAACCTAACATAATACAAAACTAAATAAGACAGAAATTTGCTACATTTCTACAGTAAATCTAAAAAAATAATACTATCAGATCAATCAGATGTAAGGGTGTAGTCTTTCAGTTTCATTATCATCTATACAAAAGATGAAACTTAAGAATGATTTTGTACTCTAATGTAAACAGACTTTATGTAGCAAACTGCAGTGAATTCTAGTCACTAGAGAGTGTCATTCTTGTTTTGTAAAGAAATTTTACAACAACAAAAAAAAAAAAACATTGTATAATGCTACCTGAGGTTAGTGTTTTAGCTCATTGTGTTACGGAACAGAGACTCATAACAAGGAGGTAAGTAACAACACAAAGCTTTGATAGCAGAAGGGAATGAGAATGGTTTGGTGAGTATATCAGCAGAAAGAACTAGTTGATGAATGATGAATGGCAATACTGACAGTCTATGTTCCTGTAGCTGGATGAGGAGATTGTGGATGGCGGAGAAGATGGACGCTGGAGCACACACCACGGTGGAGAGACTGGAGATTGGATGGAGACTTGGAGATGGAGAAGATATACTGACATGGAAGACGATGGAGACACGGAGAATCAGGAGAGACGATGGAGACACGTAACATTCGCTGGAGAAAGGTAAGTGGAACCAGGAAGGTGAGTGCTTATATGAGTCTGTGGTTATGAGGAGATGAGGTGCAGGTGCGGGTGATTAGAACTCCGGTGACATCGAACGCTGTGATTGGGTGATGGTGGAGCCTGGCTGATCTCTGACACATTGTGACAGTGTGTTTGTCGTGTCAATAACTTTGCTAGTGTTCTGGAAGAATGAGTTGATTTGTGACATGCATGAAGTGTTTTGGCAGTTTCAGTGCATTCTGAATGTAAAATGCCCCCACTCTGACAAAGCAATTTGCTTTATAAGTTTACAGCTAAATCAGAGTACAAGCATGTTTTATCTTAAAATTACAAACCCGATTCCAAAAAAGTTGGGACACTGTACAAATTGTGAATAAAAAAGGAATGCAATAATTTACAAATCTCATAAATTTATATTTTATTCACAATAGAATATAGATAACATATCAAATGTTGAAAGTGAGACATTTTGAAATGTCATGCCAAATATTGGCTCATTTTGGATTTCATGAGAGCTACACATTCCAAAAAAGTTGGGACCGGTAGCAATAAGAGGCCGGAAAAGTTAAATGTACATATAAGGAACAGCTGGAGGACCAATTTGCAACTTATTAGGTCAATTGGAAACATGATTGGGTATAAAAAGAGCCTCTCAGAGTGGCAGTGTCTCTCAGAAGTCAAGATGGGCAGAGGATCACCAATTCCCCCAATGCTGCGGCGAAAAATAGTGGAGCAATATCAGAAAGGAGTTTCTCAGAGAAAAATTGCAAAGACTTTGAAGTTATCATCATCTACAGTGCATAATATCATCCAAAGATTCAGAGAATCTGGAACAATCTCTGTGCGTAAGGGTCAAGGCCGGAAAACCATACTGGATGCCCGTGATCTTCAGGCCCTTAGACGGCACTGCATCACATACAGGAATGCTACTGTAATGGAAA
Organism: Coreius guichenoti; assembly: GCA_039654105.1. Classification (NCBI taxonomy): domain Eukaryota; kingdom Metazoa; phylum Chordata; class Actinopteri; order Cypriniformes; family Gobionidae; genus Coreius; species Coreius guichenoti. The sequence continues at coordinate 940,975 of CM077179.1, forward strand.
TCACAACATGGGCTCAGGAATACTTCCAGAAAACATTGTCGGTGAACACAATCCACCGTGCCATTCGCCGTTGCCGGCTAAAACTCTATAGGTCAAAAAAGAAGCCATATCTAAACCTGATCCAGAAGCGCAGGCGTTTTCTCTGGGCCAAGGCTCATTTAAAATGGACTGTGGCAAAGTGGAAAACTGTTCTGTGGTCAGACGAATCAAAATTTTAAGTTCTTTTTGGAAAACTGGGACGCCATGTCATCCGGACTAAAGAGGACAAGGACAACCCAAGTTGTCATCAGCGCTCAGTTCAGAAGCCTGCATCTCTGATGGTATGGGGTTGCATGAGTGCGTGTGGCATGGGCAGCTTACACATCTGGAAAGGCACCATCAATGCTGAAAGGTATATCCAAGTTCTAGAACAACATATGCTCCCATCCAGACGTCGTCTCTTTCAGGGAAGACCTTGCATTTTCCAACATGACAATGCCAGACCACATACTGCATCAATTACAACATCATGGCTGCGTAGAAGAAGGATCCGGGTACTGAAATGGCCAGCCTGCAGTCCAGATCTTTCACCCATAGAAAACATTTGGCGCATCATAAAGAGGAAGATGCGACAAAGAAGACCTAAAACAGTTGAGCAACTAGAAGCCTGTATTAGACAAGAATGGGACAACATTCCTATTCCTAAACTTGAGCAACTTGTCTCCTCAGTCCCCAGACGTTTGCAGACTGTTATAAAAAGAAGAGGGGATGCCACACAGTGGGAAACATGGCCTTGTCCCAACTTTTTTGAGATGTGTTGATGCCATGAAATTTAAAATCAACTTATTTTTCCCATAAAATGATACATTTTCTCAGTTTAAACATTTGATATGTCATCTATGTTGTATTCTGAAGAAAATATTGAAATTTGAAACTTCCACATCATTGCATTCTGTTTTTATTCACAATTTGTACAGTGTCCCAACTTTTTTGGAATCGGGTTTGTAAAAAGACAACCCAAAATAACAGTAGATAAATATGAATATTTATTAAATCAACCTTTTTGAAAAATATTGTTAGCTGAGGCTAACTGGCTGGCTAACTAGCTAGCTGATGCTAATGTGAGGTAATTTTTAAATATAAAGTCCAAATATTTTTATTCAACCACCTAGTTAGATTACGTTTGATGGAGTAGACAATTAAATATACTTTTTTTAACATCGTTTTTTACGTACAGTTTTATTAAACTTGCATTGTTTGAAAATATTGATTAGAATATTGATATAAAACATTGATATTTTCACTGTTATACGGTAGGGGGCGCTATGACACATCTTCTAGTACAGAATCTCTGGATCAAAACACAGGAGAAGAAGAAGCAGAAACACGTGATAGAAGCACTGCTGACGCACGTGATATATAATGTGATCATCAAACATTAAACATCATATAAATCAAAACTGCCTAATGTTACTGAATGAAATGATGAACCCATGAAGAGGAAACGACTGTGAAGCTTTGAGGTGTTGATGGACTCCATCTGTGTTTGATCATCGCTCTGAATCTGATCAAGGCGTAGTCTTTGACAAAAACACGATTTTCTCAGCTTTTTGTTTAAAATGTTGCCTTACTTTATGAAGCTTACCCATATTACAGTGTTGATAAAAAAGGATGCACGAAGCTATAGTAAAATGTTTTTAAAATATAAGGTATAGTTCAAGTTAAAAAAAATTATATCTACATTTAAACATAGTAGTATACTGAAAGTGCATAAATAATATATAAATAGTAAACTATAAATATAATGTTATGTTCACTTAAAGAAAACCTACAAGTATACTTGCAGTATAAACTATTAATCTAGTAGTTTACTGAGAGTACACTTCAAAGTGAACTTTCATAAACTAAAAAATGTACTACTTGTGTTCAAATAGTAAACTACTAGTATACTTATAAGTTGTAAGTGTATGTCTTACACTTGTAGTACAGGTGCAGTACAAATGAGAAACATGCACTTAAAGTTTACTACTGTTACACTTATAGTACACTTAAACATATACTTTTATATACTAAAACTGGGCCAATTTAGTCCCAAGCAGTATTGAAATAGTACACTTATAAGTTTACTTCTAGTACATTGATATTAGTATACTTACTAAATAACGTATACTTAAAAATATACTTGAACATTACTAAAGTATACTTCATAAAATGAACTTAAGGTATACTTCTTTTTCGTAAGGGTAACTACAGGCCTTTCTCTTCTCATATCATATATAACTGTGGTGTTCTGCAAAACAACAAGCTTTAAAACACTTTTTTTCTTACTGTTAAAAAATTATATCACTATCATATATCATCAGGTACGTCGCCAGTGTAAGCTTCGCGGTGAAAACTTCTACATCACTCTGGTCAACGTAGTCCACAGCAACAACAAAAACGTATCTTGATATTTATCAAGATATTGATACTTATATTTATCCTATAAATATCAATATCTGCCAATAATGTCTTGGTAAGATGATATTTAAATGCTTAGTTTATGATCAAAGCTCTGTAGTTTTAAAACATATAATGCAATGCAATACAATAATGATTGACAGATGAACTAATAAACCTTCCTCAGAAGCCTAATGATCATATTTCATTCTCATGACTTTTACAATAAATGATGTCTGGATAATCAAGTAAACCTCTGTTGCTTCAGTCCAGTGAATTTTGAAATATTAACAACAATATAAAAGTTAGATAATACTTTATTTCGATTGGTCACTTTAGACATTCTACTATATATTTAGTTGTCATGATGCCGGTGTTCCCCTGTTTAGTGTTTTGGACTTTTAAGTTGAAATGTCCTTTAATATTGTTTCTATGTTCACTTCCTGTATTGAGTTCCTGTTTCCCTTGTTTTGCTTGCCTTGTTTGTTACCATAGCCACCATCGTTAATTTCCATGATGACTAATCACCAGCACTTGTCCCTAGTCAGTCACTTTGTTAAGCTTGTCTGCCCCTCTGTGTGTGTATATAGCCCTTGTGTTTCTCTTGTTCTCCGTCAGTCATTGAATGCACGTTTTCTGGTCTATCTGTTCCGTGTTTTCATTGTTTACGCCAGTTATCTTGTGTTCTATGACCTTGTGGATTATTTTAATAAGCATAAAGCTGCATGTGGATCCGCTTCCCAGCCTGCTTTACCTGCCTGAATGTCTCACCTTGTAACATTAGTTCAGTCATGAAACTCTACAGGGCGCAGGCTGATCTGTCTTTTACATGCAATCTGCAAAGCAATCACATCAATACCACATGGCACAAGCTGATTGGCCTTGCTGATCCAGCAGCCAATGATATCGCTTGCTCAACATTTAAACAGTCTGGTTCAATGTTCACTGTAAGCTGGTCCTGCAGCGCTCTATCAGAGCTCCTCTGAACCCCTCCACCTCCCCAGCTCCACCTGCCTAGATCTGCTATGGAATTTATGTGAGTCTATTTGCATAAATAAATGTAATAGACGTCTAACCATAGCCCAAGAATAGACTAGTCATCTAGAACATAGAACATGTCAAAGAAATGAAACCAAACACCTTGTATTCACTGTTGACTTTGCTTATATGATGGAATATCATTCATCTCGCAAGTTATTTAGCAAAAACGACCAAATTCAAGTTTATTTTGGCTAGAAGTGGGTTACTCATAGCCGGACTATATCGAGTCTATAGTTAACCGTGACGGCTTGCTGGGAAGGACTAGGAGATTGTGTGTGACACAGGGTTCATTTAGAGTCAGTAGAAATTAATGTATCAACTATGATACATTAGCTTTATAGGGTTCAGGTGTAATTAGAGCTGTGTCTAGGGTTTTACGTTTATATTCCAGCATACTTGAACCCCTACTATTTCCCTTATCAGGCCCCGCAGAGAGAACTTTCTTCCTTCCACTAATTTCCTTAATTTCCTTCAGCTCTTGCAAAGTTTTTTTTCTTTCCACGATGTCAAAACACAAGTTATATAAGCCAAATACCAGCAAGTAAATTCTCTTGTGATAGTTAAAGTCATTCAACTAGCACATCGGACACACTTTACATTAGAAAAATGATCACAGGGTGTCTCGATTGTTTTCCACTACCTCTGGAAGTGATCGAAAGTGGACAAGCTCAAAACGTTTTAGAGCCCGTTTACACCAGTATTTAGCACCGTCCACTTGTGATCCGATCGACCAAAACTCTTCTTAATACCAGCTGTAAACAGGGCCAGAGAGGTTAAATATGTCTGTGAAAACAGCAGCTGTTTGGCCCCTGTGCAGTACATGTTAGTTAACAATTTTTGATGACCTTAAAAGCAACTTTTCTTTCTATTTTACTGCCTGGTTATTGGTACACTTTACAGTAGAAGGCCATTTTTGTAGCTTCAGTTGGTTGGTGTATTATTGTAACATTATCTTAATGATATATGTGAGACAGCAACATGGTGTCGGCCCAGATCCGGGCCACATCTGGGCGACACTATGTTGCTGTCTGGGATATGAGCTGTAAAATATTAAGCCACCAAAATGGATATAATTCCTTATATAATAATAATGAAAAATCACAGATAGCTGGAGACTCAAGCACCAGCCGTCTGATACAGCGGAGCAGAAATCTGACCGCACACCAGCTATCAGTGGAGAGGACAACAGAGCGACAGAATGAATTCACACAGTCAGACTTACACCCCTACACGTGTTACGAGTCTGTTCCCCATCAAAAGCTACTCTCCATGCTGGGTTTCATACACTAATGAGAACATTCTTTGTTTAACTATTTGTGAACTATGTGTGGCAAATAGTGATGTTCGGTTCTTGAACGAATCATTCTTTTGAGCCGGTCCTCAGCAAGGTCGAGCTGGTTCATTAATTAAATTGAATCAAACTTTAGTTTCCAGGTTGATGATGCAAGATGCAAAAGCCGAAGTAGCACGTCCGACTCAAAAAGAACCGAATGAGCCATTCAACCAACTGTGGAAGTTTGCCGAGGATTACAGAGGATTCTGATGAGTGAGTTGGTGATGCAAGCCTGATGCCGTACTGGAAATTTGGTTATTATGACTACTGTTATTAAATAACATTTTTATTGAAACCTGCAAAAACCTTTCTGTCAAGAGATAAATAAATGTTACTGTAGTTTATTGTGCATGCAGATTATGTTTTAAGTTTATAAGTTTATAAGACTGGTTTATTCTTTCTATATAGGCTACTTTAGACATGTAACATATCCACATTTATGCATGTCTGTAATGTGTGCTGTATGGGTGAAACTTTTAGGAAACTTCCCAGACAGCAACATAGTGTCGGCCCAGATCCGGCCCACATCTGGAACGCGTTGAATCCACATCCAGACGTGGCTCGGATCTGGGCCAACACTATGTTGCTGTCTGGGTTATCCAAGATGTAGGCTACTTATTTGGTCAGTCAAATCCGACGTGAAGGATAAATGAATTAAACTGTGAACACAAACACCATTAACCTAAGTGAATGAAAGGCAATAATCAGCAAAATGCACGCACTTAAATAACTTTATTTGATTGTTTCAATATGCATTGACACAGATTACTTTATTTGAATGTTTGCTTGATATAACGTGACACTGAGTTGTTTGAAAAGAAATGCATAGTGACATCGTTGCATGAGTTCTGCTTTGAGTGCTTGAGGGAAGAGTCAGATCGAGAGGTCCTCACGCCCTGGCCTTTCTTCGGACCGCCGCCTCTGCTGAGATGGAGCTCCGAGCACTCCTCCCATGATGATAAAGCGCATGAGGAGTTACTCGAGGTGGTGGCTCGTGCAGTGGTCAGATTACAGCCGTACTGGCCACAGGAACAAAAGACCCTAAACACTCAAAGTTAGAGCAATGAACTCATTCAATTTTTGCAAGAAAATACATTTCCAGTCTTACAGTAGCCTGCATATACTACATGTAAATGTGGATGGAATAGCCTACTAGAGATCAAAACTAGATTTTGTGTCCACCATTTAAAATGTGTTAGAAGAGTTACATCCTAAAACACACTGATCAGCCACAACATTATAACCACCTGACAGAAAAAACCCTCAACTCTTTGTCATGTTCCTCAAACTATTCCTGAACCATTTTTGCAGTGTGGCAGAGTGTGTTTTTTGAAAATGGTAAAATATGTTTATTGCTGATTATTATTCAAATGTGCTATATGTTCATGTATTATAGACAACAAATAAAGTTTTTATTCAAATGTGACATATGGGAATGTTTTTTTTTCTCAGATTGAAATAAATGGGGGGCAAGATATATTTTTAAATGCTTTTAAATATATATATATATATATATATATATATTTTTTTTTTTTTTTTAATTACAGTAAATTGCCAAAAACAAAGGTTATAGGTAGAAAATAAATTTTTATATAGGCTAAATATATTTTGAAATATATTTTAGCAAATATATTGTTTGGCCATTTTTAGTATATTTTGAAATATGTTTAAAATATATTTGCAAAAAATGTTAACATTGTCAAAAAAATACGATTGGTGTATAATTACAACAATTGTCTGTATTTCTGTAGTTTTTTCCCCCTTATTCCTTCTATTTCTAAGTACACACACACTCTCACACACACCTTTATGAAAGCAAAGCGATGTAAAGAGACACTGACGGCGCTCATCATCGAGACGGCGTAAGAACTCGCAGCGATCCCGGCACCGGTGAAGCCCACCGCCGTCAGAACTACAGGAGCGGCAGCAACTGCACCGGCTGACACACAAACTCACCGATCAACATCGCTTTAAAGATTAAGGCAAGACACCCCAGGGGAATAGGGGAAACTAGCGTTAAAGGTGCAGTGTGTAGTAGGGACCTGGTGCTCAGTCACCTCAGCCTGTTGGGACTTCGGGTCAACCAGGAGAAGAGCAAACTCTGCCCCACGCAGAGGATCTCTTATCTCGGTATGGAGCTGGATTCGGTCAACCAGACTGCACGCCTCACAGAGGAACGAGTCCGGTCAGTGTTGAACTGCTTGAATACATTCAATGGCAGAACAGCGGTCCCACTGAAATTTTTTCAGAGGCTCCTGGGGCATATGGCATCTGCAGCCGCGGTAACGCCGCTCGGATTGCTTCATATGAGACCGCTTCAGCACTGGCTCCACGGCCGAGTCCCGAGATGGGCGTGGCAGAGCGGCAAGTACCGGGTCCCAGTTACTCCTTACTGTCGCCAAACCTTCAGCCCGTGGTTGGACCCTTCGTTTCTACGGGTGGGAGTGCCCTTAGAACAGGTGTCCAGGCATGCTGTGGTCTTGGCTGGGGGGCCACGTACAATGGGCATGCAGTTTCGGGTCTGTTTCAGAGTCCATTGGCACATCAACTGCCTAGAGTTGCTAGTAGTACGTCTTGCGCTGGGTCGCCTCAAAAAGCCGCTACAGGGCAAGCACGTACTGGTCCGTACGGACAGCACTGCGACCGTTGCGTACATCAACCGACAGGGTGGTCTACGCTCCCGCCGCATGCTGCAACTCGCCCGCCATCTCCTCCTTTGGAGTCAGAAGCATCTGAGGTCACTTCGGGCCATTCATATCGCTGGTGCACTCAATCGGACAGCCGACGAGCTCTCACGACAGCCGACACCTCCGGGAGAGTGGCAACTCCATCCCCAGGTGGTCCAACTGATATGGGACCTCTTCGGAGACGCACACCTGCACGATGATGACGAGCACAGTGAGTGCATCCCACGCAGAATCCGCGCTCACAGAGGCAAACTGTTCTCACTGCGAGAACATGAGCCTTTCCTCTCTGCGCTCGCACATCTCTGCCCGCCTACTGCTATTGGATGGAAGGCCAAGGTCGCCCATCCATCTAAGCCCTGTAGGATCACATCAGCCCTCGCTGGACGTGCCTACACTTCAGCTGGGCAGGCGGCTTCATCTCTCCATACTATGGCCGTCCTTCAGATCTTTCAGGCCAGACTCCTCCATTCATTGGACGAGTCTGGCCCGGACCCTGCTGCATTTAAAGAGCTGCGCAGCGCAACTGATTTAGCCCTGCGAGCTACCAAATCAACGGCCCAGGCGATGGCAGAGCCATGGCGAGTCTGGTGGTGCTGGAGCACCACCTATGGCTTAACCTGACGGAGATAAAGTACTCAGATAAAACTGATTTCCTCGACTCTCCTGTCTCCCCCTCTGGCCTCTTCGGCCCTGCGGTGGATGGATTCACCAAACGTTTTACTGCTGCACAGAAGTCGTCCCAGGCAATGTGACACTTCCTGCCAAAATGATCCAGCTCTGCTACTGCTACTAGTCGCCCTAGGACAGGGCCATTTCAGCAGCCCTCCAAATCAGCGCCCTCGACTTCTCAGCCTAAACTACAGCCTGAGCCTCTTCGGCGAAACGCTACCCGTTCCCAAAGTGGACCCCGGCCTAAGATAACGGACCCAGCGCCTCAGAAGCCCTGACGGACAGGAAGAGGAAGGGACCATGTCTCGCCACAGCCGGACCATCCCTCAAACAGCCTTGTTTATGCCTCCCAGCCCCCTGTTCAGTTCCGGGCTCTGGAGGTAATGTGTTTGTTGTAAGCAGTGGGCCCGTTCAGACTCACGTTCCCATGCTTTTTCCCGCTGTTATAGCGAACAAAATAACTAAAACTATTTAATAACTATAAATAAAACAAACATACTCAAAAAGAGAGCACTTTTCCTCTTCCGCTAACCTCAAGCTTCAGGCCCCTTCAAAGCGGCCGGTCGCCCAAAATAATCCAACCCTTAGTCACACGGGCCGAGGCTTGGGAAGCCATCCCGGGAGCGTCAGATTGGGTTTTGGGGGTAATAAAACGAGGTTACTCACTCCAGTTTGCTCGCAGGCCACCACGTTTCAATGGCATGGTTCTCACCTTAGTAGGGAGCAACAGAGCTCATGTCCTCCGCTCCGAGGTGAAGGCTTTACTGGCAAAAGGAGTCGTGGAGATGGTTCCTCCAGCCCAGCGCGAGTCAGGCTTTTACAGCCGCGACTTCCTCATCCCCAAAAAGGATGGCAGACTCAGGCCCATCCTTGATCTCAGACATCTGAACCACGCCCTTATGAAACGGACGTTCAAGTCTTTTTGGATTCAAGAGTTCAAGAGTGTTTATGGATAAGACTTTAATGTGCACTTCTTGTACTGTTTTATTCAGCTCTTACAGTGATTTTCTGGAGTGAAAACAGATGCTTTATCTTTTGTGTGATGAACAATGAAACTCATCAGTAAAGTTTGGCCATCATTCGGACAGGGTCCGCTACAACAGGCTTGTACTAATAGTGGATAAAAGCAAGATGGCAACATAAGTTAAAACTGGAATTAAACTAAATTATACCTGTTCTATCTCCATGCAGCATTTATTCTATGGCTCTGTAGCCATTATTGTCCAAGTCCGGTTCGAACTGAACACCGTTAGTTTCTGACATGTTCTGTTGTTGTTGTTGCACGAGCTGTTGAAGCTTTCATTTAAAGGGACATACACGAAAACGATGTGTTTTTGCTCACCCCAAAAAAGTGGCAATTTTAACAGGCTATAAAACATGATCTGTGGTGTATTTTGAGCTAAAACTTCACATACACACTCTGGGGACATCAGAGACTTATTTTACATCTTGTGAAAAGGGGCATAATATGTCCCCTTTAAAGGACAGGGATGCGCTGGCCCACGACTGGCCAAGCCTCCTCCTCTATTCCTTCCCCCCGATCGAACTGATCCCCCAGGTCATCAGGCGAATCAGGGAACACAAACACTTGGTCCTCCTAGTGGCCCCCCTCTGGAAGAACCAACCCTGGTTCCCAGAGTTGATTCAGCTGTTCATGGCAGCCCCATGGCCCATCCCTTGCGACGGGACCTTCTCGGAGGCGAACAGGACGATTTGGCACGGCCATAACGCCGTTTTACACTCCGATACCCGACCAGTCTGTAGGCAAAAACGAGGGATCTAGACTGCTAAATCCGCCTTGTCCCCTCACCGTCCCAGTGTGGGACCTGTCTACAGTCCTAAGGGCCCTCAAGGGCCTCCCATTCGAGCCTCTCCAGACGGCCTCTCTCGTTAAAAACCGCCCTCTTGCTAGCTCTAGTATTGGTTAAACGAGTTGGAGACTTACAGGCACTATCTATAAATGCTTCCTGCCTCAAATTTGGGCCCAACGACTGCAAAGTCGTTCTTAAGCCAAGACATGGCTACATTCCAAAAGTGCTCTCTACTTGTTCAGAGCACAGGTCATTACTCTCTCCGCACTTCCTCCCTCAGTGGACGAAGGAGATCTACATTTGCTCTGCCCTGTCCGGGCCTTGAGAGCTTACATTGAGCGTTCTGCCTCATTTAGACAAACAGAGCAGCTTTTTGTGTGCTTCGGTGGCCGCACCAAAGGGCATCCAGTTACGAAGCAGAGATTATCCGGGTGGATAGTAGACGCAATTGCCCTAGCCTACTCCTCGTTGGGCCTGGATTGCCCCATCGGAGTGAAGGCTCATTCAACCAGAGGCATGGCCTCGTCTTGGGCATGGTCCAGTGGCATGATCATTAGCGATATCTGTGCGGCGGCCGGCTGGTCCTCACCGTCCACTTTCGCCAGATTTTACAGCATGGATGTTCCGGCCTTGCAGGCACGAGTCCTGTCTGTCTGTCTAGCACCTTCCAGGCTGAGCTGACCTCTACGAGCTCATCTCGCTATATTTCCATTGTGACGCCAACGCATGTCCGAGCGCACAGTTTAGGCATTCGCCTTCCCTGCCTATTTTGTCTAGAGCCCCTCCGTGTGCCCCAGACGATTTAGGCCATAAGAACGATTGTGCTTGAGTGGCTGGGCTTTGACCTCTAAAGTTCAACCTGCTTGCCCTCCTAGTCTGGCGATATCTCGCCTCATTGTCTTAGTATCTGTTGGCCCTAACTCAGTGCCTCAGTCTTTTAACAGTCGTTCCGCAGCCATAGCACCGCGTGTTTGTACTGGGTTCCCCATAGACGTCTAGCGACGCAGTACAAGTGAAGCATCGAAAGGGAACATACTCGGTTACTAACATAACCTCGGTTCCCTGAGATACGGGAACGAGTACTGCATAGATGGCCGTGCTATTATGCTGCACAACTCAGTGATTTGTTGCTTCAGTCGAATTGATCTGAGATCCTATGGCGAATTGCCAGCTTATATATACCAGATGGCCCCGCCTATTTCGGCAGGTTCTGGCGGGCTTCATCGCCATAGGCTCGTGCAGCTCCGGTGCCTCACCATTGGTTCAAACAGCGTGATTGAAAAAGGCTTCAGTAATCGAGGAAAAAGTAGTTTTCCCCATAGGCGTCTGGCGACGCAGTACTCGTTCCCGTATCTCAGGGAACCGAGGTTACGTTAGTAACCGACTACGTTCTAATATAAAGTAGTTAAATAATGTTAACTAATGAAACCTTACTATAAAGTGTTACCAATGTATCTATAATTGACATTTTTCAATCAGCTATTGGTATCCTTGGATGGAAACCTGGCTTAATGTTTCCTGAAGTCGTACACTGTAAAAAACAAAACAAAAAAAAACATGTGAAATCTACAGTAAAATAGATTTCACGAGTGTTTTTTACAGTGTATGGTTTGGCTTCAGGAGATATTTAGCCAGGTTTCCATCCAAGGATTTTTTTTGTTTATGTGCACAGTACTGTATACAAGTTGATAGAATACTGTATATTCAGTCGAGTAGGCCTGCTGTGATAATCACAGCAAGCAATGTTCTGTAGGAAAACACAGTAACCAAATATGTGCTGTAGAGAAGGTCACAAAGATTTAGATTGAATCGAGTTGGCTTCAATTTGTTCATGCTTTATTTACTTTTTATTATCAATGATTAATACAACCGCTATATGAGCAAAGAGAAGGCTTTATGCTGAATTATCAAGACTGGATACAAAGTGTCACAAACAGAGTCCATGTGGTGTTACAAGTTAGCCAAATACCAGCAAGTAAATTCTCTTGTGATAGTTAAAGTCATTCAACTAGCACATCGGACACACTTTAAATTAGAAAAATGATCACAGGGTGTCTCGATTGTTTTCCACTACCTCTGGAAGTGATTGAAAGTGGACAAGCTCAAAACGTTTTAGAGCCCGTTTACACCAGTATTTAGCACCGTCCACTTGTGATCCGATCGACCAAAACTCTTCTTAATACCAGCTGTAAACAGGGCCAGAGAGGTTAAATATGTCTGTGAAAACAGCAGCTGTTTGGCCCCTGTGCAGTACATGTTAGTTAGCAATTTTTGATGACCTTAAAAGCAACTTTTCTTTCTATTTTACTGCCTGGTTATTGGCAAAGACTTTATATATAGGAAGACGGTGCACTCCAATTACTTATGAATGGGAGAAAGTGCCACGCCCAATATGGCGAATAAGTCCCGCCTTCTAAATGAAAGAGCCAATCGTTGATTAGTAAAGTCAGTTAAAAGTAAAGATTTCATTGGTGATTTCAAACATGAAATTTAATCGTAAGCTTGGCTAACAGTTTTGGAGAATTTGATGTTTCCCCATTCAAAGAGATAGGAGGTGCACTTGCATGCCCGAGAGGCGTTTCAAAGATGGCCGCCGAGTGAAATGACCTGTCTTAAAGGGACTTTGTATACACTTTACAGTAAGGCAATTTTTTGTAGCTTCAGTTGGTTGGTGTATTATTGTGACATTATCTTAATGATATATGTGGATATGAACTGTAAAATATTAAGCCACCAAAATGGATATAATTCCTTATGTAATAATAATAATAATAATAATAATAATAACAACTATATTTATATTTATTTGTCATTTTTCTGGTACTTGACTTCACAGATAGATGGAGACTCAAGCACCAGCTGTCTGATACAGCGGAGCAGAAATCTGACCGCACACCAGCTATCAGTGGAGAGGACAAAAGAGCGACAGAATGAATTCACACAGTCAGACTTACACCCCTACACGTGTTACGAGTCTGTTCCCCATCAAAAGCTACTCTCCATGCTGGGTTTCATACACTAATGAGAATGTTATTGTTCGACCAGTTATGAAGCATGTGTGACAAACACGTCAAGAACTTGGCTTTAAATACCTCTGACGATGACGTCACTGGAATGCGCACTTGTGAGAGGCTATAAATAGATGTGAAACAGACGCGCCTTCAGGTTTCTTTTTCTTCAGAAGCCACATTGTGTGTGCGTCCTCTCTCCCTGTCCCTTTGTTAGGAGTCAGAGCTATTTGTTAGGGTGCAGTATTTTCTGAAAGAAAAGGAAAAAAAGAAAAGTCATCATGTCACAATCTATCAGGAGATGCATGCCTCCCCATTCACGGCCCATCCCTGATTAAGACTCTCATGAGTTCTGCTTTGAGTGCTTGAGGGAAGGGCCGAGAGGTCCTCACGCCCTGGCCTTTCTTCAGACCGCCGCCTCTGCTGAGATGGAGCTCCGAGCACTCCTCCCATGATGATAAAGCGCATGAGGAGTTACTCGAGGTGTTGACTCGTGCAGTGGTCAGATTACAGCCGTACTGGCCACAGGAACAAAAGACCCTGAACACTCAAAGTTAGAACAGATTCTGTCCGGTGGCCAGGGCCTCAGCGTCAGTCTCTCCCCTTCTTTAATGATCTCCATGACGAGTGAACTTATTCATTTAAGTTAAATATACACTATATTGCTAAAAATATTGGGACACTCCTCCAAATCATTGAATTCAGGTGTTCAATCACTTCCATGGCCACAGGTGTATAAAATCAAGCACTAGGCATGCAGACGCTTCTACAAACATTTGTGAAATTATGGGTCGCTCTCAGGAGCTCAGTGAATTCAAGCGTGGTACCGTGATAGGTTGCCACCTGTGCAATAAGCAATTGGGAACAACAGCAACTCAGCCACGAAGTGGTAGGCCACGTAAAATCACAGAGCGGGGTCAGCGCATGCTGAGGCGCACAGTGCGCAGAAGTCGCCAACTTTCTGCAGAGTCAATAGCTACAGACCTCCAAACTTCTGTGGCCTTCAGATTAGCTCAAGAACAGTGCACAGAGAGCTTCATGGAATGGGTTTCCATGGCTGAGCAGCTCATCCAAGCCTTACATCACCAAGTGCAATGCAAAGCGAGGGATGCAGTGGGGTAAAGCACGCCGCCACTGGACTCTAGAGCAGTGGAGACGTGTTCTCTGGAGTGACCAATCACGCTTCTCTGTCTGGCAATCCCATGGACGAGTCTGGGTTTGGCGGTTGCCAGGAGAACGGTACTTGCCTGACTGCATTGTGCCAAGTGTAAAGTTTGGTGGAGGGGGGATTATGGGGTGGGGTTGTTTTTCAGGGGTTGGGCTTGGCCTCTTAGTTCCAGTGAAAGGAACTCTTAATGCTTCAGCATACCAAGACATTTTGGACAATTTCATGCTCCCAACTTTGTGGAAACAGTTTGGGGATGGCCCCTTCCTGTTCCAACATGACTGCACACCAGTGCACAAAGCAAGGTCCATAAAGACATGGATGAGCGAGTTTGGTGTGGAGGAACTTGACTGGCCTGCACAGAGTGGACGCTGGTCAGTGGCTGGAGCCATCTCTGGACGCTGGTCAGTGGCTGGAGCCCTGGAGGAAGCCCTGTGCTTACTCCAAGCATGCAGGTATACCATTACCAAAAACCCAAACACCGCCCTCTTGACAGTGTCCAGACTGACAGGAACCTCCTCAAGGTTGATGACAGGCGCTCGGACTTTCTCCAGGCAAGGAATCACCAAAGTCAGGTCCTCCTGGACCACAGGACTTGGGACCGCCGAAGCCGGATCCTCCTGGACCACCGGACTTGGGACCACCGGACTTGGGGCCACGGACTACCTACCCCCGAGGTCAGATCCTCCTCAGCGGAGGTGTCCGACGAGGTAGGCCTGTTCTTCCTCCTCCTTCTCCGTTTCCTCCTTCTCCCCCGGGCTGAGAGGCATGTCCAGACAGATATTTAACACCTCCTTAATCTCCGCCTCAGTGTAGACCATGTGATCAACCTCGATGAGGAAACTGCAGGCAAAGTCCCTCACGTCAGCCCCCTGCTGACGGATGTAACGAGTCAAGTCAAATCACCTTTATTTATATAGCGCTTTTTACAATGGCAATTTTTTCAAAGCAGCTTCACAGTGTTAACAGGAAAATAATGCAACAGAATTTGATTCGGCTGTACAGCCGCTCTGGAGAAAACATTGATGTTATCCAGCTCATTTCAATTATCATATATTGACCATGCGGGCAGATCAGTAATTTAGTTAAAAATTTATTTTAATATTTAGTTTAAAATTTTAGTGAGATCACATATTTGGCGAGTTGCAGATAGTTGGAGGGTTCAGTGGGGGGAGATGGAAAAAGGAAGATACCCATCTTCTGCTGAGTCCTCTAATGGCTGGATCGTTATGTCAGGTGCAGGTAAATATAAAGGAAAGAAGACTCAAGTGCAGGAAAGAAAGGTGATTTATTTAAATAATAAAATTAAACAAACACAAACCAAATACCCACGAGGGGGAAACCCAACTTGACAAACTAAACACGAGGAGCAGGAACATGAAGCACAACAGGGAACAGGGAACAGCAGGGAACAGCAGGGAACAGGGAACAGGGAACAGGGAACAGGGAACAGGGAACAGGGAACAGGGAACAGGGAACAGGGAACAGGGAACAGGGAACAGAAGATAACAGGGAACAGGGAACAGAAGATATCAGACAACAATCCAGCACAGGACTGCAAACACAAGGAGATTATAAAGGCAGTTAATGAGGGAGAACAGGTGGGGCAATTAAACCAATAATGAGATAACAAGATGGGCGGGGTTGACAATAGACCGGAGACATGACGTAAGACCAAACATGACAAACCCAAGCACATGGCTAGAAAATAACAAAAACACAACATGTGCTAAACAAGACAAGACAGACATGTGACACAGAGTCCTGACCTCAACCCGATAGAACACCTTTGGGATGAATTAGAGCGGAGACTGCGAGCCAGGCCTTCTCGTCCAACATCAGTGCCTGACCTCACAAATGCGCTTCTAGAAGAATAATCAAAAATTCCCATAAACACACTCCTAAACCTTGTGGAAAGCCTTCCCAGAAGAGTTGAAGCTGTTATAGCTGCAAAGGGTGGGCCAACTCCATATTAAACCCTACGGATTAAGAATGGGATGTCATTAAAGTTCATGTGCATGTAAAAACTTTTGGCAATATAGTGTATGTTAAATATATGTTATACTCAGTGAAGCTCAATTAAATATTTTGAAATATATAATATATAATTTTTGCAAAAAAAATACATTTCCAGTCTTACAGTAGCCTGCATATACTACATGTAAATGTGGATGGAATAGCCTACTAGAGATCAAAACTATATTTTGTGTACACCATTTAAAATGTGCTAGAAGAGTTACATCCTAAAACACACTGATCAGCCACAACATTATAACCACCTGATAGAAAAAACCCTCAACTCTTTGTCATGTTCCTCAAACTATTCCTGAACCATTTTGCAGTGTGGCAGAGTGTGTTTTTTGAAAATGCTAAAATATGTTTATTGCTGATTATTACTCAAATGTGCTATATGTTCATGTATTATAGACAACAAATACAGTTTTTATTCAAATGTGACATATGGGAATGTTTTTTTTTCCAAGGGCAAGATATATTTTTAAATTCTTTTAAATATATATATTTATATATTTTCAATAAATTGCCAAAAACAAAGGTTATAGGTAGAAAATACATTTTTATATAGGCTAAATATATTTTGAATATATTTTGGCTATTTTTAGTATATTTTGAAATAAGTTTAAAATATATTTGCAAAAAATGTTAACATTGTCAAAAAAAGACGTGTATAATTACAACAATTGTCTGTATTTCTGTAGTTTTCCCCCCTTATTCCTTCTATTTCTAAGTACACACACACTCTCTCTCCCTCGCTCTCTCACACACACATGCATTCTCTCTCTCTCTCTCTCTCTCTCTCTCTCTCTCTCTCTCTCTCTCTCTCACACACACACACACACACACACACACTCACCTTTATGAAAGCAAAGCGAAGTAAAGAGACGCTGACTAAAGTCATTACAAAAGAGGCAGACTGTGCAGTAATTAAGAGTTTTATTTGTATTGAGCAGATTATTTCTGTGACTCAGCTCAGATAAGGATGCTCAGAACTGTCCCCACAGTGGCCCCTGCGGCGCCCACAGCCGCCTGACCCACAACTGGGATCCCAGCAGCACCTAAACACAAAACACTCGTTTCAGAGCCCAACAGAAATGATTATGAAAATGAAATATCAAATGCACATTTTTTTCTATTGACTTCTATGTCATTTTCCACAATCCTGACATCTGCATTACCAGCGGCTTGAAGGATTGCAACCATCGACCCGGCAGCGACCCCTCCTCCGTTCGCCACCGCGGCGGCGCTCATCATCGAGGCGGCGTAAGAACTCGCGGCGATCCCGGCACCGGTGAAGCCCACCGCCGTCAGAAATACAGGAGCGGCAGCAACTGCACCGGCTGACACACAAACTCACCGATCAACATCGCTTTAAAAATTAAGGCAAGACACCCCAGGGGAATAGGGGAAACTAGGGTTAACTAATGTATTTCACCATACCCAGTTGATTGATTACATTAAAAATGGCAAACATTTTTTTGTATTACAAGTTTTCTGAAATGTTATGTTCAAATATGCAAATGAGGCGTTATATAATTAATTATTCACTCATATGCATAAATATCTATAACAAAAATCTGTCAATACAGAGGGATTTTTGGATTTCTCTTTTTATCATATAAAAATATATTCACCATTTTTTTCGGAATAAAATGTATAAAGTCAGGCAAATTATATATGAACAAACCCCTCAGTGAAACCCTTCAGAATATAGATATGAATAAAACTGTAAAGTTTGTTGTATTAAAGTGATACTTTAAAGATATGTAATAATTGAAATCTACAGACACAAATAGATAAAGTGCTATGAAAGTGTAATTTATGTTTTCTTTCCACTAATCTGAAATAACACTTTATGAAAAGCCAGAAAGCAGTGTTTTTGCCTGTAGTGTCTCTAAAATTCTGTATGACTTTGACTTTTTCGGCATTTTTAATTTTAGATTATGAAATTACAGTTGTTTGTTTGTTAGATTTTACCTGCTCCAGCACCAGCGATGATAAATGTCACTAATATAGAAGAGAAAATAAGGGTAAGATTACTGTATTGCTGATAAACCAACATTAAGATTCTGCAGTGATATGATAAGGTACTTACACAGACCCATCTTCTCTCGAAATGAGCCCTTGTGTGTGTGAGTGTGAGCTAAAGCTCTCTGGGTGGACGCTTTTCGAGAAATGAAACTGATAGTGATGTCCAGTTCGCGAATGAATCGCTCTTGTGAACCGGTTCTTTTCAAATCGGTTCTTTTCGAGTCGGTTCTTTTCTGAAACAGTTCGCGACTCAAGCCGAGAATGCATATATTCAGATCACGGGACGGGTTGTTGACGTGACATGGCATTTTCACTGTCACACAAGATAAAAATGAATATAATCAGTATTGTCATCATTTAAAATGCAGTAAATGGTTAAACATTGCTTTGTCTTACATGGACCTATTCGTATAAAAACTGCTTTGTCTTTAGATTTTGTTAATTTTTGAGCCAAATCTCAAAATTGTCCTGTGGTGTGACTGTCTCAAGCATGGTTCAGTAAATTACAACTTTTATAAATTAAAAAGAAAAGCATGCAAATGTTAATAAATACCTCAGGCATCATTTTACAAGTGTCTATTTTAGTAAATTAAAATCTTTTTTTTTTTTTTCATCCATATATTTCTAAAAGCGTAGGAACTTGATACAGAAAACTATGTCCTCCGTTGTGACACCATATCCTGATTTTAAATCGGGCAATTCCACGGACAAGTTTAATTAGTTGAAGGACCCCATTCAAGGTCGTGTTACTGAAGCCCATGGTAAGATTTTGTCTTAGAATTGTTCTTTTTTGGCTAGAAAAACTATTCTTTAGTTTAGAGCTTTTTGAATTCAACCCACTTTATTTTCCTAATTTGTTTGAGATAAAAATTATATTATATTATTTATTTTATTTATAATAATTTAATTTTATATTAAATTATTAATCAAATTATTAATTTAATTTAATTATTTTATTAAATATTTTTTATTTAAATAATTATTAATTATTTTATTTATAATTACACTGCATCCGGAGAGTATTCACAGCGCTTCACTTTTTCCACATTTTGTTGTTACAGCCTTATTCCAAAATGGATTAAATTAATTATTTTCCTCAAAATTCTATACACAATATCCCATAATGACAACGTGAAAGAAGTTTGTCTGAAATCTTTGCAAATTTAAAAAAAAAAAAAAAAAATGGAAAAAATCACATGTACATAAGTATTCACAACCTTTGCCATGACACTCAAAATTGAGCTCAGGTACATCCTGTTTCCACTGATCATCCTTGAGATGTTTCTACAACTTGATTGGAGTCCATCTGTGGTAAATTCAGTTGATTGGACATGATTTGGAAAGGCACACACCTGTCTATATAAGGTCCCACAGTTAACAGTTCATGTCAGAGCACAAACCAAGACATGAAGTCCAAGGAATTGTCTATAGACCTCCGAGACAGGATTGTATCGAGGCACAGATCTGGGGAAGGGTACAGACACATTTCTGCAGCATTGAAGGTCCCAGTGAGCACAGTGGCCTCCATCATCCGTAAATGGAAGAAGTTTGGAACCACCAGGACTCTTCCTAGAGCTGGCCGCCCGGCCAAAGATCGGGGGAGAAAGGCCTTAGTCTGGGAGGTGACCAAGAACCTGATGGTGACTCTGACAGAGCTCCAGCGTTTCTCTGTGGAGAGAGGAGAACCTTCCAGAAGAACAACCATCTCTGCAGCACTCCACCAATCAGGCCTGTAAGGTAGAGTGGCCAGACGGAAGCCACTCCTCAGTAAAAGGCACATGACAGCCCGTCTGGAGGACTCTGAGACCATGAGAAACAAAATTCTCTGGTCTGATGAAACAAAGATTGAACTCTTTGGCCTGAATGGCAAGCGTCATGTCTGGAGGAAACCAGGCACCGCTCATCACCTGGCCAATACCATCACTACAGTGAAGCATGGTGGTGGCAGCATCATGCTGTGGGGATGTTTTTCAGCAGCATGAACTGGGAGACTAGTCAGGATCGAGGGAAAGATGAATGCAGCAATGTACAGAGACATCCTTGATGAAAACCTGCTCCAGAGCGCTCTGGACCTCAGACTGGGGCGAAGGATCATCTTCCAACAGGGCAACGACCCTAAACACACAGCCAAGATAACAAAGGAGTGGCTATGGGACAACTCTGTGAATGTCCTTGAGTAGCCCAGCCAGAGCCCAGACTTGAACCCGATTGAACATCTCTGGAGAGATCTGAAAATGGCTGTGCACCGAAACTCCCCATCCAACCTGATGGAGCTTGAGAGGTCCTGCAAAGACGAATGGGAGAAACTGCCCAAAAACAGGTGTGGCAAGCTTGTAGCATCATACTCAAAAAGACTTGAGGCTGTAATTGGTGCCAAAGGTGCTTCAGCAAAATATTGAGCAAAGGCTGTGAATACTTATGTACATGTGATTTTTTTTTTTTTTTTTTTTTTTTTTTTTTTAATAAATTTGCAAAGATTTCAAACAAACTTCTTTCATGTTGTCATTATGGGGTATTGTTTGTAGAATATTGAGGAAAATAATGAATTTAATCCATTTTGGAATAAGGCTGTAACATAACAAAATGTGGAAAAAGTGAAGCGCTGTGAATACTTTCCGGATACACTGTATATATTATATTATTCATTATATAATTGTATTTATAAAATTGTTTTATAAACAAGTGTCATGTCTGCAGCCAGCTTTGTTTTTTTTTACATTAATTTTATTTATTCAGATACAGAACATATGTAATTAAATTGTATACAATTAAACATCGTATACATTTTAAAATCTTGCTGATTACTTACAAAGCACTAAATGGTTTAGCTCCCCAGTACTTGAGCGAGCTCTTAACGCATTATACTCCATCACGTCTATTGCGGTCTCAAAATTCTGGCCAGTTGATAATACCTAGAATATCAAAATCAACTGCAGGCGGTCGATCCTTTTCCTATTTAACACCTAAACTCTGGAACAGTCTTCCTAGCATTGTTCGGGAAGCAGACACACTCTGTCAGTTTAAATCTAGACTAAAAACACATCTCTTTACTATGGCATACACATAAAACATTTTTAATTTCTATTATTCAAATCAGTTAAATGATTGTTTTAGGCTGCATTAACTAGGTCAGCCGGAACCGGGAACACTTCCCATAACACCTGATGTACTCGTTACATCATAAGAAGAATGGCATCTACGCTAATGTTAGTCTCTCTGTTTATCCCGAGGTTTACCGGATCCGGGCCGTATCCAGACCAGATGGTGGCCCTTAGCCTGGACATGACGACCATATCCCTGAAGTGTCTGTAGAGACCGTGTCAATTAAACTCCCCCTGTAAATGCCGCATTGACACGACATCCTCATTAAACCCGTCCCCAGCGTGACAACTCCAATCTTTCGAATAATCCTACGAATATCTATTGATCTGATATGACTTCTGACCTGTAATGTTGCCAGAATCATAATCATACACTATTTGTTCGTCGGCCAGAGGAGAACTGGCACCCCGACTGAGCCTGGTTTCTCCCAAGGTTTTTTTCTCCATTCTGGCCCTGAAGGAGTTTTGGTTCCTTGCCACCGTCGCCTTTGTCTTTTGGCTTGCTCAGTTGGGGACACTTAAATTTCAACTATATTACTGATCTGCCCGCATTGACACTATATGATAATTGAAATGAGCTGATGACATCACCGTTTTCTCCAGAGTGGCTGTACAGCCGAATCAAATTCTGTTCATTATTTTCCTGTTACCACTGTGAAGCTGCTTTGATATAATCGGCATTATAAAGAGCGCTATATAAATAAAGGTGATTTGACTTGTATACATAATATTATTTTTATTAAGAAGTGTCATGTTATTTTGTACTTCATTGTAAAGACTATTTAGACACTGATCATCAAACAATATTCAGAAACGGTGCAGTTGTACTATTTCTCAGATTAACTTTTATTAGATTGTAGATTGAAAAGAATGCTTGGTAATAGGCTTATTTTTTTAAATGGGAGCAACAACTGCCTATTATACACTTTAAAAACATATTGTTGCAATTAGCTATCACAGCTTAAAAATTTGTGTCATAATAACTTTCCCAGTTTTAACTTATAGATAGATAACTCAAATATCTAAGTTGTCACTTAATACAACTTCACATTTTAAGTTGACTAAACTTAAAATTTTAAGGCAGCACAAACACTTTAAATTAATACAACATTTTTTTAGTGTTGGCTACAGAATGCAATTTAACAAATACATTTCAACTTCTTATAAAATAAAGGAACATCAAATTAAGATGTGTAAATAAGAAAAATATATTAGTCAAAATTACAAAAATAAGGATGAATGATGTTTGAGAGGTAACGCGTTATATTCTTACCGATATTAATAAAATAATATGAATATAATAGATTTTATGCACTTTTGAATATTACAGAGAAACAGTGTTTTAATGGAAGCAACATCACAAACGCAAACGCCTTAATAAACCCGTTCTAAAACCCATTTATTTGCATTAAAACCCTTTTTCTTGACAAAAAATTAACTAACGTTAACAACTTTTGATTTTAATAATGCATTAGTAAATGTTGAAATTAACTAAGATTAATAAATGCTGTAGAAGTATTGTTAATTCTTAGTTCTTACTTTATACTTTATTTGTCCCTTTAAGGGAAAATAGTTTTGGGCAATACAGGTAAGCTGCATAACAAGATACCCACACCAATACATAATCACACAGTTGTGTCCTTTGAACTAGAGTTTAACAACCTTGTAGCCAAAGGAACAAAATAATTCTTATAGCGGTTGTATCTGAACCTTGGAGTACGAAAACGTCGACCAGATGGAAGTTGTTCTTGGATGTCTTGTTAACTAAAGTAGTTAAATAATGTTAACTAATGAAACCTTATTGTAAAGTGTTACCAATGTATCTATAATTGGCATTTTTCAATCAGCTATTGGTATCCTTGGATGGAAACCTGGCTTAATGTTTCCTGAAGTCGTACACTGTAAAAAACAAAGCATCTACAGTAAAATAGATTTCACGAGTGTTTTTTACAGTGTATGGTTTGGCTTCAGGAGATATTTAACCAGGTTTCCATCCAAGGATTTTTTTTGTTTATGTGCACAGTACTGTATACAAGTTGATAGAATACTGTATATTCAGTCGAGTAGGCCTGCTGTGATAATCACAGCAAGCAATGTCCTGTAGGAAAACACAGTAACCAAATATGTGCTGTAGAGAAGGTCACAAAGATTTAGATTGAATCGAGTTGGCTTCAATTTGTTCATGCTTTATTTACTTTTTATTATCAATGATTAATACAACCGCTATATGAGCAAAGAGAAGGCTTTATGCTGAATTATCAAGACTGGATACAAAGTGTCACAAACAGAGTCCATGTGGTGTTACAAGTTAGCCAAACACCAGCAAGTAAATTCTCTTGTGATAGTTAAAGTCATTCAACTAGCACATCGGACACACTTTAAATTAGAAAAATGATCACAGGGTGTCTCGATTGTTTTCCACTACCTCTGGAAGTGATCGAAAGTGGACAAGCTCAAAACGTTTTAGAGCCCGTTTACACCAGTATTTAGCACCGTCCACTTGTGATCCGATCGACCAAAACTCTTCTTAATACCAGCTGTAAACAGGGCCAGAGAGGTTAAATATGTCTGTGAAAACAGCAGCTGTTTGGCCCCTGTGCAGTAAATGTTAGTTAGCAATTTTTGATGACCTTAAAAGCAACTTTTCTTTCTATTTTACTGCCTGGTTATTGGCAAAGACTTTATATATAGGAAGACGGTGCACTCCAATTACTTATGAATGGGAGAAAGTGCCACGCCCAATATGGCGAATAAGTCCCGCCTTCTAAATGAAAGAGCCAATCGTTGATTAGTAAAGTCAGTTAAAAGTAAAGATTTCATTGGTGATTTCAAACATGAAATTTAATCGTAAGCTTGGCTAACAGTTTTGGAGAATTTGATGTTTCCCCATTCAAAGAGATAGGAGGTGCACTTGCATGCCCGAGAGGCGTTTCAAAGATGGCCGCCGAGTGAAATGACCTGTCTTAAAGGGACTTTGTATACACTTTACAGTAAGGCAATTTTTTGTAGCTTCAGTTGGTTGGTGTATAAATTTTTCTGGTACTTGACTTCACAGATAGATGGAGACTCAAGCACCAGCCGTCTGATACAGCGGAGCAGAAATCTGACCGCACACCAGCTATCAGTGGAGAGGACAAAAGAGCGACAGAATGAATTCACACAGTCAGACTTACACCCCTACACGTGTTACGAATCTGTTCCCCATCAAAAGCTACTCTCCATGCTGGGTTTCATACACTAATGAGAATGTTATTGTTCGACCAGTTATGAAGCATGTGTGACAAACACGTCAAGAACTTGGCTTTAAATACCTCTGACGATGACGTCACTGGAATGCGCACTTGTGAGAGGCTATAAATAGATGTGAAACAGACGCGCCTTCAGGTTTCTTTTTCTTCAGAAGCCACATTGTGCGTGTGCGTGTGTGTGTGTGCGTCCTCTCTCCCTGTCCCTTTGTTAGGAGTTAGAGCTATTTGTTAGGGTGCAGTATTTTCTGAAAGAAAAGGAAAAAAAGAAAAGTCATCATGTCACAATCTATCAGGAGATGCATGCCTCCCCGTTCACGGCCCATCCCTGATTAAGACTCTCATGAGTTCTGCTTTGAGTGCTTGAGGGAAGGGCCGAGAGGTCCTCATGCCCTGGCCTTTCTTCGGACCGCCGCCTCTGCTGAGATGGAGCTCCGAGCACTCCTCCCATGATGATAAAGCGCATGAGGAGTTACTCGAGGTGGTGACTCGTGCAGTGGTCAGATTACAACCGTACTGGCCACAGGAACAAAAGACCCTGAACACTCAAAGTTAGAACAGATTCTGTCCGGTGGCCAGGGCCTCAGCGTCAGTCTCTCCCCTTCTTTAATGATCTCCATGACGAGTGAACTTATTCATTTAAGTTAAATATACACTATATTGCTAAAAATATTGGGACACTCCTCCAAATCATTGAATTCAGGTGTTCAATCACTTCCATGGCCACAGGTGTATAAAATCAAGCACTAGGCATGCAGACGCTTCTACAAACATTTGTGAAATTATGGGTCGCTCTCAGGAGCTCAGTGAATTCAAGCGTGGTACCGTGATAGGTTGCCACCTGTGCAATAAGCAATTGGGAACAACAGCAACTCAGCCACAAAGTGGTAGGCCACGTAAAATCACAGAGCGGGGTCAGCGCATGCTGAGGCGCACAGTGCGCAGAAGTCGCCAACTTTCTGCAGATTCAATAGCTACAGACCTCCAAACTTCTGTGGCCTTCAGATTAGCTCAAGAACAGTGTGTAGAGAGCTTCATGGAATGGGTTTCCATGGCCGAGCAGCTCATCCAAGCCTTACATCACCAAGTGCAATGCAAAGCGTGGGATGCAGTGGTGTAAAGCACGCCGCCACTGGACTCTAGAGCAGTGGAGACGTGTTCCAATCACGCTTCTCTGTCTGGCAATCCCATGGACGAGTCTGGGTTTGGCGGTAGCCAGGAGAACGTTACTTGCCTGACTGCATTGTGCCAAGTGTAAAGTTTGGTGGAGGGGGGATTATGGGGTGAGGTTGTTTTTCAGGGGTTGGGCTTGGCCTCTTAGTTCCAGTGAAAGAAACTCTTAATGCTTCAGCATACCAAGACATTTTGGACAATTTCATCCTCCCAACTTTGTGGGAACAGTTTGGGGATGGCCCCTTCCTGTTCCAACATGACTGCACACCAGTGCACAAAGCAAGGTCCATAAAGACATGGATGAGCGAGTTTGGTGTGGAGGAACTTGACTGGCCTGCACAGAGTGGACGCTGGTCAGTGACTGGAGCCATCTCTGGACGCTGGTCAGTGGCTGGAGCCCTGGAGGAAGCCCTGTGCTTACTCCAAGCATGCAGGTATGCCATTGCCAAAAACCCAAACACCGCCCTCTTGACAGTGTCCAGACTGACAGGAACCTCCTCAAGGTTGATGACAGGCTCTCTGACTTTCTCCAGGCAAGGAATCACCAAAGTCAGGTCCTCCTGGACCACAGGACTCGGGACCGCCGAAGCCGGATCCTCCTGGACCACCGGACTTGGGACCACCGGACTTGGGGCCACGGACTACCTACCCCCGAGGTCAGATCCTCCTCAGCGGAGGTGTCCGACGAGGTAGGCCTGTTCTTCCTCCTCCTTCTCAGTTTCCGGGTCATCGGAGGGCTGGGGCCTCCACTGACTGTAGATGGAAGGGAACAGTCAGTGGGCTGGGACTCTGCTGGCCGTGGATGTTCTGGCTCACCAAGATGGTAGATGTGGTGGACAAAGTCCCAGAATCCCAGATGCCGCAGCTTTTCCATCTCCCCCGGGCTGAGAGGCATGTCCAGACAGATATTTAACACCTCCTTAATCTCCGCCTCAGTGTAGACCATGTGATCAACCTCGATGAGGAAACTGCAGGCGAAGTCCCTCACGTCAGCCCCCTGCTGACGGATGTAACGAGTCAAGTCAAATCACCTTTATTTATATAGCGCTTTTTACAATGCCGATTGTTTCAAAGCAGCTTCACAGTGGTAACAGGAAAATAATGCAACAGAATTTGATTCGGCTGTACAGCCGCTCTGGAGAAAACGTTGATGTTATCCAGCTCATTTCAATTATCATATAGTGACCATGCGGGCAGATCAGTAATTTAGTTGAAAATTTATTTTAATATTCAGTTTAAAATTTTAGTGAGCTCACATATTTGGCGAGTTGCAGATAGTTGGAGGGTTCAGTGGGGGGAGATGGAAAAAGGAAGATACCCATCTTCTGCTGAGTCCTCTAATGGCTGGATCGTTATGTCAGGTGCAGGTAAATATAAAGGAACGAGGACTCAAGTGCAGGAAAGAAAGGTGATTTATTTAAATAATAAAATTAAACAAACACAAACCAAATACCCACGAGGGGGAAAACCCAACTTGACAAACTAAACACGAGGAGCAGGAACATGAAGCACAACAGGGAACAGGGAACAGGGAACAGGGAACAGGGAACAGGGAACAGGGAACAGGGAACAGGGAACAGGGAACAGGGAACAGGGAACAGGGAACAGGGAACAGGGAACAGGGGATATCAGACAACAATCCAGCACAGGACTGCAAACACAAGGAGATTATAAAGGCAGTTAATGAGGGAGAACAGGTGGGGCAATTAAACCAATAATGAGATAACAAGATGGGCGGGGTTGACAATAGACCGGAGACATGACGTAAGACCAAACATGACAAACCCAAGCACATGGCTAGAAAATAACAAAAACACAACATGTGCTAAACAAGACAAGACAGACATGTGACACAGAGTCCTGACCTCAACCCGATAGAACACCTTTGGGATGAATTAGAGCGGAGACTGCGAGCCAGGCCTTCTCGTCCAACATCAGTGCCTGACCTCACAAATGCGCTTCTAGAAGAATAATCAAATATTCCCATAAACACACTCCTAAACCTTGTGGAAAGCCTTCCCAGAAGAGTTGAAGCTGTTATAGCTGCAAAGGGTGGGCCAACTCCATATTAAACCCTACGGATTAAGAATGGGATGGCATTAAAGTTCATGTGCATGTAAAAACTTTTGGCAATATAGTGTATGTTAAATATATGTTATACTCAGTGAAGCTCAATTAAATATTTTGAAATATATAATATATAATTTTTGCAAAAAAAATACATTTCCAGTCTTACAGTAGCCTGCATATACTACATGTAAATGTGGATGGAATAGCCTACTAGAGATCAAAACTAGATTTTGTGTCCACCATTTAAAATGTGTTAGAAGAGTTACATCCTAAAACACACTGATCAGCCACAACATTATAACCACCTGATAGAAAAAACCCTCAACTCTTTGTCATGTTCCTCAAACTATTCCTGAACCATTTTGCAGTGTGGCAGAGTGTGTTTTTTGAAAATGCTAAAATATGTTTATTGCTGATTATTATTCAAATGTGCTATATGTTCATGTATTATAGACAACAAATACAGTTTTTATTCAAATGTGACATATGGGAATGTTTTTTTTTCCAAGGGCAAGATATATTTTTAAATTCTTTTAAATATATATATTTATATATTTTCAAAACATTTACAATAAATTGCCAGAAACAAAGGTTATAGGTAGAAAATACATTTTTATATAGGCTAAATATATTTTGAATATATTTTGGCTATTTTTAGTATATTTTGAAATAAGTTTAAAATATATTTGCAAAAAATGTTAACATTGTCAAAAAAAGACGTGTATAATTACAACAATTGTCTGTATTTCTGTAGTTTTCCCCCCTTATTCCTTCTATTTCTAAGTACACACACACTCTCTCTCCCTCGCTCTCTCACACACACATGCATTCTTTCTCTCTCTCTCTCTCTCTCTCTCTCTCACACACACACACACACACACACACTCACCTTTATGAAAGCAAAGCGAAGTAAAGAGACGCTGACTAAAGTCATTACAAAAGAGGCAGACTGTGCAGTAATTAAGAGTTTTATTTGTATTGAGCAGATTATTTCTGTGACTCAGCTCAGATAAGGATGCTCAGAACTGTCCCCACAGTGGCCCCTGCGGCGCCCACAGCCGCCTGACCCACAACTGGGATCCCAGCAGCACCTAAACACAAAACACTCGTTTCAGAGCCCAACAGAAATGATTATGAAAATGAAATATCAAATGCACATTTCTTTCTATTGACTTCTATGTCATTTTCCACAATCCTGACATCTGCATTACCAGCGGCTTGAAGGATTGCAACCATCGACCCGGCAGCGACCCCTCCTCCGTTTGCCACCGCGGCGGCGCTCATCATCGAGGCGGCGTAAGAACTCGCGGCGATCCCGGCACCGGTGAAGCCCACCGCCGTCAGAAATACAGGAGCGGCAGCAACTGCACCGGCTGACACACAAACTCACCGGTCAACATCGCTTTAAAAATTAAGGCAAGACACCCCAGGGGAATAGGGGAAACGTCTCGGTTACGTATGTAACCCTCGTTCCCTGAGGAGGGAACGGAGACGTAACGTCAGTGACTGACGAATGGGGGTTTCGCCTAGAAGCCTATCATCTTCGAGATCTAGAAAACGCCCAATGGCAGTGCCAATGCCATGGGCACGCGGAATTTGCATAGCGTAACTCCGCCCCACAGTGTGAGTATATAAGGAACGAACTCCCGGCCGTTCCAGCGGTACAGCGGAAGTGGCAGAGGGACGTTACGTCTCCGTTCCCTCCTCAGGGAACGAGGGTTACATACGTAACCGAGACGTTCCCTTTCGTTCAGTCACTCCGAGTAACGTCAGTGACTGACGAATGGGGGTCCCAGTGCAATCACGCCACTCGGCTGTCATCCAGTGCCCTGCGTAAGCGTGAGCTCCCTGTCGTAAGCTAGTACGGACGAAGGACTCCCACTTAACACAGGAATACCAAGGTACACTGGGAAGCATATTCCAGGTGGAAGTATGCGCCAAGCGCCTACCCGTAGGGAGGACTTAAGAATACACATATGATCCGCTCAGGGCTACATATGGAGAACTCTGGGGTAACCAGCCGAAGGTGGAAGAATTTTTACCCCCAGGGGTGGCAAGGGGCTTGCCAAGGGAAAGACACATGCTCAGGGAGGCTTACAGTGGAAATACACATGTGGGGGTCGCCCAACGGGGGAACCATGCACACGGTGGCACCTAGCCTAACACAAGGGCCTGACCGAGTGGGCAGACGTACTAGTGTCGGCATCAACAGTGCTGGAGGAACTCAGGGCTTCAGGGAAACTACCTGAGGAAATATCGCACGTATCCAGTCCGTGGAGTGGAATGGCGAGCAAGCGAAGACACCTGAGCCTAGTCCATTACCGGCCACTAGTAGAGGCGAGTACATGAGGGGACACTGGCTCCACTCGGAGATTATAGAATCTGGCGAATGTGTTGGGTGTCGCCCAGCCTGCAGCTCTGCAAATGTCTGTTAGCGAGGCGCCATGCGCTAGAGCCCAAGAGGAGGCCACACTCCGGGTGGAGTGAGCCCTGACCCCTAGGGGGCATGGACGCCCCTGCGTCTGGTAAGCCAAAACAATGGCGTCCACTATCCAGTGAGACAACCTTTGCTTGGAGAGAGCCTTTCCCTTCAGCTTCCCACCATAACAGACATAGAGCTGGTCTGAGGTCCTGAAACACTGCGTTCTGTCTACGTTAGCACGGAGGGCGCTTACTGGACAGAGCAGTGCCAAGGCTGGGTCTGCCTCCTCCAAAGGCAGCGCTTGCAGGTTCACCACCTGGTCCCTGAAGGGAGTGGTGGGAACCTTGGGCACATATCCAGGCCGGGGTCTCAGGATCACGTGAGAGTAGGCTGCCCGAATTCCAGGCACGCTTCGTCAACCGAAAATGCCTGCAGGTCCCCTACCCTCTTGATGGAGGCCAAGGCGATCAGGAGCGCTGTCTTCATAGACAGGAACTTAAGCTCGACTGACCGCAATGGCTCGAAGGGAGCCCTCTGCAGAGCACTTAAGACTACTGAGAGGTCCCAAGAGGGTACGAGGGGAGCGCGAGGAGGATTCAGTCTCCTCGCTCCCCTCAGGAACCTGATGACCAGGTCGTGCTGACTTACCTTTTTCGTCTCCACAAGGTCGTGGTAGGCTGATATAGCGGCCACATAAACCTTGAGGGTGGAAGGAGACAGCCTTCGTTCCAACCCTTCCTGGAGGAATGCGAGCACGGACCCGATCGGGCATTTCCAGCGGTCTTTTTGGCGAGAAGAACACCAGGTGACGAAGAGGTTCCACTTCAACCCATAGGCGTGTCGAGTAGACAGGGCCCTAGCGGAAGTGATGGTAGCCACCACCTGAGGTGGTAGGGTACTCAAACCTGCCGCGTCCCATCCAGGAGCCACACGTGGAGGTTCCAAAGATCGGGACGCAGGTGCCAAAGGGTGCCCCGTCTCTGAGAAAGGAGGTCCTTCCTCAGAGGAATCGACCAGGGAGGGGCTGTCGCAAGGAGTACGAGTTCGGAGAACCAGGTCCGGCCGGGCCAATACGGGGCGACCAAAAGGACCTGCTCCTTGTCCTCCCTGATCTTGCACAGAACCTGTGCGAGAAGGCTCACTGGGGGAAACGCATACTTGCGGAGGCCCCACGGCCAGCTGTGCGCCAGAGAGTCCGTGCCGAGGGAGCCCTCGGTCAGGGAATAAAACAGGCGGCAATGGGAAGAGTCGTGGGAGGCGAACAGATCTACCTGTGCGTCGCCGAACTGTTCCCAAATCAGCTGAACCGTCTGGGGATGGAGTCTCCATTCTCCAGGAAGTGGCTGAAGCCGTGAGAGCTCGTCGGCTGCACGGTTCAGGACTCCCGGGACATGGATGGCACGAAGGACCTCAGGTGCTTCTGACTCCATAAGACGAGATGGCGGGCGAGTTGAGACATGAGGCGGGAACGTAGACCACCCTGGTGGTTGATGTACGCTACTGTGGCCGTGTTGTCTGACCGGACTAGCACGTGTTGACCCTTGGGCAGCACTCGGAAGCAGTGCAGGGCGAACCGTACTGCCAGCAACTCGAGGCAATTGACATGCAGGAGGCGCTGGGGTCCTGTCCAGGAGCCCGCGGCAGCATATCCATTGCACATGGCACCCCAGCCCGTGGTGAAGGCATCTGTTGACACAACAATATGCCTGGAAACTTGTTCTAAGGGCACACCAGCCGTAGAAAGCTGAGGTTCGACCACGGGGTGAGGGTCTGCAGGCAAGCCCGAGTCACTGAGACCCGGAGCGTGCCCGACTGCCATGCCCATCTCGGGACTCGATCGCGAAGCCAGTGCTGAAGCGGTCTCATATGAAGCAATCTGAGCTGCGTTACCGCGGCTGCAGATGCCATATGCCCCAGGAGCCTCTGAAATAACTTCAGTGGAACCGCACTCTTGCTCTTGATTTGACGGAGGCAAGTCAGCAGTGACTGCGCGTGCTCGCTCGTAAGCTGCGCGCACCTGGCGACCGAGTCGATACTGAGAAAAGAGATCCTCTGCACTAGCAGAGTTTGCTCTTTTCCCAGTTGACCCGAAGGCCCAGACGGGCTAAGTGCTGGAGCACCAGGTCTCTGTGTTCGCACACCTGCTCTCGAGAGTGACTCAGGAACAGCCAGTCGTCGAGGTAGTTCAGGATGCGAACCCCGTGTTGCCTGAATGGCACAAGGGCTGCCTCAACAATCTTCATAAAGACGCGAGGGGACAGAGCTAGCCCGAATGGGAGGACTGCGTACTGATATGGAAGTAGGCGTCCTTCAGGTCGATCGCTGCAAACCAATCTACTGGACGAACGCATTCGAAAAGGCGCTTCGCTGTCAACATTCTGAACGGAAGCCTGTGAAGGGATCGGTTCAGGACGCGCAGGTCCAGGATCGGTCGTAACCCACCGGTTTTCCTGGGTACAATAAAGTAAGGGCTGTAGAAGCCGGACTTCATCTCGGCTGGAGGGACAGGCTCGATCTCACCCTTCGCCAGCAAGGTAGCAACCTCCGCACGCATGACAGGGGCGTTGGGCCCCCCATGGTGTGGCGGACTCCCCGGAAGCGGGGAGGAGCCTGAGCGAACTAAATCGCATAGCCGAGCCTGATGGTCTTCTCGACCCAGCGGAACAGTCCGGGAAGCTCTAGCCAGGCTCCCAAAAACTGCACCAGCGGGGTCGTACGGACCACAGACGTACCCCGGGTGGGGCAGCGAGGCGGCGTGACCGGCCCGGACGTGGGAGGCGTAGCATCCCGGTGTGGGGGCATGGTCATCAGCCGCGTCCTGACAGAGGAGACCAGGGAAGGACGCGCGTTCCACTGGGGTCTGCTCTGAGAGGAGACTGGCGTCAGAGAGGGACGAGAGTGGCGTGGCCCGGGGGCGACGCACACTGCCATCGGTCTCTGGGTGCTCAGGGATGGGTGAGTTAGTTCTTCCACATAGGGTACTGCTGACCTGGGGGCCAGCAGCTGAACAGAAGATTCTCCCCCAGCCCTCCACCGGGGGAAGGAGTGGCCCTGCTACCAACTCCTTGGAAGAACTGCCCATCCCTGAGCTGTCCGCGTCAGGAGCGCCGCTAGCCTGGCGTTAGGCGGGCTGCGGGGCTGGGAGTGGACGGGGGCGCCTTCCTGCGACCATCCCTACGGCGCGGCCCGGAAAGGGCGGCGGGAGGGTCGAAGCCGCAGGAGGGCGCCCTCGGCGGCAAGCAGACTGAGGCAACTGAGCCTGCGGCTGAGTAACAGCCGCCGGGGCAGTACGTTTAATGGCCTTAGTCTGCTACTGGACGGCCGAGAACTGTTGGGCGCAGTTCTTGGCCGTGCCGCCGAAGAGGCCAGCCTGGGATATGTGAGCGTTGAGGAACCGGGTTCGCTCAGCCTCTCTCATATCGACCAGGCTGAGCCTCGTCTCTCCTGGACCACAGCTGTGGACATCACCTGACCCAGGGAGCGCACGGTCACCTTCGTCACCCGGAGGGCGAGGTCGGTGGAGGCACGCGGCTCATTAAGAGCCCTGGGACAGCTCTACCCTCGTGCATGCCACGAGCATCCTGGCCTGGTAGACCTGAAGGATGGCCATGGCGTGCTGAGAGACGGCGGCCTGCCCCGCAGCTCTGTAGTCCCTCGCCACCAGAGTAGACGAGAACTACAGGCCTTGGAGGGGTGCTTAGGATCACCGCGCCACATTGAAGCACTCTGTGCAAGAGGGGGGGGTGTGGCCCGAGGAATACTCGTCGGGGTTTATGCCACACCGCAGCCCTCAGGTCACCCTGGCCACCAGCCAAACATCCCGTCACGTGGAGAGGATAACTGGGGTGTGGCAGAGGGGACTCTCCCTCCATACGGGGGTCATTGAGTCTCGACCGTGATTGCAACTGAGCGTCAACAGGGGGGACCCCAGTGTACCCTTGGCCGCGGCCCCATCGAGGGCAGAGAAGGCGGAGGAGGCCGCCGAACAGTCGCGGGAAGACAACGGGGACTTCCAGGACCACGTGACCTCCTCATGTATCCCGGGAGAGAAAGTAATTGGGGGCTGGGCCCAACAGCTGTCAGGACGCGTCGCACCCAAAGACCAAACATCCCCCGAGATGACATGGCTGTCAACTCCGGGTCGGACTCGGGCAATGCTGGCATGCCCGAAGGCAGCAGCATAGTCGAATCTTTATCCCCAGAGGACTCCAGCCCACCTTGAGATGCGGCGATCGACATCTCATCGCCAACTGGAGCGCCGAACGAAACACACAGGGCGTCCGCAGACGGTCCCGCTGCTTCAGTCCGATCACTCGCGGGTAGCGATGTGCAAGAGGGGGGTGTGGCCCGAGGAATGATCGTCGGGGTTATGCCACACCGTAACCCTCAGGTCACCCTGGCCACCAGCCAAAGTACCATCTCTCTCGGAGACGGTAGATTGGGGTGTGGCAGAGGGGACTCTCTTTCCTTGCGGAGGTCATTGAGTCTCGACCGCAACATCGCGATGGTCATGTTCCCGCAGTGAGAACATGACTCACCCACAAATGCTGCTTGAACGTGCTGAAGCCCAAACACGTCACGCAGCGATTGTGCCCATCAGATGGCAACAGAGATCGACCGCACCCAGAAGTGCACGGGCAAACCGTCTTTAAAAAGACGTGCCACGTGCGAGCTCTTTTGTGAGAGGGAGCTTCACAGCGATGCCGAAGCGCCCAGGGAACGAATACCAGCTGGATGCAGATCACTGCACAGATCAGCAGGCAGGAAGTAAACACTCGCTGGAACGCGCCGTAACACCAACACCGACTGGAAAGCTGCTCGTCTCGAAGAAGCTTGACGATATACTCAAAAAGGCTTAAGGAGTGAAGAGATAGATGCTCTTGGCTCCGAAGCAGAAACATAATGCGATGTTGCCAGCGTACTTCCTTATATACCCACACTGTGGGGCGGAGTTACGCTATGCAAATTCCGCATGCCCATGGCATTGGCACTGCCATTGGGCGTTTTCTAGATCTCGAAGATGATAGGCTTCTAGGCGAAACCCCCATTCGTCAGTCACTGACGTTACTCGGAGTGACTGAACGAAAGGGAACTAGGGTTAACTAATGTATTTCACCATACCCAGTTGACTGATTACATTAAAAATGGCAAACATTTTTTTGTATTACAAGTTTTCTGAAATGTTATGTTCAAATATGCAAATGAGGCGTTATATAATTAATTATTCACTCATTTGCATAAATATCTATAACAAAAATCTGTCAATACAGAGGGATTTTTGGATTTCTCTTTTTATCATATAAAAATATATTCACCATTTTTTTTTCGGAATAAAATGTATAAAGTCAGGCAAATTATATATGAACAAACCCCTCAGTGAAACCCTTCAGAATATAGATATGAATAAAACTGTAAAGTTTGTTGTATTAAAGTGATACTTTAAAGATATGTAATAATTGAAATCTACAGACACAAATAGATAAAGTGCTATGAAAGACGCACTTAAAAGTGTAATTTATGTTTTCTTTCCACTAATCTGAAATAACACTTTATGAAAAGCCAGAAAGCAGTGTTTTTGCCTGTAGTGTCTCTAAAATTCTGTATGACTTTGACTTTTTCGGCATTTTTAATTTTAGATTATGAAATTACAGTTGTTTGTTTGTTAGATTTTACCTGCTCCAGCACCAGCGATGATAAATGTCACTAATATAGAAGAGAAAATAAGGGTAAGATTCCTGTATTGCTGATAAACCAACATTAAGATTCTGCAGTGATATGATAAGGTACTTACACAGACCCATCTTCTCTCGAAATGAGCCCTTGTGTGTGTGAGTGTGAGCTAAAGCTCTCTGGGTGGACGCTTTTCGAGAAATGAAACTGATAGTGATGTCCAGTTCGCGAATGAATCGCTCTTGTGAACCGGTTCTTTTCAAATCGGTTCTTTTCGAGTCGGTTCTTTTCTGAAACAGTTCGCGACTCAAGCCGAGAATGCATATATTCAGATCACTGGACGGGTTGTTGACGTGACATGGCATTTTCACTGTCACACAAGATAAAAATGAATATAATCAGTATTGTCATCATTTAAAATGCAGTAAATGGTTAAACATTGCTTTGTCTTACATGGACCTATTCGTATAAAAACTGCTTTGTCTTTAGATTTTGTTAATTTTTGAGCCAAATCTCAAAATTGTCCTGTGGTGTGACTGTCTCAAGCATGGTTCAGTAAATTACAACTTTTATAAATTAAAAAGAAAAGCATGCAAATGTTAATAAATACCTCAGGCATCATTTTACAAGTGTCTATTTTAGTAAATTAAAATCTTTTTTTTTTTTTTCATCCATATATTTCTAAAAGCGTAGGAACTTGATACAGAAAACTATGTCCTCCGTTGTGACACCATATCCTGATTTTAAATCGGGCAATTCCACGGACAAGTTTAATTAGTTGAAGGACCCCATTCAAGGTCGTGTTACTGAAGCCCATGGTAAGATTTTGTCTTAGAATTGTTCTTTTTTGGCTAGAAAAACTATTCTTTAGTTTAGAGCTTTTTGAATTCAACCCACTTTATTTTCCTAATTTGTTTGAGATAAAAATTATATTATATTATTTATTTTATTTATAATAATTTAATTTTTTATTAAATTATTAATCAAATTATTAATTTAATTTAATTATTTTATTAAATATTTTTTATTTAAATAATTATTAATTATTTTATTTATAATTACACTGCATCCGGAGAGTATTCACAGCGCTTCACTTTTTCCACATTTTGTTGTTACAGCCTTATTCCAAAATGGATTAAATTAATTATTTTCCTCAAAATTCTATACACAATATCCCATAATGACAACGTGAAAGAAGTTTGTCTGAAATCTTTGCAAATTTAAAAAAAAAAAAAAAAATGGAAAAAATCACATGTACATAAGTATTCACAACCTTTGCCATGACACTCAAAATTGAGCTCAGGTACATCCTGTTTCCACTGATCATCCTTGAGATGTTTCTACAACTTGATTGGAGTCCATCTGTGGTAAATTCAGTTGATTGGACATGATTTGGAAAGGCACACACCTGTCTATATAAGGTCCCACAGTTAACAGTGCATGTCAGAGCACAAACCAAGACATGAAGTCCAAGGAATTGTCTGTAGACCTCCGAGACAGGATTGTATCGAGGCACAGATCTGGGGAAGGGTACAGACACATTTCTGCAGCATTGAAGGTCCCAGTGAGCACAGTGGCCTCCATCATCCGTAAATGGAAGAAGTTTGGAACCACCAGGACTCTTCCTAGAGCTGGCCGCCCGGCCAAAGATCGGGGGAGAAAGGCCTTAGTCTGGGAGGTGACCAAGAACCTGATGGTGACTCTGACAGAGCTCCAGCGTTTCTCTGTGGAGAGAGGAGAACCTTCCAGAAGAACAACCATCTCTGCAGCACTCCACCAATCAGGCCTGTAAGGTAGAGTGGCCAGACGGAAGCCACTCCTCAGTAAAAGGCACATGACAGCCCGTCTGGAGGACTCTGAGACCATGAGAAACAAAATTCTCTGGTCTGATGAAACAAAGATTGAACTCTTTGGCCTGAATGGCAAGCGTCATGTCTGGAGGAAACCAGGCACCGCTCATCACCTGGCCAATACCATCCCTACAGTGAAGCATGGTGGTGGCAGCATCATGCTGTGGGGATGTTTTTCAGCAGCATGAACTGGGAGACTAGTCAGGATCGAGGGAAAGATGAATGCAGCAATGTACAGAGACATCCTTGATGAAAACCTGCTCCAGAGCGCTCTGGACCTCAGACTGGGGCGAAGGATCATCTTCCAACAGGGCAACGACCCTAAACACACAGCCAAGATATCAAATTAGTGGCTACGGGACAACTCTGTGAATGTCCTTGAGTAGCCCAGCCAGAGCCCAGACTTGAACCCGATTGAACATCTCTGGAGAGATCTGAAAATGGCTGTGCACCGACACTCCCCATCCAACCTGATGGAGCTTGAGAGGTCCTGCAAAGACGAATGGGAGAAACTGCCCAAAAACAGGTGTGGCAAGCTTGTAGCATCATACTCAAAAAGACTTGAGGCTGTAATTGGTGCCAAAGGTGCTTCAGCAAAATATTGAGCAAAGGCTGTGAATACTTATGTACATGTGATTTTTTTTTTTTTTTTTTTTTTTTTTTTTTTTAATAAATTTGCAAAGATTTCAAACAAACTTCTTTCATGTTGTCATTATGGGGTATTGTTTGTAGAATATTGAGGAAAATAATGAATTTAATCCATTTTGGAATAAGGCTGTAACATAACAAAATGTGGAAAAAGTGAAGCGCTGTGAATACTTTCCGGATACACTGTATATATTATATTATTCATTATATAATTGTATTTATAAAATTGTTTTATAAACAAGTGTCATGTCTGCAGCCAGCTTTGTTTTTTTTTACATTAATTTTATTTATTCAGATACAGAACATATGTAATTAAATTGTATACAATTAAACATCGTATACATTTTAAAATCTTGCTGATTACTTACAAAGAACTAAATGGTTTAGCTCCCCAGTACTTGAGCGAGCTCTTAACGCATTATACTCCATCACGTCTATTGCGGTCTCAAAATTCTGGCCAGTTGATAATACCTAGAATATCAAAATCAACTGCAGGCGGTCGATCCTTTTCCTATTTAACACCTAAACTCTGGAACAGTCTTCCTAGCATTGTTCGGGAAGCAGACACACTCTGTCAGTTTAAATCTAGACTAAAAACACATCTCTTTACTATGGCATACACATAAAACATTTTTAATTTCTATTATTCAAATCAGTTAAATGATTGTTTTAGGCTGCATTAACTAGGTCAGCCGGAACCGGGAACACTTCCCATAACACCTGATGTACTCGTTACATCATAAGAAGAATGGCATCTACGCTAATGTTAGTCTCTCTGTTTATCCCGAGGTTTACCGGATCCGGGCCGTATCCAGACCAGATGGTGGCCCTTAGCCTGGACATGACGACCATATCCCTGAAGTGTCTGTAGAGACCGTGTCAATTAAACTCCCCCTGTAAATGCCGCATTGACACGACATCCTCATTAAACCCGTCCCCAGCGTGACAACTCCAATCTTTCGAATAATCCTACGAATATCTATTGATCTAATATGACTTCTGACCTGTAATGTTGCCAGAATCATAATCATACACTATTTGTTCGTCGGCCAGAGGAGAACTGGCACCCCGACTGAGCCTGGTTTCTCCCAAGGTTTTTTTCTCCATTCTGGCCCTGAAGGAGTTTTGGTTCCTTGCCACCGTCGCCTTTGGCTTTTGGCTTGCTCAGTTGGGGACACTTAAATTTCAACTATATTACTGATCTGCCCGCATTGACACTATATGATAATTGAAATGAGCTGATGACATCACCGTTTTCTCCAGAGTGGCTGTACAGCCGAATCAAATTCTGTTCATTATTTTCCTGTTACCACTGTGAAGCTGCTTTGATATAATCGGCATTATAAAGAGCGCTATATAAATAAAGGTGATTTGACTTGTATACATAATATTATTTTTATTAAGAAGTGTCATGTTATTTTGTACTTCATTGTAAAGACTATTTAGACACTGATCATCAAACAATATTCAGAAATGGCGCAGTTGTACTATTTCTCAGATTAACTTTTATTAGATTGTAGATTGAAAAGAATGCTTGGTAATAGGCTTATTTTTTTAAATGGGAGCAACAACTGCCTATTATACACTTTAAAAACATATTGTTGCAATTAGCTATCACAGCTTAAAAATTTGTGTCATAATAACTTTCCCAGTTTTAACTTATAGATAGATAACTCAAATATCTAAGTTGTCACTTAATACAACTTCACATTTTAAGTTGACTAAACTTAAAATTTTAAGGCAGCACAAACACTTTAAATTAATACAACATTTTTTTAGTGTTGGCTACAGAATGCAATTTAACAAATACATTTCAACTTCTTATAAAATAAAGGAACATCAAATTAAGATGTGTAAATAAGAAAAATATATTAGTCAAAATTACAAAAATAAGGATGAATGATGTTTGAGAGGTAACACGTTATATTCTTACCGATATTAATAAAATAATATGAATATAATAGATTTTATGCACCTTTGAATATTACAGAGAAACAGTGTTTTAATGGAAACGCAAACGCCTTAATAAACCCATTCTAAAACCCATTTATTTGCATTAAAACCCTTTTTCTTGACAAAAAATTAACTAACGTTAACAAATACAACTTTTGATTTTAATAATGCATTAGTAAATGTTGAAATTAACTAAGATTAATAAATGCTGTAGAAGTATTGTTAATTCTTAGTTCTTACTTTATACTTTATTTGTCCCTTTAAGGGAAAATAGTTTTGGGCAATACAGGTAAGCTGCATAACAAGATACCCACACCAATACATAATCACACAGTTGTGTCCTTTGAACTAGAGTTTAACAACCTTGTAGCCAAAGGAACAAAATAATTCTTATAGCGGTTGTATCTGAACCTTGGAGTACGAAAACGTCGACCAGATGGAAGTTGTTCTTGGATGTCTTGTTAACTAAAGTAGTTAAATAATGTTAACTAATGAAACCTTATTGTAAAGTGTTACCAATGTATCTATAATTGGCATTTTTCAATCAGCTATTGGTATCCTTGGATGGAAACCTGGCTTAATGTTTCCTGAAGTCGTACACTGTAAAAAACAAAGCATCTACAGTAAAATAGATTTCACGAGTGTTTTTTACAGTGTATGGTTTGGCTTCAGGAGATATTTAGCCAGGTTTCCATCCAAGGATTTTTTTTGTTTATGTGCACAGTACTGTATACAAGTTGATAGAATACTGTATATTCAGTCGAGTAGGCCTGCTGTGATAATCACAGCAAGCAATGTCCTGTAGGAAAACACAGTAACCAAATATGTGCTGTAGAGAAGGTCACAAAGATTTAGATTGAATCGAGTTGGCTTCAATTTGTTCATGCTTTATTTACTTTTTATTATCAATGATTAATACAACCGCTATATGAGCAAAGAGAAGGCTTTATGCTGAATTATCAAGACTGGATACAAAATGTTTGTGTTTTGTATGGTTCTCGCCTTAGTTGTCATGGTTATTCGTTTGATCTCGTCCTCATGTTCAGGTGTGTGTGTCTCGTTATCTCCACTACTTCAGTTCAGTTCTGTTTGAATTTCATTGTTGGGTCTCATCCGTGTGGACGTTGTGTTGGACTGCTGATCTGAGTTGGTATTTGCCTTGTGGATTATTAAAGCCTGCTATACATCATCTTTTTCATTGTGTATTTGTCTTGCAACACACAACTCTTCTGGGAAGGCTTTCCGCAAGGTTTAGGAGTGTGTTTATGGGAATTTTTGATCATTCTTCTAGAAGCGCATTTGTGAGGTCAGGCACTGATGTTGGACGAGAAGGCCTGGCTCGCAGTCTCCGCTCTAATTCATCCCAAAGGTGTTCTATCGGGTTGAGGTCAGGACTCTGTGCAGGCCAGTCAAGTTCCTCCACACCAAACTCGCTCATCCATGTCTTTATGGACCGACGCTTTGTGCACTGGTGCGCAGTCATGTTGGAACAGGAAGGGGCCATCCCCAAACAGTTCCCACAAAGTTGGAGTATGAAATTGTCCAAAATGTCTTGGTATGCTGAAGCATTAAGAGTTCCTTTCACTGGAACTAAGGGGCCAAGCCCAACCCCTGAAAAACAACCCCACACCATAATCCCCCCTCCACCAAACTTTACACTTGGCACAATGCAGTCAGGCAAGTACCGTTCTCCTGGCAACCGCCAAACCCAGACTCGTCCATGGGATTGCCAGACAGAGAAGCGTGATTGGTCACTCCAGAGAACACGTCTCCACTGCTCTAGAGTCCAGTGGCGGCGTGCTTTACACCACTGCATCCCACGCTTTGCATTGCACTTGGTGATGTAAGGCTTGGATGAGCTGCTCGGCCATGGAAACCCATTCTATGAAGCTCTCTACACACTGTTCTTGAGCTAATCTGAAGGCCACACGAAGTTTGGAGGTCTGTAGCTATTGACTCTGCAGAAAGTTGGTGACTTCTGCGCACTGTGCACCTCAGACTGTGATTTTACGTGGCCTACCACTTCGTGGCTGAGTTGCTGTTGTTCCCAATCGCTTCCACTTTGTTATAACACCATTAACAGTTGTCCGTGGAATATTT
Source organism: Coreius guichenoti (assembly GCA_039654105.1). Lineage (NCBI taxonomy): Eukaryota > Metazoa > Chordata > Actinopteri > Cypriniformes > Gobionidae > Coreius > Coreius guichenoti. The sequence goes on from CM077179.1 coordinate 983,386, forward strand.
AGTAGTGAGGAAATTTCAGGAATGGACTTATTGCACAGGTGGCAACCTATCACGGTACCACGCTTGAGTTCACTGAGCTCCTGAGAGCGACCCATTCTTTCACAAATGTTTGTAGAAGCGTCTGCATGCCTAGTGCTTGATTTATACACCTGTGGCCATGAAGTGATTGAACACCTGAATTCAATGATTTGGAGGGGTGTCCCAATACTTTTGGCAATATTGTGTATGTTTAACAATGTCCTACAACAGCAAAATGAGGCATAAATGTAAAATAACTCTCAGAAACTCTGAATTGAGTGTTACTGTTGTATGCTGGGAAACCCGGAGTAGAGTTAGCCCTGTACTATCGTTTGTAATAAATGGCTTTAGTCAATATATTTTTGGACATGCGACACTGAGAGGACAGTCAGGATCAAGACGAAGCAGAGCTCTTCCTCACAGCACACAACAGTGTTTGTGTTTTACTAATAATCCAATCTTCAGCACTGGAAACCGACTTCAAAAGGCTAGTTATAAATATGAGGATGAATCACTACATGTAATATGATCTTCTTTCCCTCCACTGTGCTTTCTCTCTGCATGTGTAGTTGTAAAAAGCTGACAAGAAACCCAGTTATGCATATACCTGGCAGATCTTCAGCAATTAAGAATAAATCATTAAATGTATTGTTTGATGTCTCTGTGCAGTTATTGTTGAATCCTAAAAAATGTGCCAAGAATATTAAAATACAGTCAAATTTTATTTTAACGGCAGAAAATTCTGTTATAACAATCTGATATAATAATCTGTAACTAATATAATACAATAATCTGTAAGTAGTTTTATGTTTTAAAGTTACATTACTGGTAAGTTTACAGTAAAAAAAAATCAAATTACTGTATTTTAAAGTTAATACACTACTGTAAACAAAAATACACTATTTGGAATTTACTGTGTTTTATTTTACAGTGAGAACACTATTTCCATAAACCAAAAAGCAGTACTTGCAAATTATGGTGTTATAATTTACAGTTAAAACAGTATTACTGTAAACAAAAACAAAAAAACAGTTCTTGCATATTTGTGTTTTACTTTACAGTTACATGGTTCCTACTGTAGATGAAAATACAGTTATTTATTCTAGGCTACAGTAAGTTAATGGACTATTGTTGCCAGTTAATTACTGTGAATTTCACAGTCAGTTGTTGCAGAATTAGAATTTACAAAAATTATACTACAAAAAAATGTAATAATTTATGAGAAATTGGGTGGTTTTGCTCATTAACCAATATGCATATAGAGGAAATACAAAATCACATGGGAGGAATAGTGGTGAGCTTCTCTTTGATTAGATTAGGGATCTTTGTACAAACCCGATTCCAAAAAAGTTGGGACACTGTACAAATTGTGAATAAAAAAGGAATGCAATAATTTACAAATCTCATAAACTTATATTTTATTCACAATAGAATATAGATAACATATCAAATGTTGAAAGTGAGACATTTTGAAATGTCATGCCAAATATTGGCTCATTTTGGATTTCATGAGAGCTACACATTCCAAAAAAGTTGGGACAGGTAGCAATAAGAGGACAGAAAAGTTAAATGTACATATAAGGAACAGCTGGAGGACCAATTTGCAACTTATTAGGTCAATTGGCAACATGATTGGGTATAAAAAGAGCCTCTCAGAGTGGCAGTGTCTCTCAGAAGTCAAGATGGGCAGAGGATCACCAATTCCCCCAATGCTGCGGCGAAAAATAGTGGAGCAATATCAGAAAGGAGTTTCTCAGAGAAAAACTGCAAAGAGTTTGAAGTTATCATCATCTACAGTGCATAATATCATCCAAAGATTCAGAGAATCTGGAACAATCTCTGTGCGTAAGGGTCAAGGCCGGAAAACCATACTGGATGCCCGTGATCTTCGGGCCCTTAGACGGCACTGCATCACATACAGGAACGCTACTGTAATGGAAATCACAACATGGGCTCAGGAATACTTCCAGAAAACATTGTCGGTGAACACAATCCACCGTGCCATTCGCCGTTGCCGGCTAAAACTCTATAGGTCAAAAAAGAAGCCATATCTAAACATGATCCAGAAGCGCAGGCGTTTCCTCTGGGTCAAGGCTCATTTAAAATGGACTGTGGCAAAGTGGAAAACTGTTCTGTGGTCAGACGAATCAAAATTTGAAGTTCTTTTTGGAAAACTGGGACGCCATGTCATCCGGACTAAAGAGGACAAGGACAACCCAAGTTGTTATCAGCGCTCAGTTCAGAAGCCTGCATCTCTGATGGTATGGGGTTGCATGAGTGTGTGTGGCATGGGCAGCTTACACATCTGGAAAGGCACCATCAATGCTGAAAGGTATATCCAAGTTCTAGAACAACATATGCTCCCATCCAGACGTCGTCTCTTTCAGGGAAGACCTTGCATTTTCCAACATGACAATGCCAGACCACATACTGCATCAATTACAACATTATGGCTGCGTAGAAGAAGGATCCGGGTACTGAAATGGCCAGCCTGCAGTCCAGATCTTTCACCCATAGAAAACATTTGGCGCATCATAAAGAGGAAGATGCGACAAAGAAGACCTAAGACAGTTGAGCAACTAGAAGCCTGTATTAGACAAGAATGGGACAACATTCCTATTCCTAAACTTGAGCAACTTGTCTCCTCAGTCCCCAGACGTTTGCAGACTGTTATAAAAAGAAGAGGGGATGCCACACAGTGGGAAACATGGCCTTGTCCCAACTTTTTTGAGATGTGTTGATGCCATGAAATTTAAAATCAACTTATTTTTCCCTTAAAATGATACATTTTCTCAGTTTAAACATTTGATATGTCATCTATGTTGTATTCTGAATAAAATATTGAAATTTGAAACTTCCACATCATTGCATTCTGTTTTTATTCACAATTTGTACAGTGTCCCAACTTTTTTGGAATCGGGTTTGTAGTAAACAAGGCGTTACAAAGCAAATATGAGTGCTGAGCACAGTGGACTTTCACATTTGTTTATTTTATGATATATTTCAGCATATGGCATGTCAAATCATTCTGATCTATGTCTTTCAAGTCTAAAAAAATGCATTTACGCCAATCAAAGCACAAAATAAATGTACACAGTGTGCAATGTGATGCTTTGCACCAAACATACCTTCGAGCAACTTAATGCATTGTGGTTACTACAAGAAACCACCTCAAATTTGGCCAACAAGGGACTGAATGAAGGACAGGTGATGGTGATTAATAGTCATGGTTACAAACAAGGGAATTTATGGAAACAAAGAAGATTACAATGGAAACACAGGAAACAGGAAGTGAAGACCAGACACAACAAGACTCAAAATAAGAGTCCAAGAAACAGAGACATAGAGAATCATGATAAAGTACAGGAGGGGGGGGTGAGGACCATGGTGAAGCTGGCGCTTCTGAAGATGACGGTGGAGCATGGGACCATGATGGTACTGTCACTGTTATATACCATGGCAAAACTGAGCACAGAGAGATTATTGACGGCCTCAATGGCCATAACTGGGAGCTCAGAGAGTTTAACACCAGCTTCCTTGGCCGTGACAGGAAACTCAGAGAGTTCATATTTGGCCTCATTGGTCGTAACGGCAGACAGAGAGTCCATATTCAGCCTCTTTGGTCGTAACAGGGCAGACAGAGAGTTCATATTCGGCCTCTTTGGTCGTAACAGGGCAGACAGAGAGTTCATATTCGGCCTCTTTGGTCGTAACAGGGCAGACAGAGAGTTCATATTCGGCCTCTTTGGTCGTAACAGGGCAGACAGAGAGTTCATATTCAGCCTCTTTGGTTGTAACGGCAGACAGAGAGAGTTCATATTCAGCCTCTTTAGTCGTAACAGGGCAGACAGAGAGTTCATATTTGGTCTCTTTAGTCGTAACATTTTTTTTAAACGTACAACTGCGATCATACAAACCATGGAATTTTAAAGCACTAACAAATACAAAATTTTAGCTAACACGATTTCTTTGCTACTCTTAAAGGCAAATGCTTCTTTAGGTTGGATGTCGAGTAGAGTCCTTTGATAAAGAAAGTGTTTTCATTGCTGGAAGGCATAGTTTGCACTGTACAACCATGTTGTTTGCATTTTCCTCTTTGAAAACAAAATAGCTGCGAAATGTCCATGAATTCAAGGAGTTTTTCCCTGCGGGCAGCATCATCTTAATTCTGCATCTGAGGAGATTGTAGACAGGTGTTATTTGCGCATGCGCCAGTTGGTGGCTCACGTGAATCATGACTGGGAAGTTGTGGCAACAGAACACAAACTATAATCAAGCAGCTGTCAATATAGTGTTATTATGTCAAAATACTGATTTATTTGGTTTTTAATTAAACCACTGTAATCCTGATAGTACTCCCATTTTTTACTAAATGTAACTGTAATCTGATTATTTTGTTTTTTGACGTGACTATATCGAGTTACAGTTACCAGTTTTTTTGTATCTTGATTACATAATGCTGTTACATGTATTCCATTACTCCCCAACCCTGGATTCAAACTTCTTGGCTGTGACTGGGCAGACAGAAAATTAATATCTGGCCTCCTTGGCCATGACTGAGACAATGGGGAGCACAGGTAAAACATAGTTCACAAGCGGACACTGCCACCTCAGGAGGAGCTCTAGAAGTGTGTACGGCCCAAACACTTAAGATGGTGGTAGCCATCACATACAGTGCAAATGACGGTGGTAGTAACTCTTTGACCACCTGACTCAGATGTGCTGAGACCACTGGACTTGGTGGCGCTGAGACCATCGGACTAGGCGGCACTGAGACCACTGGACTTGAAACCACTGGACTTGGTGGCGCTGAGACCACTGGACTTGAGACCACTGGACTTGGTGGTGCTGAGACCACTGGACTTGGTGGCGCTGAGACCACTGGACTTGGTGGAGCTGAGACCGCTGGACTTGGTGGAGCTGAGACCACTGGACTTGATGGAGCTGAGACCACTGGACTTGATGGCACTGAGACTACTGGACTTGGTGAGCTGAGACCCCTAGACTTGAGACCCCTGGACTTGGTGGAACTGAGACCACTGGACTTGGTGGAGCTGAGACCACTAGACTTGGTGGAGCTGAGACCCCTAGACTTGAGACCACTGGACTTGGTGGAACTGAGACCACTGGACTTGGTGGAGCTGAGACCACTAGACTTGGTGGAGCTGAGACCCCTAGACTTGAGACCCGTGGGCTTGGTGGAACTGAGACCACTGGACTTGGTGGAGCTGAGACCACTAGACTTGGTGGAGCTGAGACCCCTAGACTTGAGACCCGTGGGCTTGAGACCACTGGACTTGGTGGCGCTGAGACCACTGGACTTGGTGGAGCTGAGACCACTAGACTTGGTGGAGCTGAGACCACTGGACTTGGTGGCGCTGAGACCACTGGACTTGGTGGAGCTGAGACCCCTAGACTTGAGACCCCTGGGCTTGAGACCACTGGACTTGGTAGAGCTGAGACCCCTGGACTTGAGACCACTGGACTTGGTGGCGCTGAGACCATTTGACTAGGCGGCACTGAGACCACTGGACTTGGCGGCCCTGAGACCACTGGACATGGTGGCGCTGAGACCACTGGACTTGAAACCACTGGACTTGGTGGTGCTGAGACCACTGGACTTGGTGGAGCTGAGACCACTGGACTTGGTGGAGCTGAGACCACTAGAGTCGGTGACGCTGAGACCACTGGACTTGGTGGAGCTGAGACCCCTAGACTTGAGACCCCTGGGCTTGAGACCACTGGACTTGGTGGAGCTGAGACCCCTAGACTTGAGATCTCTGGGCTTGAGACCACTGGACTTGAGACCCCTGGACTTGAGACCCCTAGACTTGGCGGTGCGAGCCCGGTACGTATAGCCCACTGGACTTGGTGGCGCTGAGACCACTGGACTTGGTGGAGCTGAGACCGCTGGACTTGGTGGAGCTGAGACCACTGGACTTGATGGAGCTGAGACCACTGGACTTGATGGCACTGAGACTACTGGACTTGGTGAGCTGAGACCCCTAGACTTGAGACCCCTGGACTTGGTGGAACTGAGACCACTGGACTTGGTGGAGCTGAGACCACTAGACTTGGTGGAGCTGAGACCCCTAGACTTGAGACCACTGGACTTGGTGGAACTGAGACCACTGGACTTGGTGGAGCTGAGACCACTGGACTTGGTGGAGCTGAGACCACTGGACTTGGTGGAGCTGAGACCACTAGAGTCGGTGACGCTGAGACCACTGGACTTGGTGGAGCTGAGACCCCTAGACTTGAGACCCCTGGGCTTGAGACCACTGGACTTGGTGGAGCTGAGACCCCTAGACTTGAGATCTCTGGGCTTGAGACCACTGGACTTGAGACCCCTGGACTTGAGACCCCTAGACTTGGCGGTGCGAGCCCGGTACGTATAGCCCACTGGACTTGGTGGCGCTGAGACCACTGGACTTGGTGGAGCTGAGACCGCTGGACTTGGTGGAGCTGAGACCACTGGACTTGATGGAGCTGAGACCACTGGACTTGATGGCACTGAGACTACTGGACTTGGTGAGCTGAGACCCCTAGACTTGAGACCCCTGGACTTGGTGGAACTGAGACCACTGGACTTGGTGGAGCTGAGACCACTAGACTTGGTGGAGCTGAGACCCCTAGACTTGAGACCACTGGACTTGGTGGAACTGAGACCACTGGACTTGGTGGAGCTGAGACCACTGGACTTGGTGGAGCTGAGACCACTGGACTTGGTGGAGCTGAGACCACTAGAGTCGGTGACGCTGAGACCACTGGACTTGGTGGAGCTGAGACCCCTAGACTTGAGACCCCTGGGCTTGAGACCACTGGACTTGGTGGAGCTGAGACCCCTAGACTTGAGATCTCTGGGCTTGAGACCACTGGACTTGAGACCCCTGGACTTGAGACCCCTAGACTTGGCGGTGCGAGCCCGGTACGTATAGCCCCCTGTTTTAATGTCACTATTTTTTAAACTGTGTTAAAGTGAGCTTGCATTAATGTGTTATTGTCGCATTAACTTCAACAGCCCTAAATTCATCACAAGACATTTTCCTGTGAGTTGAAGTCTGACACGATTTTCTGCCCCCTTTTGATTGACAGGATATAATCAACCCTGATCATCAGCTGTTTTTAAACAATGGCCGATAGTGCAGATAATTGCTTTTATTGGCCGACACCAATTATTGGCCGCTTTCTTGGTGCATCCCCAGATTATACCAATATATGAATAAACAAAACTCAAATCAAACTCAAAAATCTCAATTCATGAAAAAAGACTTTACATATAAGATTTATTTCCCTTTATTTTTAACTGTTTTGGTTCAAGAGTACAAATAGTCATGGTCAACAATTAAAATACATTTTAATAAAATAAAAAGCTCTATTATTAACAGATTATTAATGTTGTATTTTTCCATCCTTGTTAAAGGCTCTGAGATGTGGATATGGACATCTGTGTTTCAGCTAGATAATTATTTCAGGATAAAGTGTTTATTTAAAAGCAGAGCAGATGAATTGTGAATAAATGCAAAGCCAGAGTCAGGTTATTGTCATCAGTGCAACTCATACTGTAGGTTAACAATGTAACTAAACCATCATATGATACCTATACTGAGGCGTGGCAAACGTTCAATATGTGGGAGGTCACAATGTTTACTGGCAAAATACAGATCAATACATCATGACCACTGTTTTAACATTTATATTAATAAAAAGTGCCTTTTTAAAGCTTTTTTTTTTACATACTAGTGTTTGTTAGATGTATTGGTAAACAATGAATAAACAATGTTGAACAAATGAAAGCAAAAAAAAAAAGAGTCTTTCAGTAACGTAAACCTTCACATCAATGAATTATAAGTGCAACCATGTGCAGGAACATTTAATAAAGACATGATACTGGAAAAATGTGTGTGCTGTTTCTTAAATTAGCAGGGCTCCAGACTTAAAAAATGATTATGAATAATTTGAATTTTGAGTTTGTCAAAAATAAAGGCACACAATTGATAAATCAAGGCCTGAAAGCCTCAGCATTATAAAGTAATGAGACATTTTGCTAATGATTGTGCCAGAAGAATAGTGTGAGAGATTTATTACGTCTGGTTTCTCAGTATCACCTCAGTCAGCGTTCATTATGTTTCACACATGTGCAGTAAGATGATTTAAGCGCTTTCAGATGTTTCAGTGTTGACGGGAAACGCTAGTGTGGATGGAGAGCATTTCGAAACAAAAATGCTGTTTTTAAATGTGTCCAGATGAATGTAGACGCAGCCTTAGATTATGACTTTGGTAAGCGTGCAGTAGAGTGTGTGTGTGTCTGTGTATGTGTGTATGAGACTAAAAATCACCCATCCTTCATATATTTAGGGTTTCAAACGCTGAAACCCAATTGTAATTGTTACATTTTCCAAGGATCAGCATTCTCCCCTAAAACTCATCGGGCAGACCAAACTGTAAGTCGTAGAGACTTGAAACTTTGAAGGCTGGTAGTACTCACACCGCCTACAAACGTCACCGAGGCGCGCCCCGATCGGCCTGACGGGGGCGCTACAGCGCTCAAAAGTGCGAAATGGCTCATAACTCCTAAACCGTTAGGCACAGACTCAAGTGTCTTATATCGTTGGAATCCTTGGCTCAAGACATGCATGCCTCGGATTTGCAAGCTAGTCCTAGGTTTTTGGCCTGATCGGAACCAAACCAGTGCAGAAATATTCTCTGGAGAGTGAATATCAATAATTATCAAAGAAATTCGAAATATCAATTCACGGTCGCTAAGGGGAGCCAAAATGTTCGATGAGACAGGGCCACTTTTACTAAAATGGCTATAACTCGTGAACGGAACGAGATATTTTCGCTAAACTCGGGACACGTGTATGAGCTCAATCTGAGGTCACATGAAACGCTATAACAGGAAAAAAACATGAAAATGGCTATAACCACCCAACCGTTAGTCTGATTGACTTGACAATTGGCATGCACTGTCTTTGTCCAGGGTGCCATGTCTGTCTATGAGGACATTGGCATATCTCAAAAAACATGGTCGCCATCGGCCAATGAAATGTGAGCATCTATTAGACAAGGTTAACAGAGGCCGATCGGAACGAAACTCGGTATGCATCATCAGCACGATGCCCTGAAGGAGCCTGAGAAGTTGAGTCAGCGCTTTTCACGGGAGTCACCTCCTTAGACTCCTGAATCCTTGCCGAATCCAACGATACCAAACATGCCTGGTTTCGCTTTATGGTTTGTGCAATGGTGTGATTTAGCGCTTAAAAAACTTCAATATCTTCGAAACCGTTAGTCCGATCGAGACAAAATCACCACAGAAAATTCTAAAACATAGGTCGATAGCTAAACATTAATGCCCAAATTTCAAAATTTTGATAGGAAGTGGCAAAAAAATCCAGTCAATGTCCAATCATGGGTAATTTTTATGCTCTCATAAATATAAGTGTCTATAACTTCAAAACGAAATGAGATATTTACACCAAATTTGACACACATATGTATGGGCACACTCTGAGGACACCTAAAAAAAAGTGGCGGAAATCGGGTAAGAGGTGGTGCTATAACTGTCAAAAAGTAAATTTCCTTAGTAAATTGCCTGTATTTGCTGTAAAGGATCTTTTTCATCTATGATCTAAGTGGTTACATGCTTGCTAAATAAAACATAATACCTTTTTACGCATGTGCTTAAAGGCCTTAAACGCTTGAACCCCGTTAATTGCTGCTCGCAGCTATATTTTTATATGTCTTTGTTCAAAAGCTCAGTCATCCATGCTCGTATTCCATTCTGTGGATGAATACATTACTGTGGTTGATGAAGGAGATGCATTGACCTAACATTAGCTTCAGTCTCCCCCGATCACGAGCACGGCTCCTCTACGCCGCGACCCCAGACAATGCTGATATTATATGAGGAAACCAATATTATTTTAACCAGTTATATTTTAAATTATCGGCACATCAGCCACTATTTTACTGGCAGTCTGGAGCCCTGAATAAGAGTCAATTTATTTTATGATGACTGCAAGATAAAAGTGCATAACACAGGGTTTCTGCAGGTTTAATGAAGGTACATTTAAGACCTTTTTAAGACCATTTAAAGAATGTAAGGAATAAATTGAAGGGAACATAACATGTCAATATGTTCTCTAAATGTAAATGAGTTGTATTAGCAAAACTTCAAAGTTAGAAAATACAATTTCCAACAGATCTCCATAACTTTTTAACTCATTTTACAAAAAAAATAGCTTAAAGTTTGAGATAAGAAATCTTGTGAAAGTGATTTTATGATTAAAAGAAGAACAAATATCTGCCAATGGGTTCATAAAAATCAATTTAATTCAAATGCAAGTTATTTTCCTACCCAATGACAGATATTTGTTCTTGTTTTAACCATAAATTCACTTAATTTAGTTCAATTTCTCAGAAACCTTAATTTCTTAATTTTGTATCTCAAGTAAATGTATCTTGATTTAAGGATGTTTAGATATTTGTACTGGAAAAATCCTAGATACAATTTTTTGCAGTTAAATTTAGGGCCCTATGAAATTTATTTTATTAATTTATTTTTTGTTTTATAGTTTATTCTGTTTTAATTTTTCTGGGCTCTGTTTTAATGTTTAAATTAAATTTTATTAATCAAAAAGCATGTCTAATTAATTGAAATCATGAAACAGACAATTTAACAGCAATTTATTAAACGTTTAACAAAAAATACATTTTTAGGGCCCTATGAAATAGGTTTTATTTTTTCTCAAATTCCGTCTTTTCCTTTAATTCCATTTTTATGAATGGATTCTGCGGTTCCGTCATTGCAGAAATCACAGGGCCCTAATTTAATGCCATGATATTGAATTTAAGACTTTCTGCTCCAATTTAAGACATTTCTAAGGCCTTAAATTGTGGAAGGTCAAATTAAGACTTTTTAAGACCCGCGGAAACCCTGATAACATCTTGCTGTTGTTGCGTGTAACTTTAATGCAAGCATGCCTGATATGTTCAACTGTGAGAAGCAGCGGAAGTGTTAGAAAGCGTAGGGTCCCACGATGATGGTGAGCCGCAGTAAAGAGCTGGAGCGATAGTTCATCAGCGTGTGTTGAGTGATCATCTCCAGATCCACTATCAGCTCCAGCGGACCCTCCAGGGACTTGGTCAAGACCAGCATCGCACCGACGCTGCTGAAGCGCTAATGCAAGTAAGGACAAACACACACAAATCAGATACAAAGACAGCAATATTCCCAAATCTATCATCAAATTTCATAAATTATGGTAGCAGAAATGAACGAGGCAGCACATTCATTTTTAGATTTTAGGGTTAGGGTTAGTTACTTATAATTATGCATAATTTACTGTTATTACTATAGTAAGTACATGTAGTAATGTGTAACTACGTCTGAAGTGAACAAATGAGTCAACTTGTGGTCAAAATCAAGAGTCGAGGGTCTGTCCATATAAACTTAGATGAAACACATGAAAAGATGAATAAATACTGCAACAAATGTATTTCTCTTTGTTAGTTAATGCATTAACAAACATCAACTAATGGGACCGTATTGTAAAGTTTCTTAGTATATTTATCTTTGAATATTTTTATATATAGAAAAGCTGTATGTATATATATATATATGTGGCGAGGTGGGCGAGTGAGCGACGTGGAAGGGGCAAGCGAGACCGGTGTGTGATTGAGAATGAGCGTCTCGAGTCCTCTCATGAGGGAGCCCGGAGGCATATAGCGACGAGTGACATTAGTGAAGGACGAGAGAGCACCAGGCCTGTGTTATGTTTTATACTATTTACACTATGCTTCCTGTTTACTGTTTTATTTTCTATTTTTATTAAAATTCACTTTATTGTCAGCCGGTTCCTGCCTTCTTCCTCCTTTTTAATGAAGACCTCGCTTCAACGCGTTACATATATATATATATTATATATACATGATATATTATATATTATTATATATTATATACACCGATCAGGCATAACATTATGACCTTGATTTTATGCTCGATTGGATTGAGATCTGGGGAATTAGGCCAAGTCAACCATTTTTGCTTTGTGGCAGGCGCATTATCCTGCTGAAAGAGCCACAGCCACCAGGGAATACCGTTTCCATGAAAGGGTGTACATGGTCTGCAACAGTGCTTAGGTAGGTGGTACGTGTCAAAGTAACATCCACATGGATGGCAGGACCCAAGGTTTCCCAGCAGAACATTGCCCAAAGCATCACACTGCCTCCGCCGGCTTGCCTTCTTCCCATAGTGCATCCTGGTGCCATGTGTTCCCCAGGTAAGCCACGGCCATCCACGTGATGTAAAAGAAAACGTGATTCATCAGATCAGGCCACCTTCTTCCATTGCTCCGTGGTCCAGTTCTGATGCTCACATGCCCACTGTTGGCGCTTTTGACGGTGGACAGGGGTCAGCATGGGCACCCTGACTGGTCTGCGGGTATAACCATATGCAACAAACTGCGATCCACTGTGTATTCTGACACCTTTCTATCAGAACCAGCATTAACTTCTTGAGCAGTTTGAGCTACAGTAGCTCATCTGTTTGATCGGACCACACGGGCCAGCCTTCGCTCCCCACGTGCATCAATGAGCCTTGGCCGCCCATGACCCTGTCGCCGGTTCACCACTGTTCCTTCCTTGGAGCACTTTTGATAGATACTGACCACTGCAGACCGGGAACACCCCACAAGAGCTGCAGTTTTGGAGATGCTCTGACCCAGTCGTCTAGCCATCACAATTTGTCCCTTGTCAAACTCGCTCAAATCCTTACACTTGCCCATTTTTCCTGCTTCTAACACATCAACTTTGAGGACAAAATGTTCACTTGCTGCCTAATATATCCCACCCACTAACAGGTGCCGTGATGAAGAGATAATCAGTGTTATTCACTTCACCGGTCAGTGGTCATGATGTTATGCCTGATCGGTATATATTTTATGTTGTGCCACCAGTGAAAACCGAACTGAATTATGTGTGGGAAATGCACTTCACAAATAAACTTTGTGGGCATTACCTTGCCTAACTGTTGAAATGTGAGAAGAGGGAAAGACTGAATGCACCATGTGACCAGTGACACTGAATTTGCTCATGCAATTGGCTTACAGCACCACTCAGTGGTCAAACCACAGTAGTTGAACTGACTTCAGCTGAACAATGACACTTTAGAGCTGCTGTACGGCAGACATGAACTGTTTGCATCATGTAAAGCTGCTTTGAAACAATCTGTACTATATAAAGCGCTATATATATATAAATAAAATATTACGCCTATGTTTTCTTTGTGCTTCAAAACCATTAATAACAAATTGACAATGATAACATTAAGCCACCAATTTAAACGTTTAAAACTGCCAAGAATATGTTTTGACAGAATAAACCTCAAATGAAATGGCTGTAGGTGCCAGAGATGGACACTCGAGTTAATGACTCGGACTCGAGTCGCATTTTATGAGACTTCAGACTTGACTCGGACTCGACCTGAAATTACTTCAGACTTGACTCGACAAAAAAGACTTGTGAATATTTTAAAAACAACTCAAGTCTTTAATCCTTAACTATCGTAAATAAAAAATGTAGCTTTATTTGAATGTTATAATATCTGCTTCACATGTACGTGACGTGGTAGATCGGACCCTTGTTATAGAATTTGATTACGGATGTCCGTGTAATGCGCGTAAATTCCGAAATGTCACAAGAGTCCCATGAAACATGACAGGATCCATCGTGCCATATGTTCTCACATTTGTATGTATTACCATGTCAGATCGGCTAGATGCAAAGAATGTGTGGAAAACAATTAAAGACACCGGCACGACATTTTATTAGACATCGCATCCACAAAGGTTAGTGACATTACCTCACACAGCTCGCTGTTTTACTGTGGTGTAGCTGGGTGGCTCTTTTGGATTGCCAGCCTGTTAAAACATGAATAAAATCTAACCTTTAAACCTAGTACTACGTTTTACTTTTATCAATCTTTTCGTAGTATATGCAGCTTTTCTCTCTGTTAATGTGTGTCTACGAGAGAGAGCGAGAGAGAAATATGTTAATCCATTTATTACTTAAAGCGCATATTTTAACGTATCGCAATCAGCATTAGTACAGTTTTCTATTGACTTGAGACAACTGGAAACATTCCGAGGTTTGATATTTTCTGATAACGTCTGTCGTCAATAACAACGCTGTATAACAAACGTGACTGGCGCCATCTTGTGTCCACTCAGCGACTGTATTGAAAATTACTACTCGTCTTGTTGCCAGGACAATTGTTTTGTTTTGTATTTTACATTATAATGGATTATAACGTAACAGGCTGGATGTATCCCTTACATCTTAGGACCTTTATTACAAACAAAACAGATGATAGAAAGGTCATATATTTTGTATAATTTCTATTTTTTTTTTAAAAAAAAGGATTTTTGAATGTGACATCTTTTTTGTAAGACATGAAATGACTTGAGACTCGACTCGGACTCGTGACAAAAGACTCCAGACTTGACTCGGACTCCAGATGAAAGACTTCAGACTTGACTCTGACTCCAGCTTAAAGACTTCAGACTTGACTCTGACTCCAGCTTAAAGACTTGTGAACATCTCTGGTAGGTGCTGTAGTGAACCCATGGTTAATGTGGTAAGGGTTTAACGCTTGTGTTGGTTACTCACCCTAAGGAAGAACTCTCCTCCCTCGTTGCCAGCTTTGATTCTGAAGGTGTAGTGAGCGCTGGGGAAGATGTTTGTGGCTTGAATCTGAAAGATATCTGCCGGTACGCTGCGTTCTGAATGGAGGCTCATGTATTTGTGAACTATAGACTGCGGCAAGCCTCGACATGCACCCGCAGACTGGCACGAACACCGGCTAGGAATCAAAGCAAGAAGATTACTCATTTTCCATGCTTGTCTCTGATGGGTGTCTGTGCTCTTCATCTCTAGCCCGGACTTACTTTTCCGCTGTCAGCGTGTACGGCTCCTGACACGGGTTCTGAGGGTAACAGCGATGACCTCCATAATAGTTCCAGCACATCTCATCTTCCCTACACTCATGGCCCGTTTCACACTCGTTGATGTCTTCCATACCGGAGAAAAGATTGTGATTAGCAATGTGTCATATCATTAATATGAGAATGCAGACCTTACAACTTCCAAACAACTCGCTCCATTGTTCTTTCATCTCTTAAGACTGCCGCAATAACTCCAAGGCTTAAGAAATCTGCCCCTGACCCTAATCACTTTGCCAACTTTCGTCCAGTTTCTAATTTACCATTTCTTTCAAAAATATTGGAAAGATTGTTGCAGCTCAGGTCCGTCCATCTGGTCCAGTCTGGTTTCTGTCCGTTACACAGTACAGAGACTGCCACGGTAAAAGTGACCAATGGCGGCTGATTCTGGTCTTGTCTTGCTTGATCTAAGTGCGACCAATTCTAAACAAGTTCTTTTAGATAGATTAATCTCTACTGGTATTACTGGTGTCCCTCTCACTTGGTTTAGATCCTATTTCTCTGGTCAATTTGTTGATGTAAAACTTTCAGATCATATTTCTCATCTGTTACCACTGGTGTTCCTCAAGGCTCTGTCTTGGGCCCTCTTTTATTTATCTATTACCTCTTGGTCATATTTTTTTAGTTCATTTCCACTGATATGCAGATGACACTCAGCTCTATTTGTCCTCCGAGCCCAATTCTACTCTTCTTTCTTCTTCCCTCTTGGACTGTTTAGATGAGATGAGGTTCTTCTTGTTGGCACTAAATCTAATTTGGACAGCTTGTCACTTACTATTGATAATTCCATAATTTCCCCGTCTTCTCAGGTTAAGAGTTTGAGTGTCATCGTAGAAAATAGCTTGTCATTTGAAACACGTTAACTCTTACCCTGCCAGCTTTTGTGAAAAAAGTTGCCAGCCACTGCCAGCATTTTTGAGCATTTTCACAAAAGTTTCATGGCCCCGAGAATATTTTGTTGTATGAATATCTGAACATGCAATATGTCAAAAGAAAGAACAAAAAAACATGTTTTATTCTAGCTTAATGCATCAAAACATTTAATCAACACTTGAATGTGGGGATATTTCATAAAATAAGCAACATTTTGAGCAAAAAACAGAGAAAATCATCAAAGACTACATCCGGATGGGATTCAGAACGATGATCAAAACACAGATGGAGTAGATGGAGTCCATCAACACCCCCAAAGCTTCACAGTCCTATAGCTCGTCCTGGGTCTACATTTAATTCAGTAACATTATGCAGTTTTGATTTATATGCTGTTTAATGTTAATGATCACGTTATTTCATATGTGCATCTGCTTACATATGAGATTGCTTGTTTGTGCTTCTTCTCCTGTGTTTTGATCAGGAGATTCTGTACTCTTTCAGAAGATGCGTAATAGCGCCCCCTACCATATAACAGTGGAAACACAGAAAGCTGGAAAATTCAATCAATGGTGGGGAAAGAGTTAATAATGTCACTCGGTCAGTATATTTCCACTTACAGAACAGCAGTCGTCTTACACCAATTCTTGTACATGATCTAGTTACTTCACGCATTGATTACTGTAACTCTGTCCTATTTGGGTTACATCTCAAACTTCTCCATAAACCAACCCGGATAATTCCTAGAACCTCTTCCATTGAGCACATCTCTCCTGTTCTTTATCAATTACTTCAACAGCTCTTCTAGTGATTTTATCACTAGAAAAATTGAAATAACCTGTATTATGCAATCATTTAAGACATTTCTCCTTATATAGAACCTTTTGGCATAAAGTGTTATTTAAAACTGAGTTCTATTTAGAGCCCCATGAAACGTTTAATATTGCCAATGGAAAATCCATTTTCATGAACAAATAACCCGCCTTTTTGTTTCATGCATACTGTATCAGTTAAAGGAATAAAAATAACAGAGGGGGTGAAGCAACATTGCACTGAATTCCTGGCCATCTTGCTCTGATGTGAAATATCTGGGTGTGGATGATAGAGAAGAGGCCAGGCAAAGACAAGTGTTATATTTTACGAAGGAGGAGGCCGGTACCTTGACACATTCTTGTTCTCTGCAGCTGATATCCCTCTGGGCAGGTGCAGGAATATCCACCCGGGCTGTTCATACACACATACTGGCACATGTAGCTGGAGAACGCACACTCATCGATGTCTGGACACACACCAGAACAACACACAACTCAACCAACAGTCAAATAAAAGGAAAGGCATTTACTGATCTGACTGCACTGACAATATCAGATGAGAATGAACTGACTTGAGCTGAATAACCACACTGTTGTCTTCTGTAGAGCTGCTTATAGCTGAATTGAACTTGTTTCATAATTGATGAACTTTGCTCAGTTAACTGAATCAACACTGAACTGATTTGATCTGAATAATGACACAATGCTTTACAGCAGAATTGGAACTTGCCTACAGGTGACTTGACTAAGGGCATCATGATCTTAGTCTAAAACAAGGCAGAGAACAATCTAGCTGATGGTATTTTGTGCTGCCGTCCAATTAAAATGTGAAAATCGGACATTTGGTGAATTTTATATGCAAATGCATTTCAGTTTTGTTGAGTAAATGACACCGGTAAACTGCACTTTGCAAGCAGGTTAATTTACTCAACCCAAGCATGTGAAATTAATCACAAATATACAAAGCAAATATGTAATATGCACATTACGTGCTAGTCAGAATGTCATGTTATGAATGTGATCTTTCCGTAACAACACATTGGATCACAGACAATGAACAACTGGCCCATAAAGAATTCACAATATTTTATTACAAAAGTGTAATTTTCTCTGTTAAATATTGATGCATATTTAAATTCATATGTAAAATGTTAATATGAATATTTGGTTTAATTCAGCACTTCTGTAGACTAAAATATGATACATGCACTTCTGTCAACAGCCAGGCTTGTTCCTTGCAATAAACAATATAACACTTTGTTGTTTGATTTGTATGTATTCGTTATGCCCTCTTGTGGACTGTTGATTTATAAATCTGGTGTTCACTTACCTTTCCGTATAACGGAAATCATTTCTTTAGAATCTTTGAAATAACATTTTTTATTTAAATTAAGTTTTTCAGCCCTTTCGGCAGCTTTCATTACTATATAAGCACTGAGCGCGTTTCACTGCGTTCAAACGAATGCCCTCGAGAGAGTAGAGAGTGTCCTCAAATCAAGCACATTTAAATCAAGCACAGGAACACTGACCCACACAAGAGACTGAATCCGGGGCCAGTTCATAACCCTGATCACACTGGCAGATGTACGAGCCCAGCAGGTTGAAACACTGATGCTGGCACGGCTGAGCCACATCACACTCATTCACATCTGAAACACAAGCCAAATCCACACACAGTTACAAACACGAGTACAATTATACATGCACTCTATCTACACTTAATATAGCACAATTGCGAGCATTTTTATATGTCAATTAATAGTAACATATTTCAGACATAATTTGGCCAGTTAGTTCTTCTAATATTTCTTCTCCCACAATAAAAACAGTTCCAAAACAAGCCAAAGCATCAAGCAGGAGAGTGCGATATGTATCATCTAGGATAATATTGTAATTGTTGTTTTAATGACATGTGAGCTGACATTATCAATTATGTCAATCACTTTTATTACCCAAACAAAAAAAGGCCTTAATAGTGCACACTTTCACTGCATGATGAAGCTTATTAGAATGATGCAAAAATGCCTATATTGTTATGTCTTATATTTACACTATATTGCCAAAAGTTTTGGGACGCCTGCCTTTACATGCACGTGAACTTTAATGACATCCCATTCTTAATCCGTAGGGTTTAATATGGAGTTGGCCCACCCTTTGCAGCTATAACAGCTTCAACTCTTCTGGGAAGGCTTTCCACAAGGTTTAGGAGTGTGTTTATGGGAATTTTTGACCATTCTTCTAGAAGCGCATTTGTGAGGTCAGGCACTGATGTTGGACGAGAAGGTCTGGCTCGCAGTCTCCGCTCTAATTCATCCCAAAGGTGTTCTATCGGGTTGAGGTCAGGACTCTGTGCAGGCCAGTCAAGTTCCTCCACACCAAACTCGCTCATCCATGTCTTTATGGACCGACGCTTTGTGCACTGGTGGGAGGAACAGGAAGGGGCCATCCCCAAACTGTTCCCACAAAGTTGGGAGCATGAAATTGTCCAAAATATCTTGGTATGCTGAAGCATTAAGAGTTCCTTTCACTGGAACTAAGGGGCCAAGCCCAACCCCTGAAAAACAACCCCACCCCATAATCCCCCCTCCACCAAACTTTACACTTGGCACAATGCAGTCAGGCAAGTACCGTTCTCCTGGCAACCGCCAAACCCAGACTCGTCCATCGGATTGCCAGACAGAGAAGCGTGATTGGTCACTCCAGAGAACACGTCTCACTGCTCTAGAGTCCAGTGGCGGCGTGCTTTACCCCACTGCATCCCACGCTTTGCATTGCACTTGGTGATGTAAGGCTTGGATGAGCTGCTCGGCCATGGAAACCCATTCCATGAAGCTCTCTACACACTGTTCTTGAGCTAATCTGAAGGCCACATGAAGTTTGGAGGTCTGTAGCTATTGACTCTGCAGAAAGTTGGCAACTTCTGCGCACTGTGACCCTCAGCATGCGCTGACCCCGCTCTGTGATTTTACGTGGTCTATCACTTCGTGGCTGAGTTGCTGTTGTTCCCAATTGCTTCCACTTTGTTACAATCCCACTAACAGTTGAGCGTGGAATATTTAGTAGTGAGGAAATTTCTCAAATGGACTTATTGCACAGGTGATTGGAACACCTTAATTCAATGATTTGGAGGGGTGTCCCAATACTTTTGGCAATATAGTGTATATAATAGAATATAGTTATGCAATATAATACGAGCAAGAGTGCTGAATAAGGGCACAGTTGCAAATGTGATATTTTATACAACAGTGTAATAAACAAAAAGTCATGTCTGGTTTATGTCCAAGGACTCTTAGTTTGTATTTTGTTCTGTTGAATACGTTTCCTGTTGGTTACTTCCTGTGTTTGATCTGTTTCTTTAGCTGCTGATTATGTTCACCTGTGTTGAATCCCACACCCATACGTTTTTGGAACTTTCATACCAAGAAACGTCTCGGTTATGTAACCCTCGTTCCCTGAAGGAAGGGAACGGAGACGTTATGTCAGTTACTGACGGAATGGGGGTTTCGCTTAGAAGCCAATCGCCTTCGAGATCTACAAAACAAGCCAATGGCATGAAAATGCCATGGGTCTGCGGAATTTGCATAGCGCAACTCCGCCCCACCTCGTGGGTATATAAGGAGCTGCGCAAGCAATCTCGCATTGTTTACCTGCTGAGGAGCCAAGGCTGAGCGCCCCGGCCGGTACAGCGGTTGTGGCATGGGGACGTAATGTCTTCGTTCCCTTTCTTCAGGGAACGAGGGTTACATACGTAACCGAGACGTTCCCTTTCAGTAAGTACCCCAGCTAACACACGACGTAACAGTTACGTAATTTATTCGTACTTTTTGGTAATTTCATGACTTACCAACTGACAACGTAGTCTCGACGTCGCATGCCTGTAATTTCCTTACCATAAAATGACCTTCTCACAACGTTGTCAGTACGATCTCTGAACATTACAAGATTACCAACAACGTTCCAGATACGTACTCCACACGTAATATTTTGGTAACTTTATGACTCACTGACAACGTAACTACAACGTTGCATGCCTGTAATATCATTACCATTAAATTACCAACACACAACGGCACCAGTACGATCTCCTAACGTTATTAGATAACCAAGGACGTCCCAGATACGTACTAAATTCGTAATATATTGGTAATTCCATTACTTACTGGCAACATAAATGCAACGTCACCTGCTCGTAATTTCATTACCATCATTTGCAGATTCTTTATGTTCTTATTTATGATGTTCTGATTATCAGAATTTGCTATTTAAAATGTGTAATTAAACGTCAGACACAAGTTGGAAATTACCCTTAAGATAAATGTTTCAACAATTAAGAATACGGACAATCTTTTTATATACAGTGACGTGTCACGTGACATACAGCGCGTGCCTCCACAACTGAAGAGTTTTAGGCAATATTATAGGCAATATATATATACAACACAATAGGCAATATTATTATTGACAATAGTTAATTTTTCTGGGGTGTTAAACTTTTTATTGCATAATATTTCATAGAAAACGTTGGAATAGTGGCAGACATGGCCTGTTTAAATCTCATCTAACAGTAGATACTGAATGAGAACGCACATTTGCTTGGTGGCCGTTGAGAGTTGCCATGGCAACCATAAACACAAACAGCTGGAGAGGATAGCGTCGACATTTCTCTGTTTTATCGCCAGTTATCTAAAAAAAAAGTTAAACAACGGCATCAGATTGGTTAAGTAACATTACCTACAGTCTACTTTAAGTATTTTTGTTAATACTTATACCTCTATGGTATCTTTCCTGAATCATTTGAAATGTCAACTAGCAAATGGTATGCTAGCATAGCATATACATTATGTTTATAATGCTGAGCACAGAGCATCTTGAATGCTTTCATTCATGTTCCGCTGTATGTCCTATGTTTTTGTTTAATCATTTGGGTGTGTTTTATTGTTAGTTTTTGTGTGTTTTTCAAAATAAATGAACTGAAGTCACTTTGAGTCTGCATTTGTCATTCACAGCTATTGAAATAGCCTTTAAATTAGTTTGGGAAAATGAGGACATAAATTAGGATAAACTACAGCATGTCCGCCTATTTAAAAATAAATAATTATAAAAATTACCAACTGATTACCAACACACAACTATTGATCCGTGACGTTGCCACGACGTTGCAGTTAGTAACTGGCAACATTACAAAGTTACGTTGTGACAACGTATTCGGGAATTTCACTTTTCCAGTTGCCCCAACGTAACTAGTTACGTCACCACGATGAAAGTTTAGTCAGCAGATTACGTTGCAGTTACGTAACAGTCACGTATTTGTGTTAGCTACACTACAAGTTACGTCAGTTACTGACGGAATGGGGGTTCCCAATCTAATCTCGCCACAACGGCTGTCTTCCAGCGCCCTGCACTGACCTGAGCTCCCTGCCATGAGATTAGCACAAACGAGGGGCTAGGCTCAACGCCAATACCAAGGTACACTGGGAAGCATATGCGACGTGGAGAAATGCAACACAATGCCTGCCCGCAGGGAGGACTTAGAATACACATATGACCCAAGCATGGGCTGCATATGCCGCAGGTGGAATGTTTCGACCCCAGGGGTGGCAAGGTGTCTTGCCAAGGGAAGCTATGTGCTCGAAGAGACTTACCGTGGAAATACACATGTGGGGGTTGCCCAAAGGTGGAACCATGCACATGGAGGCATCTAGCCTAGCACGAGGGCTGACCAACCAGGCATGGACTCTGGTGTCGGCGTCAACAGTGCTGGAGGAACTCAGGGCTTACTGAGAAACTCACCTGAGTGAAATAGCGCACGTATCCAGTCCGTGGAGTGGAATGGCACAGCAAGCGAAGACACCTGAGCCTCTCCAGTTACTGGCCACTTGGAGCGAGTACACGAGAGGACACTGGCTCTACACAGAGATTATAGAATCTCGCAAAAGTGTTGGGTGTCGCCCAGCCTGCAGCTCTGCAAATGTCTGTTAGCGAGGCGCCATGCGCTAAAGCCCAAGAGGAGCCTACACTCCTAGTGGAGTGTGCCTTTACATGGGGGCATGGCAGGCCCTAAACCTGATATGCCAGGACAATGGCGCCCACTATCCAGTGAGACAATCTCTGCTTGGAGAGAGCCTTCCCTTTGTGCTGCCCTCCGTAACAGACAAAGAGCTGGTCTGAAGTCCTGAAACACTGCGTCCTGTCTACGTAAGCGCGAAGGGCGCGTACTGGACAGAGCAGTGCCAAGGCTGGGTCTGCCTCCTCCAGGGGCAGCGCTTGCAGGTTCACCACCTGATCTCTGAAAGGAGTGGTGGGAACCATGGGCACGTATCCAGGCCGGGGTCTCAAGATCACGCGAGAGTTAGCCGGCCCGAATTCCAGGCACGCTTCGTCAACCGAAAATGCCTGCAGGTCCCCTACCCTCTTGATGGAAACCAGGGCAATCAAGAGCACCACTTTCATAGAAAGGAACTTCAACTCAATGGACTGCAAGGGCTCAAAGGGAGCTCTCTGCAGGGCAGATAAGACCACTGCGAGGTCCCAAGAGGGCATCTGTAGAGGGCGAGGCGGATTTATCCTCCTCGCTCCTCTAAGGAACCTCCAGGTCGTGCTGTCCTACCGTTTTTGAGTCCACAAGGTCATGGTGTGCAGATATTGCGGCCATATAAACCTTAAGGGTGGAGGGAGACAGCCTTCGCTCCAACCCTTCTTGAAGAGCACGTGGACAAGGCCCTAGCGGAATTGATGGTAGCCACCTTGTCGGTTGATGTACGCTACTGTCGGCATGTTGTCTGAAAGGACCAGTACGTGTTTGTCCTTCAGCAGGGCTCGAAAGTGGTGCAGGGCTAGACGTACGGCCAGCAACTCGAGGCAATTGACATGCCATAGGCGCTGGGGTCCTTTCCAGGAAACGGTCTGTGTCGAGGAAGAATGGAGACATGAAAGTACGCGTCCTTCAGGTCGATCGCTGCAAACCAATCTGATGGACGAACGCATTCGAAAATGCGTTTGGCTGACAACATCTTGAATGGAAGCCTGTGAAGGGTTCGGTTCAAGACGCGCAGGTCCAGGATTGGTCGTAACCCACCGCTCTTCTTGGGTACAATGAAGTAGGGGCTGTAGAAGCCGGACTTCATCTCGGCTGGAGGGACAATCTCGACCGCACCCTTCGCCAGTAGGGTGTCGATCTCCGCACGCATGACAGGGGCATTGCCACCCACCATGGTATAGCAGATTCCCCGAAACCGGGGATGAGACCGTGCGAACTGCATCGCATATCCGAACCTGATCATGCGAGCGAGCCATCTGGACAGATTGGGAAGCTCTAGCCAGGCTCCCAAAAACTGAACCAGCGGGACATTGCAGAGGGTTCCACTCAAGCCCGATGCTCTCAGCTGCGAATGACAGGCGTACCCACGATTGGGCAGCGAAGCAGAATGACCGGCCCAGACATGGGAGACGTTGGAGCGTCCCGAGGTGTGGGCGGGGTCATGTTCCGCGCCCTGACAGAGGAGGCCAGGGAAGGACCAGCGTTCCACGGCGGCCTGCTCTGACAGGGGTCTGGCGACAGAGGGGGATGAGAGCAGCGAGGCTGTGCATCGCACACTGTCATCCGCGCCCTCTTGGGGCTCGGAGGTGAACATGTCAGATCTTTCTTTAACCATGAATAGGGTGCCACCGACCGTGAGGCCAGCGGCGGAAGGGGAAAACCAAAGATTCTCCCCCGGGGGAAGGAGTGGTCCTGTTACCATCTCCTGGGAAAGAGCCGTGTTCACGTCCGAGCGGCCCGTCTCAGGAGCGCCGCCGTTTGGCAGGGCTGGGCTGGGCTGCCTTCCTGCGGCCTCCTCCACGGCCTGGCCCGCAGCTCTATAGGTCTTCGCCACCAGGGTAGACGTAAACCTACAGGCTTTGGACGGGTGCTTTGGGTCACCACGCCACGTCAAAGCACACTGAGGACACAGTTGCATCGCAACAGAACGCTCGACAGGGGGAACCCCAGTGTACCCTTTCACCGCGCTGCCGTCGAGAGCAGTGAAGGTGGAAAAGGCTGCTGAGCGATCGCGAAAAGTCAACGGGGACTTCCACGATTTCGACACCTCCTCATGCACTTCCGAGAAGAAGGGCACTGGGGGCTGACCGGTGCTTTCAGCACGGGCCGCCCCCAGATACCAATCATCCAGCCATGAGTGCTCGGGACATTGCGGAGGGTTCCACTCAAGCCCGATGCTCTCAGCTGCCCGGGCAAGCATGGCTGTGAGCTCTGGATCAGATTCGGGCAATGCTGGGACTCCCGAGGGAGGCAGCACAGCCAAATCCTCATCTCCGGAAGAATCCAGCCCACCTTGTGATGCGGTGATCGACATGCTGTCATCTGCCGGCGCCCCGAATGAGATGCTGGGCCCAGGACGGGAAACACCAGCGACCTCATCCGGCAACACTACGGGTTGCAATGTGCTAGAGGGGGTTGTGGCCCGAGGAATGTTTGTCGGGTTGTTCCACACCATGACCCTCAAGTCACCCTGACCACCAACCAAAGTATCCCCTCTCATGGAGGAGATAGATTGGGGTGTGGTAGAGGGGACTCTCCCTCCTAGACGGAGATCACGGAGTCTCGACTGCAACATTGCGATGGTCATGTTCCCGCAGTGGGAACATGAGTCATCCACGAACGCTCTCTCTGCCTGCACGAGGCCCAAGCACGCAAGACAGCGATCATGCCCGTCAGACGGACTAACCAGCCGACCGCACCCAGAAACACACGGGCGAGACATCTTGAAAAAGACGTGCCATGTGTAGCTCTTTTAGAGAGGAGTTTTTACTCTGCAGAACTGCCAAAGCGCCCAGGGAGAACACACACACTGTGCTAGATCACTGCACAGATCAGACAGGAATGCGGAACTCGCTGCAACGCGCCGTAACACTAACAGTCTGGAGAGACGCTTGTCTTGAAGAGTAGGAAGCTCAGGAAGGCAAGTGAACACTCGGCTCCGAAGCAGAAACATAACGCGAGATTGCACACGCAGCTCCTTATATACCCACGAGGTGAGGCGGAGTTGCGCTATGCAAATTCCGCAGACCCATGGCATTTTCATGCCATTGGCTCGTTTTGTAGATCTCGAAGGCGATTGACTTCTAAGCGAAACCCCCATTCCGTCAGTAACTGACGTAACTCGTAGTGTACTGACTGAAAGTGAACTCATTATCCCATCAGCGACAGATCTCTTTTTACTGAGCTGGACTTAATGAACCATTAAAGTCAAGATTGGCCATCGATGGTCCTCAAGGGATATGCTCTAAATCAGTTTGTCATGGAGTCAGTGGCCGCCACTTTGTCCATCCCGGAGCCAATGACCTGTCCCTCCAGAAATGTATCCCCACCCCTAAAGCCGTTCCTACTCCACTGGTTTCATCTGGCACTGACGACTTCCTGGTTCTGAAAAATGTACCCTCATAAAGGTAAAAACACCTCGAAAGGACCTCGAAACCGACAATCTAAGTCGGGTCGCCAGAGACGCAGTTGACCCATATGTCGGAGCGCTGCCCGTGAAGCTATCGGCTCCAACAAATATCTGCATTTTTGAAATGCCAATCAGATGAAAGCAGTGGATCTCAAACCAATCAGAAAATCCAAGTACCACCTAGTCACTAGTGTGTTGACTCTGAACGTTGTTTTGCATTGGGAAAATAGAAATACCGTTGACATCAGGCTTAAGCACTGTGAGCAACAAATGCACAATGCCATATTTTGATATATTCCTGTAGGTCAATTAAAACATGCTGCTGCTGGAGTGTCATCAGTCCCTATCAGAGCAGCAACTAAACAACACACATACACTGCAGTAGTAACATTGAGTTTTGCACTAATACCTAATAATAATAAATATGATACAAATTTGGATCGGTGTAGTTTAACATTTCTCCCATCTGCTTAGACACCGCTCTCGTTTAACCTGGTTCCGCTCCCGTGTTCCTAGCCCTTCCTCCACCACAAACTCCGCCAGGGTCTTCATTGGCTCCTCTGACTTCTCATCATCCTCCTGCTCTGCCTGCTCTCCCCAATTCTCTGGCTTCGGCTTGCCAGATTCACTGTTGTCTTCCAAGTCGTAGCCTAAGCCTAGGACCTTTGACCTCCACTTCGGCCCTCTGATCCCCTGATTCCACCTTGGCCCTACAAACCCTTGGCTCCACCGTGGCTCTTCGTCCTTCTGGCTACACAGCGGTGCCTCATCCTTCCGGCCTCACTGTGGCCTTTTGATCTTCTGGCACTTCTGGACTTCAGGACCTTCACCACTTTTGCTCTGTCTGGTTCCTCCATTACTTTGGCTCCACTGTTTCCCTCATTCCCACCGGCTTCACCTCTTTTGTCTCGTCTCTTTTGTGGTCCACTGTTCCTCTGGCTTTGCCATTGTTCTCCGTCCCTCCAGCTCTGCTGTGGTCTCCTCCGCTGGTTCTGCCATGGTTTTCTTTAATAAAACACCCTGTGACTAGATCCTTGTCTCTACTACTACTTCCACTCCACAACCACAATATTACAACTACATTTAAGACACAATATTGTCTCTTTTTGCCCCATTTTGCCAATGAAAATATTTTCAAACAAAGCCACAACAGAATCATTGCATATATCTAAGCAACACACAGCGGTGTTTTGTTCCTAAATGAATCTGCATTTTGGAACCACTTATTTTTTTAATTAGTAAGGGGTGTCCACATACTTTGGCCACATAGTGGAAATATACATGTCCATTTTCTCTCAAGTTGTTCTTTCTTTCAAGTGTAATTCTTCACCAAATCTTGAAAGCAAAATCGAGATTTCTAATCTTTTAGTTATGGTTGGTCACCACATGCATCTTTTGAACTGAATATAAAAGAAACATTCTTCTGTTCTTCATGAGGCTTAACAAAACTTTCCCTGCAGACAGACCTTCATATTCGGTGTGTTTGTACTGGTCCTAAGAGCCATTCTTATCAGTATGTTCTTCAGTTTCCATTGATTGCATGATTTCCAAATGCTTTTGCAGGAAACCTTTCCTCACTGAGGAATTCCTTATCATGTTGTTGATCAAAGAACGTATTTTATTGGCAAAGATCTTCAAGCTTTAATTCAAAAGTTAGGCATTAGTCTAAAGTTTCACATTCCTTACTGTTCTTAGAACAACTGAACAATGTTGATTTGCAAATGATGGATTTGAAACCTTGGGATTGATCCCAACTGCTCTCTCTCCTTTTAAAATATTTGTGCTAACAGATTGACCTTTAATTTGAAGCTCCTGTTGCTCCTGTCCATCCCACGAGACCTTTAAAATTACTTTGTGAAAGATCTGAAATCAAATTCTTGGCAGAACTTTGAAGCATGCTAATCTGAGAGACACACACACACACACACTCATACACTCACCCACACACACTAACACACACACACACACACTTGTGAGAGGAGCTGTGTGGATAGAAACTCACCTACACAGCTGTGGTTGTTGCTGGCGAGCTGGTAGCCATCATTACACTCGCAGAAGTAAGAGCCAGCGGTGTTCACACACCTGTGCATGCAGTAGTGTGACAGCAGACACTCATTTCTATCTGCAAAGAGGTTAACACAAACAGTGCTCATATAACCTATGGGATTCTTGACAGATTTGCAGGGTGATAGCAACATTTCCTACTTTTTTTCTTCGATGATGATTTTTTTTTTTTTTTTTTTTTGATAGACCAAATATCATGTGGAAGGTAGTGAAGACAAGTATTGACATGTAGGCCTATTTGAGATTATTTTAACTAATGAAACATTTGCAGGGATTTTAGAGAATTTTGATGGGGACCTCAGTCTTAACTGTGTCTGATGTCAAGTTGGATAGATCGCGTTGATGGTTCCACACGTTTTCTTTGCAATACAGTTCACAAATATGTGTACTGTAATTTAATGCATATATTGTATTCTTCCTCGAAACAATTCCTCTGCTCTAGCTTGCTTCCTCGCTGTCTAATAGAACTGGCAATGTATATTACGCATATTGTTGGCTCTGTGACAAATTGCTTTTGTAAGTCGCTTTGGATGAAAGCATCTGCTAAATGCATGTAAATGAGAATGTCAGTTTTGAACACAATTAGTGCTTTAGTGTGCATGACAGAAAATGCTGGCAACCATTGTTGCCAAACAACCAACCAACCATTCATTATGGGGAAGATTTGGCCATTTTTTTAAGGGGAAAAATGTGAAGAAATGTGTCTAGAATGATTTGTCTTTTTTGGCCAAGAATTTTAATTTCAGTGCATCACTGAGACTATTTTGAAAGACCATATTCATCTTTATTTATTTTACAATTATAAATTGATTATTTAGAGGAGACATGAAACATAAATAACTGTAATGTTGTTCTACTTATTCTATTTGACATTGAAGACATAATAGACATCATTAAAGTCAGAAACATTTTAAATGCGCCCTGGCTGCTCAGCTAGAGTCTCGCCAGTCAAACTCTGCCATTTCTACAACTGATTAAAATAATAATAAAAAGTAGGTGAAAGGAAAGAAAAGCTCACAGGCTATATACAGTATATACTCTTGCGCTGTTTTTCCTGAATGGACAAGTAAACCCCGGTAAGACCACATTAGTTGAGCAGGTCAACCAACAAAAAACTGCTGACCCTCTAGCTTATCCAGTGAAAACACATTGACCAGAAAGACCACTTTGGCTGACCAATTTCACCAGAAAAGTTTGGGCTGTAACCACCATAGGCACTGAGGGGGGCAAGTCCCCCCCAAAATATGATATTTCTTCATGCTGCTCTCCATTACGCACCGCTCTGTTCTGGTCTGCCCGCTCCTCAATGTCAACATGATGGCCAATCAGATCAAAGAAGCTTAATGTTCACCGAAGACTAGTGTGAATTTCAGTGACGTTTTCAGTTTTTACAGTGAACCAGTGCGTGTGTTGTAAGATATAAGTCGCTAAACATTTAACATTTGACAACTGTTTTACGATAGATATGTTTAACGACCCACAGCAACATACAGTGATGCAAACTACTCAACTTTTTTAATGTGATTTCGCCATTTTGAATTGAAAATATGATATCATTTAAATGATGATGTCATTCATAACTGAATTTGACGAGACAAGAAAATTGTCCTTTTTTTACATTTTTGAATGTGAATGTGTGTATATTTGTAAATACAATATTATTTGCAAAGAGTTTAAATGGATTACTTCACAAATATGTAGGCTATAATTAGACCAGGGACTTCTTTTACTATTCTTATGTCTTTATTTCCTTAAATCCCTTTTAATCCTTTAATTATTTAATTTCTTTAAAAACCAATGAAACCAATGTTCAAGACATGGTTACGGCCCAAATCAGCACAGACTCTGTATGAACTCACCCACACACTGCTCTCCGTGTTTCTGGTATCCAGGATGGCACTGGCAGCTGTAGGAGCCTCTGGTGTTGTAGCAGGTCTGCTCTGCACTGCAGGTGTGTGTGCCGTGAGTGCATTCATCTACATCTGCCCAAACACACACACACACACACTGATCAATGCGTACCATGGTAAAAGCAAGTCTAGCAAATCACTCATTTATCACATTAAATATGTTCTTTAATAACGTCAGAAATTCAAAATTGGGTAACGGGAGCGATCCATTGAGAAGTATCATTACATTTAATTTACATGAAGAGATGGTAATCACTCACAATGTGTAGCTACAGCACAGCCAACAAAAATATGTTCTAAGAACATTTTGCTAACACTCCCATTAAGGTATAAAAATGTTAATACTGAACGTTCTTGTTACATCCACCAGCTGGAGTGCCCTTGATCTCCACCAGAGGGCACTCCTTCCTTCTTTGGTATCTCATCATGAACTGCATTTCCCATACCCCATTGCCAGGACTCATTATTGTTTGATCATTTCCACCTGTGAATCATTATCTGGTTAACTCTGCCTATTTAAGCCTGGTGTTTTCTGTCATTCTTTGTGAAGTCTTGTATGTGTTACACTGCATTTCTAAGCGTTAGTTCTGGTAGTGATGGGAGAAACTAAGCTTTTCATTGCTTTGACTCAATTGAACCAATGATTCACTGTTTCGAAGTGTTCGAAACGCCACACGCTGGTGACCCCTGCTGGTCAGAACAATGTAAATGCAACAAAACTCAGGCCAAACATGCATAAAAACCTTTTACAAACCCATTGCAAATGTTTTATTGAAATTAAAATCTATCAAATGCAATTAACTAATCATCTAATAAGATTAAATATCAAGTGTCTGTATAATATGTGTTCTTTTATCAATTTTCAGGGCTTGTTCAGGGTTTGTTCCATGGAAGGTTTAGCTAAATATGCCAATAAGAGTTAACTACTATTATTCCTTTATACTAATGTCTCATTAAAACATCTATAAATGTATAAAACTCATCAGATATCAGGTAAAAACCATAGAGAGTTCTGAGATCATCGGCCCCCAGCGGTGAACCATTGAAATTTCTAAACGTTTCGAAACACTTATGACGTAATGAAGCCTGGTTTATTGAAATCATGTGACTTTGGCAGTTTGAACCACTGATTCAAAAGATGTGTAAAGGTTTTGAAGCTTCATGAAGCAGTTTCGTAAATCGACCATCACTAAGTTCTTGTTTTCCATGTCATGGTTTTGATCTTCTGCTTGTCTCCCTGGTTTTTTTTTTATGTTTTAAAAATGTTTATTTATTTTTCTCGGTTATATGAATGTCAAGGAAATATTCCGTTGTATAATTTTTCAAACATTATTGGAATGTTACATTTGAATGTTCTCTGAACATCCTCTGAAGTGGTAACATTTAAAAAAAGTTAGAGGAATTTCAACATAAATATTCTGAAATACAATTTTTGTGCTAAACTTTATTTTTTTATTTTTTTTGAAACTTTATTAAAGAACAGATAGCGCTGAACGAAATGTTACTGGAAGAATGTTTGTTCATAACTTTGAGAGAACCTTGCCAGAACCTTCCCTGTTAGCTGGATGGAGAGTGTCGTTCAGGTGTCTTTATCACTGTACTTGCATCAAGCCCAACGATACATGGCCTTCTCCACCTCCTCCAGACAGAACCATGTCCATTCTTCAAGTCTATTTCCTGTTCAAATCTGTGATCTCTTCCTGTTTGCATCTGTGATTATTCTATTTTGCCACTTGTCCTATCCATACTCTCATCTCTTTTGCACATTAAGCTTCTCCTTGCACATATAACTACATATGTTATTCTGTGTGATCTATGTGAGTTACTTTCTACACTTTATATCCACTTTATTTTATTATTTTGTGTCACATTGTAGCAGGGCCGTCACCACCATAGACATTGAGGGGGACAAGTCCTCTCGAATAATTAGAAATGGCCAAATTCTACAGCCTCAGCGCTCGTCACTGTCAGAATGAGTGAGACGGCCAATCAAATCAAAGAAGGCGGGGCTTACTGTTAGTGCGGATTCCAACGCGACACTTTAGTTATAGCAGTGAAAGAGTGCGTCGTAAGATGCAAGTAGCTAAATATTTATTATTTGACATGTTTTACGATAAAAACGTTCAGCGACCAACAGTAATATCGAGTGATGCAAACTACTTGACATTTTTTATGAAATTTCACCGTTTTGAATTGAAAATATGACATTATTTATGTAAATCATAACTGAATTTGACGTGACAAGAAACATTTTTACTTATTAGGCAGTCGAAAATAAGAGTGAATGTGTGCATAAAAAGTTGTTGTTTACTTCATAACAACAATAGAACTGTAACTTTTACCGTTCTTATTTCTTTTTCTTTATTTCCTTAAATCCCTTTGAATCCTTTAATAATTTAAATCCTTTAAATAAACCAATAAGACCAAGAGGATCAAGCTGAAGCAATATAAGAAATCGCAAATTGCTGATGAGTTTGTCCATCACTTACTACTGACAGCAAACTGAACTTACTGTACATTATAGATAGATCCAGGGCCGTCGCTAGTGGGGTAAAAGGTGGTGACAATGAAAGGGGCCCCCACTGCCCAGGGGACCCACTAAATCCAGTAGTTATGCTATATATTCCCCTACTCTTATGAATCGTTTTAGTATATAAATTTGTATGCCCGAGAGTTCAGTGAAAACCACAAAAACATGCAATTTAGTTAAAGAACTTTTCCAAATATCTCCTCTCTCTCCCCTTCCTAAAAATGGTTTAGTCCAATGGTTATTAATTATAACAGCGGAGGGACCCAATAAAATCACATGTCCAGCTAGTGAACTGAACCAATCACAGTTGAGGCTGCTCCGAGAATAGTTGAAGTTAGAAGGAATAAAGTTTCAGTGTAGTGAGACCAGTGTTGGGGAAAGTTACTTTGAAAAGTAATGCATTACAATATTGCGTTACTCCCTTAAAAAGTAACTAATTGAGTTACTTAGTTACTTTTTAAGAAAAGCAATGCGTTACATTACTTTTGCATTACTTTTTCTCACCTGGGCTGGGCTTGTTTTTTTGTTTTTTATAACAAAAAAGTTCTATTTTTGTGCAAATGTAAAGACCTCTTCACAACTAAATTGAAATAATAAGCCTCAGGCTGAGGTAAAAATGCAAATTCACGCATGTACAGTAGAGGGCGCCGCTCAAACAAACCATTCAGCTGTGCTGCCATTCTGGATAATGGAAGAATAGGACACAAGAGAAAAGTTTTACCAATAAAAACAAAAAATCTAAAGTCATTTTTGCTCATAGTTTAACTGAATCATCGAAGGTTAGCAGCAAGACATTGGTCAATAAAGGTAGATTAAATGCAAAAAAATATTTGTTTTATTTAACATTTAATTATTGGAGGTTTGCATAGTATTCTGATTTTGCATTTGACTGATTTTATTCATTTTGAGGAGTATTGAATCTTTACTCTGCAAGTGAGATGAATAAATGCATTTAGTCTAGAACTACAATAATAGTTCACACACACGCCTCTGCACTTCCTCTCGATTTCTCTCAACATGGGGACAGGAGAGCTGTCAGTCAAATAAATGTGAAAAAGTAACTTGCATTACTTTTTTGAAAAAGTAACTCAGATATTCTGTTGTAAATTTTAAAAGTAATGCGTTACTTTACTAGTTACTTGAAAAAGTAATCCGATTACGTAACTCAAGTTACTTGTAATGCGTTACCCCCAACACTGAGTGAGACTATGTCATGAAAAGGAGAGGAAGACCAGGAGAACTGCTTAATCAGTCTTTCAAAACGTTCTTTAGCAAGACAGGTTAGTGCAGTCAGTGTAGGGATGCTGTGCCCTGATCATTTCGCGGGAAAAGGACACCTAATAAGAGCTGCCGCCCATGCCCTCCTGCCGGTACATCTCATTACATGTATGTAGTTTGTTGGTTTGTATAACACACGGAAATATGGATATGCGTGTCACAAGGATCACAGACCTGCCGACTGCTGATATGAAATGTTTTAAGATAACAATACTTTCAAGAAAACGCGAATACAACTCTTGATGGATACATTTAGCTTCATTT
Source organism: Coreius guichenoti (assembly GCA_039654105.1). Classification (NCBI taxonomy): domain Eukaryota; kingdom Metazoa; phylum Chordata; class Actinopteri; order Cypriniformes; family Gobionidae; genus Coreius; species Coreius guichenoti. The sequence continues at coordinate 1,017,580 of CM077179.1, forward strand.
AATAGAATAGTAGCACATTATCTTCAGACGACAATGAGAAATTTAAGTGGTTTTATTTTACATTTGACTGCATTCTTTTTCATTTTTCAATATTTATCTCAGTTGTTAGACATCAGACTGCCTGGAAAGACATTTCATAGGCCTATTATACTGCTGGTATTTTTTAAAAAAAGTTTATTTGATCATTTTATTAATTTCTTGTCTTTTGTTGTTATTTTATTAGCTTGTCTTGCGTAATTGCTTGATGACTTTAAACAATAAGAAGTTATTAATCACTTAATGCCATTGTTTTGTTATAATATTTATAATCCATTTTGTATATCAATTTATATAAAATAAGTAAAAGCAATAACCTCTGTTTGCATTTATTTATTTGTATGTTTTGTTATTTTGTAAGAAATCCTGGTAACACTTTAGAATACTAATCTGTCATTAATGAATAACTACACAGGAACAAGTGAGTAATAAAGTATTAACACTCTAGTAGCTACTATTAACTAACAAGAAACTCTGATTAATAAATGAGTTAGTAATAGTGCTTAGCCGAATGAGGTAGTTCACTATTAGCTAATCAATAACTACTATTTTTTTCATAACTCCCAGAGTACTACTAAGAACTATATACAGGTTCATAATTAATGTGAATAATGCATAATGTATAATTAATTCTAAAATGAAGATCATGATAACCCACTAGTAATGACTCAGGTATTATTAAATCCTTCAGAAGGAACTAGGCTACTAATGATTTGGATCAGTATTCTAAAGTGAAAAACAGAATAACTCTCTAGTAATGACTGAAGTCATTGTAAACGTTTGACGATTTTGTAAGGTTTTTGATAGTAATGACTCAAGTGTTACTACATACTTCTCTAGCCCAGTGGTAGGGAACCTATGGCTCGCGATCCACATGATTTTTGTCAAAGAGCCAGGTCTCTCACCCTTTACCAACAAATGATCAATAAAAAAAATTAGACACATCAAAAGAGATCTGCTCTCTGCAGAAAAAGCAGCCAATTACAATTCCCTTGTTGTACAGCCTACCGAAGTTAATAAAAAGTTTATGACAATAATAATATTCAAGTTGTACAGGCCAGTGTCACGAGTCGCGACAGCAATCAACTAACCACTTACTTTCTGTGGTAAACCTACAGCTCCTAGCCTAGAAATCTAGACGCACCCTAGCGGCAGTAATGTAATTTGCAGCCAGGGTCGTCTAGCAACTCTCCGTTGGCTTGCGAGCTTGAAAAATCAAACTCTAGTCAGGCCAATCACATCGTGTATAGAGTCGGTGGGCGGGCTAAAGGTAATGACGGCAGAGTTGCAGTGCTATTCGAAAACAAAGAAGCTGGCGAACAGCGGTCTTTCGAATCGGCTTTGGCGCGACTCTGGAAGACTTGGAGTTAAGCTTTTCTTTGAGAAAAGAACAAAGAACGGCACTGAAGTCATTCCTAAAAAAGGAAGATGTGTTCGGAGTTTTGCCGACCGGATATGGCAAAAGTTTAATCTATCAACTAGCTCCGCTTCACCTTCTTCGTTGCTCTGGTTGGTTGTAGCGCTATCCTATTGCGAAAGACAACCGTTTATCCCACCCCTCGGATTGAGCCCTGCCAATGGTGTGTTCCCAGACCCAACATCTTGATGTGGGTCTGGCTTGTCAGGCTATACAGCTCCTGCACTGGGATTCAAGCAGCTGTAGCTTGTTTAAGGTAACTTCTGACTGCTGTGCTCGTGTGTGCTCTGCTTGCTTTTGAGTCTTTATTTGATATCATTCCCTGTTGTTTAAACTGCTAAATATAATTTACCCATCACCATATATTGTCTAATATTGCCTACCACATTAAATCTGACACCGCTAGCTTTTAATCTAAATCACTATCATGCGTTAGCATTTCGCTAGCCTGTTAGCTTGCCATCTCTGCACTCGGGTCTCTTGTTTTCTGAGTTCATTAAACAACTGTGGTAAGTTGGATTAGTAAATAGACTCCATCAAACAACTGTGGTAAGTTGGATTAATCAACAAATACGGTAAGCCATGTCTTCTTCTCCTGTCATTGTCACTTGCACTGCATGTTTCATGTTTAGTATATCTTTCTCCGTTGGCGAACAGGGCTTCACATGTGATAAATGTAAGGAGATAGTCAGGCTGACGGAAAAGATTTCAGAATTAGAGACACGCATCCAGACTTTATTTGAGAGTAGTGAGAATGTAACAGCTTTAGACACTGCTTTGGATGCGAATAGCTTAGTGAACTCTGTACATTGTTCGGTTCCGGCTGTAGAGCCCGTGCAGCAGGGCAACTGGGTGACGGTGAGACGGCATAGTCGCGGATCAAAAAACCACTCTTCCGTTCCGATTAGAACATCAAACAGGTTCTCCCCACTCAGTGATGCACCCACTGAGAATCCTGTTGAAAGTGCCCTAGTTATTGGCGATTCTATTACACGGAACGTGAAAATAGAGACACCAGCCACCATAGTCACATGTTTACCAGGAGCCAGAGCGCATGGCATCAAAGCAAATTTAAAAGTGCTGGCTAATGCTAATCGTAAATTCTCTAAGATTATTATTCACGTCGGCACAAATGATGTTCGACTTCGCCAGTCGGAGATCACCAAAATTAACATTAAAGAGGTGTGTAAACTCGCAAGTACGATGGCAGATGACGTTTTTTGCTCTGGTCCCCTCCCCGTTAAAAGGAGTGATGAGATACTTATCAGACTATCATCACTCAATGGCTGGTTGTCTAAGTGGTGTCTGCAAAATAACATAGGGTTCATAGACAATTGGAAAAGCTTTTGGGGCAGACCTGACCTGTTGAAAAAAGATGGTATTCATCCTTCCTGGGATGGTGCCGCTCTTCTCTCTAGTAATTTGGCACATAGTCTTAGAGCTAAACCTTGACTAACTGGGGCCCAGGTCAGGAAGCAGACGGACTGGCTTACCCGACCGCCTGCTAGCTGTCTCACGTCACAGAAGTCAGATAAATCCCAGCACATAGAGACTCTTTCACCTAGATATTATCACATAGAGACTGTGTCTGTTCCACGAATTAGTAAATACAAAAAACCATCAAAACCATTCAACGGTAAAAATTTAATTGATGTCCAACAAATAAACAACAGATATAATACAGATGATCAAATGATAAAGCTCGGGCTGCTGAATATTCGATCCCTTTCCTCAAAAGCGCTTATTGTTAATGATATGATTACAGATCATAACCTAGATGTGCTGTGTTTGACAGAAACCTGGCTAAAACCTGACGATTACATTACTTTAAATGAGTCCACCCCCCAAGATTATTGTTATAAACACGAGCCGCGTCTGAAAGGTAAAGGGGGAGGTGTTGCTGTAATTTATAATAATATCTTCAGTATTACTCACAAGTCTAGTTTCAAATATAATTCCTTTTGAAGTTTTGGTGCTTTATGTAACGTTATGTAGTGAAATTGATAAATCCCGTTTGACATTTGTGCTGGCTACTGTATATAGGCCACCAGGGCACCATACAGACTTTACCAGAGAATTTGCTGATTTTCTATCAGAGTTAGTACTGGCTGCAGATAAAGTCCTAATTGTTGGTGATTTTAATATCCATGTAGACAATGAAAAAGACGCATTGGGATTGGCATTTAGAGACATTCTAAACTCTATTGGAGTAAGGCAACACGTGTCAGGACCCACTCATCGCTGTAATCATACTTTAGACCTAATACTGTCACATGGAGTAAATGTTGATACCATTGAAATTCTGCAGCAGAGCGATGACATCTCAGATCATTACCTAGTATCATGTACACTTAATTTAGCAAAGGCTGCAAAGCCGTCCCCTCGCTTCAAATATGGCAGGACTATCACTGCTGCGACTAAAGATTTCTTTGTAAATAATCTTCCTCATCAGTTTCATCTCCTCAGCATCCCAGATAGCCTAGAGGAACTCGATGTTGCAACAGAAACTACTGACTCTCTCTTTTCCAGCACTTTAGACACAGTTGCTCCCCGGCGCTTAAAGAAGATTAAAGAAAATAGTCCAACGCCATGGTACAACGAGCACACCCGGGCCCTTAAAACAGCAGCCAGAAAAATGGAGCGCAGCTGGAAGAAAACAAAACTAGAAGTTTTTCGCATTTCGTGGAAAGAGAGCATGATTGCATACAGAAAGGCCCTAAAAACTGCTAGATCTGCTTATTTCTCGACTCTCTTAGAAGAAAACAAACACAACCCTAGGTATTTATTCGATACAGTGGCTAAATTAACCAAAGATAAAGCTTCACCTTCTGATGTTTGTAAACAGCACAGCAGTAATGACTTTATGAACTTCTTGCATGATTGATAACCATGCAGCCGTCTACTACAGTATCACATCAGACAGTGCATTGTAGTGTCACTGAGGAAAAATTACATTCATTCACTGCCATAGGAGAAGAAGAATTGGCTAAACTCGTTAAATCATCAAAATCAACAACATGTATGCTCGACCCCATACCGACTAAACTACTAAAAGAGATGCTTCCAGAGGTCATAGATCCTCTCCTTAATATCATTAATTCATCCTTGACATTAGGATATGTACTGAAAACTTTTAAGTTGGCTATTATTAAACCACTTATTAAAAACCACAACTTGATCCTACAAAATTAGTCAATTACAGGCCAATCTCAAATCTACCCTTTCTGTCAAAAATACTAGAAAAGGCAGTGTCCTCACAATTATGCTCCTTTTTAGAAAGAAATGGTATCTGTGAGGATTTCCAGTCAGGATTTAGACCGTATCATAGTACTGAGACTGCTCTCATTAGAGTTACAAATGATTTACTCTTATCATCCGATCGTGGTTGTATCTCTCTATTAGTGTTACTCGATCTTAGCGCTGCATTCGATACTATCGACCACAACATTCTTTTGAATAGACTCGAAAATTATGTTGGCATTAGTGGAACTTCATTGGCATGGTTTAAATCATACTTATCTGACCGTTATCAGTTTGTAGCAGTAAATGAAGAGATGTCACACCGAACACAAGTTCAGTATGGAGTACCGCAGGGCTCAGTGCTAGGACCGTTGCTTTTCACCCTGTACATGCTACCACTGGGAGATATTATTAGGAAGCATGGCGTTAATTTTCATTGTTATGCTGACGATACTCAGCTCTATATTTCTTCACGCCCTGACGAAACTTACCAATTCACAAGATTAACAGAATGCATAGC
>CM077179.1:1027792-1082792 GCA_039654105.1 Coreius guichenoti
TGAACCGGAGTTAGGCTTTAGATTCACGACAGAAATAGATACAAAGACAACAGTTGGCCATAAAAGGCCAGAGAGAGAATATTATATCAACAATATTATTTTATTACCTTTGCATACCTCTTTAATGGGATCATATTCATAGCCTTCTGTGCACTGCTGTGAATACAAAACAATCACTGTGTGAGAATCTTTTACACATGTATGAGCTGTAATAACAAAAAATCATATCTGTTATTTAGATGTATGAAGTTTTTTTCTGCCCTACCACCCCTGCTGGAAAAAAAACGCTAAAACCAGCCTAGGCTGGCTTAAGCTGGTGTTCAGCTGGTTTTAGCTGGTCTTTTAGCTGGTCTCCCCACCTGGTCAGCTAAAAAAAAGTGTCCAAACCCCTTCTAAAACCAGCCAACTAGTTTAGGCTGCTTTTAGCTGTTTTTTTCTTCAGCAGGGACATTTGATGCCATTTCCAGGGTTCGTACAGATACTGTGCAATGAAATACCAGGACTTTCAAGGACATTTCGAACACTACTCTTTGGTTTAGGACTACAATCAGAGATCGCACTTATCAAACAGTATCTTTATTATTTTTTAAAAACTCAAATTAAAGATATAAGGTATCCAAAAATTTATTTAATAATATATATATATATATATATATATTAAATACAAAGTTTATCATGGCTATTATTGTTCAATAAATAATATTTTATATGACAATGTTGGCGTACTTTGTATTGAGAAAAGGTCTGCTGGGGGTTTATCAGATGGGCTGCAGTGTTAATTTTTGCACGAAAAGATGTTTGTGTTTTTTCAAAAAAATGAAACACTAATTTCATATATATATTGTATTTAAATGAGTCAAGCACCTCTTTGTAAATATGGCTATTTTCAAGGGTTTTCCAGGACTTAAATCTCATACTTCAAGCACTTTAAGCACCTTGTACGAACACTGCATTTCTTTAATCGTTTAAAATTCCCTTATTTTGATGGCAAAATGTAATTCTAAATTGCAAAATTTTAACATTGTAATTTTTAACAGCAGAATTATTGCGGTTATCTCAAATAACTGTGATTAGATCAAATAAACACGATCAGGCGATTAATGGTCATGGTAATTTTGCCAAGTAAGACGTTCCTGGATCAACATTTACTCTTAACCCTATCTCACCCCTAAACCTAACCCTACCCGTAAATGATGGTCAGTGACACTGATGTAGAAGCACATAACCCTGGTTGTAAGCCTAAACTCTCAAATCTGATTGGTTGATTGGAATGTTGTACTTTGTGTATGATTAATTACTTATCGTCTATATGTAAATAATGCACTTGCCGTGTATGAAACAGGCTCTTCTGCCTCTTGAGAAACAGCACAAGCGACTGCTGTCATTAGCAAGAGGATTCCCAACATCATGCTGGCTCTACACGGGTTAAACAAACCAACACAACACTTCACACCTGCAGTTACATCATCAGCGCTGGACATGTGAGAACATTTCATTCTGCTTTCATTGGCTCAGCTCCAACAGAGCTCATGCGCTGCATACTTCTCTAGAAAGGTCTTTTAAAGTGCTACTGATAATGCATGCAATTACAAGCAGCCATAAAACACTTAAAACAATGCATTCAGAAATCAGTCGCCTATTGACTGTACGATAACTGCACTGAAATATGAATTCTGTTTTATGAATTCACTTCAAAACCAAAATGCATCACTTTTTAACACTAGTCACTTTTATTAAATGATGTTCTTATAAAACATAATGTTTGTCCAAAATAAAATGATCAAACAGAATTTTATCCCAGCTCATATAATAATTCATATTCATGATAACAGGCAACATGCAGTAAAACTCACCTGCCCTGCTGTAAGACGCGCTCAGTCCGGAGGATGATGAGGGTCTGATGTCTGGATCGGAATGCCACTGATGTTTGAGGAAGGCTTCGTGACGTCACGGCCTCTGCAGGAATGTGGGAGCAGTGCGCAGGTTGTTTCCCGCTGCAGGAGTTTGAGGAGTTTGTTGCTCGGGCTCAAGGAAGGGCAGGATGTGTCTGTGTCTCCCTCCACCGGCTGCTCAATAAACCCACTCATGCCAGGCATTGTGCTCAGATTTTAATAGGTTAGTTTGTAATGTCATATATTCGAGTCCATATTGTTTCAATGCATTAATCATAAATGTCCTCTAGGATCTGAGCAGCCACCCACATGAAAAAATACTACTTTTAGTATAGTACTAAAAATACTATACTAAAATTACTCTAGTTAATACGGTGTTTATACTGTAAAATATAGTGTTTTTGAACCAATATACTACAGTAAATTAACAAAGTGTAGTAAATACTATAATATACTACAATTTACTGTAGTGTGGTTCAAAAACACTATAGTATTTACTCGAGTAATTTTACTATAATATACTATAGTATGCCAAATACACTCCTTCAGGATTCAAACAAGTTTCGGAAAGTTTTTTAGACCACGAGATCAACAATGTCACTAAAGAAGTGTGTTTGTGGTGTGAGGGAAAGATCACCTTGTTCAGTTTCCCAAATAACCCAGCGTTAAGGGAACAGTGGATGCAGTTTGTGTTTCCGGAGTTCTGCAAGTGTGTGTGTTTGTTCCCGGTCATGAGTGGAAAAACTGCATCAAATGTGTGTGTTTTGTTGGCAATCGGCACATAAGTGCATACAATGTGAACAACACCAAATCAAACGTTATTCAGGGATAATGCCATGATGTGTGTGTGTGTGTGTGTGTGTGTGTGTCTCTTTAGCTCCGCCCACTGCACGCCTCCACGGACTCGGCTGTTTTCAGAAAGAATCAGTACAGCTTATCTGTCTTTTATAAATATGATAAAACTAAAGACTCTTGGGAGATATGAAGGATCAACACTACTCTATAGATACTCAAGATTAACATGAGACTGGCAGAAACTGTGTGTGTTATGACCCTTTAAACAACATATTTTACTATATTCATTCATTATTACATACATGTGCAATATTAGAATACAAAGATTCAGGCACCAAATATTGTGTCCTGCTTCATGGATTGTTGTGATGTGTTTTGACCCAACTTAAACTCTAAGCTGGGTCAAAACACATCACAACAATCCACAAAACAAGAAACCGAATCCAAAATGTAATCATATACACACAAGAGCTGCAGATTAGAGCCATAATCAAAGCTACAATAGCAGGAAACACAGGAAACGGAGCTCAGCTAATGAGAGCTCGCCGTGGCTGAATGAACACTCAGGTTACTTGAACATACAAACAGGACATGAAGCACAGGTGATGGAAATGAGGACGTGAGAACCATTCAGTGATCGGCTCGTACGGAAGGCTCACAGGTCTCAATGAGTCAAAACAAACACATAAGGCAGATTCCAATCAGAAGTGAGCATCCCTATGCCCTACTCACCCTTGAAGTGGGGACTTTGGAGGGAGCAGGGCACTTGTGTGTCATAATGAAGCTGTTTGGAACGCACTGCTGTTAATATGATATAAACAAATAAATGTACATTTATAATGAAGTGTGTGTGTTTCTGATCTGCTCTTAACTTTATAAGTTAAGCATTTAACATAAAGCATTAAAGGCACAATATGTAAGATTTTTGGATTAAAATATCCAATAACCACTAGAACAGTGTTCTATATTTTGTTGACTTGTGTCCTTGCATTATCCCAAATGTTTCCAAGAATGTTTAAATCCAGAGAAATCATCAATTTTAACCAGGACACGGCCCGTGCGTCGCCTATCAATGACATCATACCCGCATTACCCTCAATTTCCAGTTTTATTTTGTAGAAACCATGGAAACACCAAAGACGCTTTAATATATGATGTGTTTTATTAGACAGGTGAGCAACTGTTTGGATCATTCATGGACAGAAACTAATCATTGTTCTCCAGCTCAACACAGTTAGTCTTATTGTTTAAATCTGGTGTTCTTGATTTACCGCGAGTACCATGTTTTACCATGCCTAATATGATCTCGCTCACTGCAGTGTGAACAAGTGTCTCATAGTAGCGCCGAGCGAACGCACAGAGTAGCATTATAACATAACTTTAACACACTCAAATGTGTGTAATATGATAAAACAGCGCTGCGTTCCCTCACATACACATGAGCGGAAGAAGCAGAAGCGCTCGTCTGACAGAATAAAAGCTCCGCCCAATCAAGGAGTCAAGACACGCCTTTGTTTTGAATAAGCGACCTCTAGCGGCGGAAAATTACATATTGTGCCTTTAAGCACATTTTTTACCTATGAATCTTTTTTTAAAAACTAAATATTAAATACATGACGAAAATGTGTCTATATATCACAACAAAATAACTTGAATTATTCAGTTTATACGTTATTTCCAACTCTATCTAAATTTAAAATAAATTGTGGGGATTCGCCACCCTGGGTCACATGATCATAAATGATTAAATTACTTCCTTGAAGTGACCATCGCATGTTCCCTTCACTAATGGACTTGTGGAAGGGCCCTTCTTGAAGGGATTCAGTTGTTCACTTTCGTTTGGAACGCCCCTACAAATGGCGTCCCCTTCCCGAAGTGCCCTTCAAGGGTGCAAAAACACTGTTTGGAATGACTCACACACACCCGGAAACTACTCTCAACCAATCTCTACTCTGCCCAGGGCCGTAGGGTATCCGGGGTGCAGGCTGTTGCTGTGGGCCCTCCTTGGATGAAATCGTGCTCCAGGGAGAACATACTAAACCCGGGGGCCTCTAGAATCTTTCCCACTTTTCTCCCCTCTAGCGACAGCCCTGACTCCGCCCCCTCCCACCTCCTCCTGTATAACTGATAAGGTGGCAACCATCAGCAACCAGTTCTCTACCACAGGAGTTCCCAACCACGTTCCTGGAGCCCCTCCAACACTGCACGTTTTGCATGTCTCCTTTATCAAACAGGTCATCAGCTCATTAGTAGAGACTCAAGGACCTGAAATGGGTGTGTCAGACAAAAGAGACATGCAAAATTTGCAGTGTTGAAGGGGCTCCAGGAACGTGGTTGGGAACCCTTCCTCTACCACACTTAGGGTGCTTTCACACAGGCAGTTTAGTTCGAAACAGAGAATGGTTTGCATAAAAAATTGGTAATGTGAAAGCTGTCATGCGGACCCAAGACTACCTGTAGGAGGTTGTCTAATTTAGGATGGAATGGAACTGGGGGTAAATGTGAATGCAACTCGAACTCGGGTCCATACTGTTATTAAGTAAAATAACGTGCATGTGTTTTAGAAGTTTGCAAGTTACAGAAAGCCAACGTCATGCAACTCATGCAGCAGACCCCGGGTTCTCAACTCTGGCCCTCGAGGTCCTCTTTCCTGCAGAGTTTAGCTCCAACCCTGATCAAACACAACTGAACAAGCTAATCAATGTCTTCAGGATTACTAGAAACTTACAGACAGTTGAGTTTGATGACAGTTGATGAAGTGGATCTCGAGAGCCAGAGTTGAGAACCCCTGCAGTAGACGCTAGTGTCATTCTGTCTGTTGTGTATAATAGCACCAAATTAACCCAATATATTGACCATGTTATTTTCTATCATGCGGCGTGCACATTTGCCTCCTGCTCCGCTGGCTTAAAATGAACACATCAAGTGAGTGTGAAACGGCTTCAAGCTCCGCCTTGGTAGTCATCGGCTCCACTGTGGCCTCCTGCTCCGCCATCTTGAATCCCTGCTCTGCTAGACCTGGCTTTGTCTCCGGCTCAACATTGCCTCCCTGCTCCGCCTCTGTTCCCAGGTCCTTATGAACCTGGCCCTCCATCCACCCTCCTCCTGGACTCTTTGGGGGCTTCTCATTTCTTATTTGTGCATCCTCGCTTCCGTTCCTTGCGTCTCAGCTCCACCCCCTTAGGATGCGAGGGAAGGAGACACCTGTGCATCCTCAACCATGACTCCTCAGGAAGCTTCCTCACTCCTTGCCTTCTCGCGGTGCAATTAGAGAATTGAGATGTCCTTCAAGATGATCTTCGATCTGAATTCGATCTGTTTCCGGGTCACAGGCTGGAGAAGTGAAGAAATAAGGAAGCATTAATTTGGGTATTGAGAAGCACACCTTTTTTGTGGATTCAGACCCTTTGCTGTGGGACTCCAGTTTCTGGTCAGGTGCATTCTGTTTGCTTTAATTATCAGTTTAAATGTTTGTTAATTGTCAAATTGGGACAAGGCATAGATCAGGACTGCATTTTCAAAATGCTACCAATGGTCTCTAGGATCAACTCACAATATTTTTGGTAACCGCTGCCCAGGACAATGACTTTGAAGGCTTTTGAAGCTTTTCCACTGCATGGTACGGCTTGGCATGGCTCGGTACGGCTCACTTAAATAGTACCACCTCGGTTGAGGTTCCAAGCGAGCCGTACCGATACTAAAATGTGATGTATAAACACTGCAGATCACTGATTGGTCAGAGAGAATCGTCACTACCAGCGTCATTGGATTTGCGACACAAGACACCAAACCCGATAGAAACAAACTTCTTCGTCTTGCAGTGAAAAACATCCACATGCCAAGAATCAAGAACACCATTCCATCAATATGCTCCATCGCTCCTGTGTTGTGTGTTTCTTTGTGTTGCATTTACGATGATGTCACGGCAGTAGAGGCGGCGCAACTATAACGATCAGTCTATAATCCCACCCACTTTGTAGCGGTACTAAACAGTGGAAAAGCAAACCGAGTCAAAGTAAAGCGAGCCGAGTCGTACCACGCAGTGGAAAAGCACCATTTGATATGTCCCAGGACCACAGTGGCCTCAATCACTTTTAAACGGAAGAAGCTTGGCATGACCCAGAACCTTCCTAGAGTTGGCCATCCAGCCAAATTGAGCATCTGGGCAAGAAGGGATTTGAGTTTGAAGGAGAGGAAGAACCCAACAGGCACTGATGTTGGACGAGAAGGCCTGGCTCGCAGTCTCCGCTCTAATTCATCCCAAAGGTGTTCTATCCACACCAAACTCGCTCATCCATGTCTTTATGGACCGACGCTTTGTGCACTGGTGCGCAGTCATGTTGGGACAGGAAGAGGCCGTCCCCAAACTGTTCCCACAAAGTTGGGAGCATGAAATTGTCCAAAATGTCTTGGTATGCTGAAGCATTAAGAGTTCCTTTCACTGGAACTAAGGGGCCAAGCCCAACCCCTGAAACACAACCCCACCCCATAATCCCCCCTCCACCAAACTTTACACTTGACACAATGCAGTCAGGCAAGTCCCGTTCTCCTGGCAACCGCCAAACCCAGACTCGTCCATGGGATTGCCAGACAGAGAAGCGTGATTGGTCACTCCAGAGAACACGTCTCCACTGCTCTAGAGTCCAGTGGCGGCGTGCTTTACCCCACTGCATCCCACGCTTTGCATTGCACTTGGTGATGTAAGGCTTGGATGAGCTGCTCGGCCATGGAAACCCATTCCATGAAGCTCTCTACACACTGTTCTTGAGCTAATCTGAAGGCCACAGAAGTTTGGAGGTCTGTAGCTATTGACTGAGCTCCTGAGAGCGACCCATTCTTTCTCAAATGTTTGTAGAAGCGTCTGCATGCCTAGTGCTTGATTTATACACCTTAGGCCATGGAAGTGATTGAACACCTGAATTCAATGATCTGGAGTTGTGTCCCAATACTTTTGGCAATATAGTGTATAAATATTAATATTTGTGATTTAAACATTACTTGCAAAAAATGCCATCAGAATACACTGTTATTTTTGAATGCCCATCAGTATATTAAAGTGTTTTTTGTAACCAGATGGTTTAGTTAGCATGATTTTTTTCCCCCCTAAACCAGTTCAGCGGTCAATTCTAAACATTTCATTGGTCATGTCAATCACAGTGCTGATTGCCTAAAGCAAACACTAATCCTTAAACCCTAGCCTTCACTCTAACCTTAACCTTAATACAATCACGCCTGAATTTTAGGTTTTACACCGGTTATCTTGATTACATGAGAACAGCAGTGCAGCTCAACAATAACCATAGTCTCTTATGGAAGGTTATTGATTGGGACATTATTTGTGGATATGAATGACAGGCAATGGTGCATATATTACATATTTTTACTTGAATGACAGGCAATGAAAGGCAGACATTACAATCAAGTTATTAAAAGCTCAAACAAGAACTCCTGCATTGAGCAACTCTAAAATATTCAATAGACTCACACACTGCAACTACATTTAAACAGAGATTCAGTACATCTGTGCCGCTTCACTGACATTCACAGCAGTTTATACTTAGAAGAATCAGCCGTTTAAAATAATGATCAACATTTACCAAAACACACGTGAATTTCTGGAAAAGTGATAAATATGATAATATAAGGTTTAAATTATGATCAGATAGAAAATAATAAAAAGCAACAGTTAAAAAAAAAACAAAAAAAAAAACATGGGAATGTGGTCATGGAAATATTCAGGTAAATGTGAATTTTGATCTACACCAGTGTTATGTGAGCTTTCAAAAAGAAGTTATTTTGAATTAAGGTGCATTTCAAAAGTGCCCATAAAAACGAACAAGATGCACTAATGCTTGTAACAGACCCTTATGATTTATGACAGTGTCACTGTAACCTTTATTCACTTTATACAAACACCCATCAGCTGAAGGACTAGAAGAAGCTGGTCTTGAGTTTGATGGTGGGCGCCGCTTGCACACTGGGCTGAGGTTGTCTCGCCGCCGCCTTGGCTTTACTGTTGGCTTGTCTGGATCTGATGGCCGCCTCGAGTCGGGTCTTGAGTTCTGGTGCCGCCCCGATGACGGTCTTGAAGGCGACGGGGTACAGAGGGCCAATGTGCATCAGGTTCTGAAGGGCAAACTCATGCAGGCCTTTGGAGCTGCTGGAGGCCGCGGAGAAGCTCGTCTCGTCCAGCAGGTATGAGATGAGGGTCGGGACCAGCAGAGCCAGTAACTGAACTCCTGCGTGACACAGACCGGTGGAAGGAAAGAAGCTGGATCACAACTCGACATGAAGCTGCTCATTTTTGTACTTTCAATTGAATTTTTCTGTAGAAAAGGGTGTTAACAGACCTTTATCACACTTCATATCTCCGGTAAGTGAAGCGGTGTATCGCTACTTCCGGTCCCATCACAACGCAATCAAAACGAATGTCCGAATGCTCACGCCGGTGTGACTGCAGCGATCCGGTGCTCTGATTCTAAACAACGACACCCTTCTTTTAAAATAAAACGCAGGAGTATGTTCGCAGACCTATTTCCAAACTGAGGATGTTTAGATCTCATTATATCTCCAGCTAACCCGCCGCAGTCAGCGCTCGTCTCTCATTAACTGTTTTCTCTTACTGATCATATTTCATACCTGTTGAATTTACATTTTTAAATTAATTTGACTGATAAACACCTTTACGAAAATTAACCATGTTTTTTTTTTTTGTAGTAAAACCATGGTTAATTTTGGCGAGAGCAGTATTAGATGAATGAATGCGCGGTAGCGGTCTTAAAGAAATTTAATGATTTTAAACATTTGATTAATCTTAAACAGTAACGCGTTGACAGCACGAATATTAATTAAATGTGTGAATTGCATACAGTGAAATGATTGTCAATGAAAATGACAGAATAATGACTAGAATATTGAATACAGATGAATAAATATGTTGATTCTGATGTTATTCGTCAGGTCTCACACACACTCTTTAGACGAGCACCGACACCGTGTGCTGAAATAATCACGTGTGTTTACGAGCCTCGGCTTATGTTGGATTAAAAAAAACTACAAGTTCCTTTGAGTATGTAAAATCCTGTACACAGTAATTATCAGTTTATGCTCCTGTCTCTGCAAATGTCTGGATTTTGAAATCATCCTCCAGATGCTTATTTTAAGAGGCGTTTGTTCAACTTGGAGTTAACACATTGAAAATATACATAACCGGAAGAATCGACACACTGCTCCGACGCGCACTTCCTGTATTCAGTTCCGCTGTGATAAAGGCCCATATAGTGATCAAACCAAAATAATCGGCCCAGCGCTTACGGTTGTGTTCCTCTGCCATGGCAACAAGGCTCTCCAGCACTTTAACCCCTTCCTGTACGGCCTGTAGTTCAGCAGGCGAGGACGGTCGGTGGTGCTCGACGCTCTTCAGCTTCTCCACCAGCAGCGGAGCCAGCGCGTGAATGTAGGGCGCAGAGAGACTCCGGCAGGAGTTCTGGAACACCGACAGCAGCAGCTGATAACAGCGGGCCTGAGTCTGCACAAACACACACAAAAACAAGAAATATTCACCCTCTTTGGATTTTTTTTACATTTTAAAGTGCCCCTATTATGCTTTTTCGGATATTCCCTTTCATGTAGTGTGTGATATAGCAGCTGTTTCTGAATGTAAAAGCTCTGCAAAGTTTCAAAGTGCAGATAAATTGAGTTTTTGTCTTCTAAAAGAAAGAAGCGATTCTGAACTGAAACAAGTCGTCAGTAATTCAGTCTCACTGTGTAGGTTTGTAACTAATTTGCATAATGTCCACCTCTGGTCTTGATTGGCTGAACAGCGTCTCTTAGCCCCGCCCTCACACACTGTAGTGTCTCTGAGACTGGAAGAGTTTGGTTGGTGTTGTTCATGTGGAGAAGACGCTGTTTTCTGCTGAGATTGAGTCAAACCCACGCCATCGTTACTGTTCGTATCACTGTGTGTCAAGAGCTGAGATTCAGATATGATAAAGAGTGTTTGCTTTCTGACCAATCAGAGCAGAGCAGCTCTCAGAGAGGCGGGGTTTAGAGAGACTGAATCCTTGATGGAAGCGTTTCAGACATTGAGAGAAAAGAGCTGATGCTGCAGTCGATATTATGAGAAAAATACAGAGTTTTTTGAGCTTGGATGCGTGTAAACTTATTGTAGGAGACTCAAAACAACATCAGGAACCTTTAGAATAGCATAATAGATGCACAGGTAAATATGTGCTACTCATCAGTGCAAAAGTACTCTACAGTATTTAGTATTTAAGTTTATTGCCATATCAGCATCACTGGCTATTACATGGCAGATACATATTAAACATTTAACAACATAATTTCATAAATACAATATAATAAAAACAAACATTTTATAAAAAAAAATAATTAAGTACATGTACAAAATTAGTACAATTTTATAAAGATTCTTTAAATGTACTTGTGCTAAAAATTGTAAAAGATTTTCTGGATCCATAAATAAATCCTTAAAAGTTTCCTGATTAAAAGCGCTGTTTCATAACATTAAAAATTAAGCAGTCCAAAAGTATATGTTTTACAGACAACATGGTACTACAGTATTGACATTTTGGTGCTTCTTCACCCTTCAGTAAATGCCCATGAGTCAGTCTAGTGTGACCTATTCAAAGTACTCTACAGTGACACACTATTGCAGACACTTTAAGTAAATAAAGTAAATAAAGTTTCCAGTCTGTGTCCTTGTGTTAACTCACCCAGGGATCTTCAGAACCGAGTCCATGTCTGAATCGCTCAATGCAGCCGGTCTGCAGGACGGAGACGCCGATCAGCTCACTGCTGGCCGACAGCAGGAACAAGGTGACGGCCGTCAGCAGACTGACTTCATCCACAGCGGCGCCGCATGCGTCTGCAGGAGAGAGAGCGTCAGAAACAGCCAAGCCATCGGGACTACACACAGACACACGCTCGTCTCACCGGGCTGAGAGAACTCCAGTGTGTGTGTGTGAGTGTGAGTGTGTTTGTGAGTGAGTGTGTGTATGTACACAGACACACTCGTCTCACCGGGCTGTGAGAACTCCAGCACAGAGGCCAGGCTGCTCCGCACCAGAGCGCTCCACTGCGTCTGGCTCCTGGCCGCGCGCGAGCTCAGGATGGTTTTGATGGCCTGCAGAGCCGCAGACACCGGCGCAGGGACGGAGTGGTCGGACGTCTTCACCGCCGTCTCTCGCAGCACTCCAGTGATCAGGAAGAGCACCGTGGGCAGGATGGTCATGCTTCCTACAGCGGGAATACAACTAGACTTAGTTAAACTGGTTATCATACTTGATATGTTAAATCCTGAGGCCTCTAAATGATCAACATGGTCTGAAAAAACTGTTGCACACAATTTGATTGATAGTGTTTTATCAAGTAAAAGACTTTGTGTAATTGTACAAACGTCCTCCTTCAGCACATGCTTCACATGTCTTTAAATCTGCACTGATTTTTATCAAGTAAACGCAAAAATAACTTTGATATTGTTAGTAATATTTTAAGATGAACACTTACTGGACTGAAGTTTACTTGATCATCAGGCTTTTGAGGAAGGCTTATTAGTTCATCTGTCAATCACCATTGCATTATATGTTTTAAAACTACAGAGCTTTGATCATAAAACTAAACATTTAAATATCATCTTACCAAGACATATTACAGGCAGATATTGAGAGTGTTTGTCAGTGTGTGTGTGTGTGTGTGCGTGTGTGCGTGCGTGTGTGTACCTGCAGGTGAGCAGAGCGAGGGCAGCTCCGCGAGGGCTGTGACTGAGGCTGCCACCAGTCGGCTGCTGTCGTCACACAGGTGTTGAGGCGTTCGTCTGGTGCTCTCTTTGCTCTCTTCTTTCAGCTGAGGCAGGTGGCGCACCAGGATAAACACCAGCAGCTCCATCGCCGCAAACACCAGAGACTTTCCTGGAAGAAGCTCCCCAGTGTCGCCTCCTTCCCCGAGCATTGAGACACAATCCTCGCCTCCAGCGTCCTCCGCAGCTGACACAAAACACACACACGGTTATTTTCGTATATAAAATATTAGTTTTTTACGATCGCTATGACATTTTCAATACTTTTAACAAATTTCCTACATTCTTAACACAGTTAGCACAACATCAGTATGTGTAGGCTATACAATTAACACATTTCTTGTTGCTTTGACACAAAATGCATACAGTTAATACAAATTTAAAATACTTTAACTTCTTTTACACACAAGCTCAAAACAATGGATTTTTACTGCCAAATTTACAAATGCTTTAACACTGTATGTCAGAACAGATTACATCATGTTCTAAACCTACCATATAGGCTAAAGTCAAAGTGAACAGCTGTTTATATTGTGAATTGAAACACAAATATATCCCCTGTATTTTATTCCATTGCTACTGAG
The DNA here is from genome assembly GCA_039654105.1 of Coreius guichenoti. NCBI lineage: Eukaryota > Metazoa > Chordata > Actinopteri > Cypriniformes > Gobionidae > Coreius > Coreius guichenoti. The sequence goes on from CM077179.1 coordinate 1,040,881, forward strand.
AAACAGTTGATTGAAGTTACACAAATATATAAATCACAGCTAATTCCCTTCTAGGAAAACACACTTGAGGCTCTTTCAATTGCATGACAATATGGTATAAAAGAGGACCTCTTTGGGCTGATCTTGTGTGGAAAAGGAACAATATAGAGCGAAAGAAAGAAAGAAAGAAAGAAAGAAAGAAAGAAAGAAAGGAAGGGCCTGCACGAGGGAGAGGAAGATGAGTACAAGGACAAGGGAGAGGACAAGAGCAAGGAAGAGGAGTGGGACAAGGAAGAGGAGTGGGACAAGGGAGAGGAGTGGGACAAGGGAGAGGACAAGGGCAAGGAAGAGGAGTGGGACGAGGGCAAGGGAGAGGAGTGGGACGAGGGCAAGGGAGAGGAGTGGGACGAGGGCAAGGAAGAGGAGTCAGACGAGGACAAGGGAGAGGAGTGGGACGAGGGCAAGGGAGAGGAGTGGGACGAGGGCAAGGGAGAGGAGTGGGACGAGGAGTGGGACGAGGGCAAGGGAGAGGAGTGGGACGAGGGCAAGGGAGAGGAGTGGGACGAGGGCAAGGGAGAGGAGTTGGACGAGGACAAGGGAGAGGAGTGGGACGAGGGCAAGGAAGAGGAGTCGGACGAGGACAAGGGAGAGGAGTGGGACGAGGGCAAGGGAGAGGAGTGGGACAAGGACAAGGGAGAGGAGTGGGACGAGGGCAAGGGAGAGGAGTGGGACGAGGGCAAGGGAGAGGAGTGGGACGAGGGCAAGGGAGAGGAGTGGGACGAGGGCAAGGGAGAGGAGTGGGACGAGGGCAAGGGAGAGGAGTGGGACGAGGGCAAGGGAGAGGAGTGGGACGAGGACAAGGGAGAGGAGTGGGACGAGGACAAGGGAGAGGAGTGGGACGAGGACAAGGGAGAGGAGTGGGACGAGGACAAGGGAGAGGAGTGGGACGAGGGCAAGGGAGAGGAGTGGGACGAGGACAAGGGAGAGGAGTGGGACGAGGGCAAGGGAGAGGAGTGGGACGAGGACAAGGGAGAGGAGTGGGACGAGGGTTAGGAGTGGGACGAGGACAAGGGAGAGGAGTGGGACGAGGGCAAGGGAGAGAAGTGGGACGAGGGCAAGGGAGAGGAGTGGGACAAGGGCAAGAGAGAGGAGTGGGACGAGGGCAAGGGAGAGGAGTGGGACGAGGACAAGGGAGAGGAGTGGGACGAGGGCAAGGGAGAGGAGTGGGACGAGGACAAGGGAGAGGAGTGGGACGAGGACAAGGGAGAGGAGTGGGACGAGGACAAGGGAGAGGAGTGGGACGAGGGCAAGGGAGAGGAGTGGGACGAGGACAAGGGAGAGGAGTGGGACGAGGGCAAGGGAGAGGAGTGGGACGAGGACAAGGGAGGGACGAGGGCAAGGGAGAGGAGTGGGACGAGGGCAAGGGAGAGGAGTGGGACGAGGACAAGGGAGAGGAGTGGGACGAGGACAAGGGAGAGGAGTGGGACGAGGACAAGGGAGAGGAGTGGGACGAGGACAAGGGAGAGGAGTGGGACGAGGGCAAGGGAGAGGAGTGGGACGAGGGCAAGGGAGAGGAGTGGGACGAGGGCAAGGGAGAGGAGTGGGACGAGGGCAAGGGAGAGGAGTGGGACGAGGGCAAGGGAGAGGAGTGGGACGAGGACAAGGGAGAGGAGTGGGACGAGGGCAAGGGAGAGGAGTGGGACGAGGACAAGGGAGAGGAGTGGGACGAGGACAAGGGAGAGGAGTGGGACGAGGGCAAGGGAGAGGAGTGGGACGAGGGCAAGGGAGAGGAGTGGGACGAGGGCAAGGGAGAGGAGTGGGACGAGGGCAAGGGAGAGGAGTGGGACGAGGGCAAGGGAGAGGAGTGGGACGAGGACAAGGGAGAGGAGTGGGACGAGGACAAGGGAGAGGAGTGGGACGAGGGCAAGGGAGAGGAGTGGGACGAGGGCAAGGGAGAGGAGTGGGACGAGGACAAGGGAGAGGAGTGGGACGAGGGCAAGGAAGAGGAGTGGGACTAGGGCAAGGAAGAGGAGTGGGACTAGGGCAAGGAAGAGGAGTGGGACTAGGGCAAGGAAGAGGAGTGGGACTAGGGCAAGGAAGAGGAGTGGGACGAGGGCAAGGAACTCCCAACGTGCATTAACACTGAGCAACAGTTACGTTTCGTACTGCGATCGGCTGCTTTTCATGCCTTCAGTCAGCATTGCAAGTGCAAAAGACGTGTGCAATGGATTACTTCAAAGACTGTGTACAAGGTGAAACAGGTGTGACGCAGCCATGTGCACTTACCAGGCCGTCTCATGCTGATGTTTCTTTGCAGCCAAATTAACTGGAAATACTACATTTGGATTATCATAAACAAGGTCCGAAATTAACGGGGGCTTGGGGCAAAAATGCCACCAAAAAGTTTTATATATAAAAAAAAAAAAAAATGCCCCTGTATAAGTTATTGATTTAATCTTTATCGTATATGATATATAGTTAAAGCTGCAGTCCGTAACTTTTTGTGTTCAAGATTTACTGAATTTATATGAGTGAGTAAATCATGAACCCATTTTCCAAATCATGTTTTTGTCTTATCCTGAATCACTACGGTACACATATAAAAAGTGTTTATATTCTCAATATTTTAGTCCGGTTCGGGTAGCACCGCACCTGCGTGACTCGTCATGGACATAAACATAGAGAAGTAGCTCCAGCAACAATGTTCTTCCGCAACACGCATGCAGTTCTGTTTAAGCGCTAGAGCGCCAAAAGTTACGGATTGCAGCTTTAAGCAATATCACACAAGTAGACATACTCCTGTTGCTCCGAGTATTGGCATGATTGCAAATGTGATACTGATATTGTACAAAAGTCCAATAAACAAGTAACAATGTTTTAGCCACAATGCGGTCTGTTTTTGCTCTATTTCGTGAAAATAGTTTCAAACAAAGCCACACCAGAACCGTTGCGCATCTCCAAGCAACAGTGATTCCTGAATTAATCTGCGTTTTGAACGATTGAATGAATGACTTGCCGCCACCTACTGGCGTATTTATTTTCATATTTACACTTTGCATAGACTTTTTTTTTTTAAATATCAAACTTTTAAAGTTTAATTTTTACATATTTCTAAATTCAAAAACCTATATTTAAAACATTCATACAACATTATTTACCCATGAGCTGCATTAAACAGCGTGTAAATGTGGCTAAATACCACTTCAGATGGAGCTTCTGAGCCACTTCTGCAGTGCAAAGATGGATCTTTTGATGCTGATTTAATTTGATTGGTATCAGTCTGATTGTGTCTTATTGTTCTAACAATTAACTAGTATTTAACATTTAAAAAACAAATTTTCTATTTTAATTCAAGAAACTGACAAATGATGATGCATACATTTAATAATATTTATAAAAATAAAAAACATTATATAAAAAAAAAAAAAAAAAAAAAAGCTCTTATAAATGGTAAAAATGCCCCTGGAAATTAATTTAAATGGGCAAATATCACCGTAATGGGAAAGTTATTGATTAGAAAGTGCTCCTAAATTTTTGACTGTGCTCCCAAATTTTTATCTTCTCCTACAACACCTGCAAATACATGTGATCACATGGGACAATGTGGCATTCCACCATTCCCGTGCAGTCACAGCCTTGTTTGATGCTCATCCGAGGATGATGTCCCTTTTCCTTGCCCCTTACTCCCCTTTCCTCAACCCCATTAAGGAGTTTTTCTCAGCCTGGAGATTGAAGGTTTTTGACCATCGTCCACAGGACCAAATGTCCCTCCTGTATGCAATAAATGCTACATGCCAAGACATCACAGCTGAACACTGCCAGGGGTGGATAAGGCATGCCAAAAGATTCTTCCCAAGATGCCTTGCCAAAGAAGATATCAGGTGTGATGTGGATGAGAACGTAGCCAAATGCAGAAGACCGGGCAGATTAGAAGATGACTCTTCTTATTTTTTTCTTCTTCTGGTGATTTTTCTGTTTGTATATTTTGTATTTTCACATAATAAATGGCAGCTATATTGCATATTTTTGTTATCTTGCAGTAATGTCCTTTTGCAAATAAAGTCTTTACTGCAGCAATTCTGTGTCTTCTTTTTTTAATAAACCGTACATTCTATAAAGCTACTCTGAGATAGGTCATTAATTTTTTTGTATTGAATTTCTGCAGCAAAAGAAATAAAATGCATGCATTTACTAAACCCAACAAAACAAAATGTAGAGAGGCTTCAAAAGAAACTGCAGTGCAAAACACAATCTGTGATCAATACAATATTTTGTCTATTGTATAAGGGCAGACCTTACACATAAAATAATGCAGTTTCTGTAATTCCATCTGATGTTAGTGTTTTTATGACATTGTGCTATGATTGACTAAATGTTCCTGTTGGAAGAGAACATGTGTTAGTGTTTTGGAAAATTATTTGATTTTGAGACATGTTTGCAGTGTTTTGGTAGACAGTGTATTGTGTTAGTGTATTATTGTATTTTGAAAATTAGAGTTGGAGTTTAGTTTACAACGTGTAATTTTGAGAATGAAATTAACTGTTTTGCCAATTGTGTGTTGTAGGTGCGTTAAGAGTTTAGGAAAATTGTTAAAAGTATTGAAAAAATTGTCATAGCGATCGTCAAAAAACTGTAAATGCAACCGGGAGACTGAGAATGAAGTGGACTTGAGATGCATTTTCAAATGTTTAACTGTTCATGACTTGAAATTCCATCTTCAAAATGCAACACTCATGGCGTGAGATGCTGAAAACGTCAAGACGCAACCTAATGGCCTATCAAAGTATCAGGCAACAGATTAGGAGATTCTTATTTTCTTCAGATGACCTGGTTTGGTTGTCCTGCAGGTTAAGAAGCAACGTTCAGAACACATGAATGTGATGTGCACTCACTCCTGCTGCTCCTGATGTGCTCCAGGTGCTCTTGGGCGGCACGGATGGTCTTCTGCACGACTGTCGTCACCTGTAACTGCATGCTCTGCGGGTCACGTGTTAACAACAGCCGGTGAAGCACGTTCAGCAGCTCCACAGCCAGCAACTACACCAAGGTACAAAACAGAATGACAAACACTTCACATCCTGTAAGTTTCATCACTAAATTCAGTCAGTAAATGTGTGTTTGTGTCTCTTTAATGCTGCAGATGTTGACCTGGTCCTCTGCGATGTGTGTCCGAGCGCTCGGCGAGTCCATCAGCGTCCAGAGAGCGTGCAGACATGACATGACATCCTCGATGGGCTCCTCGGCCCGAGGGAAACACAGGAACTCAATGCTGATGCCTGAAACGATGTGACAGAACGGCGCATTACAAACTGGGGGGGAGAAAAAGTCCAAATGCATCTGGCAGATAATTTACCCAGAAGAAGGTGCAATCTGTCTTTCACGAGGTCATCTGTGTTTTTGCCGGCCGTAGGAGCCACTGCAGGTCCACTCTTGCTCTCAGGCGAGTCTTCAGCCGTGCCGAAACCTGTACTACTGAGCCACAGGGCCTCGGCGTGCAGAACGGACGCCCATGAATTACGGTAGTGAAGCCGTGCGGTGTCTATCGTCTCAGGAGTGTAGAACGCCCCTCCTGATGAACCAATGATCAAGAGAATACAGTGTTATTATGGGTTTCCATTGGGCAAGTACAACAATAAAGGCCATTCACACCAAGGACGATAACAATAAAGAGAGTTTTAAAATCGTTTAAATGATTTTATAACAATAACAGCACAGAGGAACAATATCGTTGGAATCACTTTCATGTTCGTCCAGCTGATGAACACTAAAAACACTGACAGCCAATCAGAATCCATCCTGCTTTAAAGAGCTTGAGCATTTAAAGTGGCAGACGACAAAACTGCAGCGCTCATAATAGACAGAAGGATATTGTCCGCTGGTGTGAATGCCAATATAGTTATCTTTATAGTTCTCGATGTGAACGGGCCTTAATTCAATTTGTCCTCCATGGTAGTTCATGACGTATTGACGAACGCGGAAGCGCAGAGGATAGAGCAAAACAAAACACCGCTCACGAATTAAAGGGGCAGTTATTATGATTTGACTTGTTTAACTTTAGTGAGTGTGTAATGTTGCTGTTTGAGCATAAACAACATCTGCAAAGTTTGACGCTCAAACTTCAAAGCAAAGGGAGATATTTTGTTTTACAGAAATCTCTTTTTAAGGACTACAACAAACGGCTGGTAGGGACTACAACGAGCTTCTTCAAGGGTTAGTGACATCACTAACCCTAAAATTGTCATGTCATAAAGCAAGATGACAACATAAGTTATAACCGTAATTAAACTAAACTATCCCTGTTCTCTCTTCATGCAGCAGATATTCTCTGGCTCATCTCACAACAGTTCCCACACCAGCGGTTTATAGATTATCATGACAGAACATGCTAATCAATGACTTGAAGATAGTTAACTCATAAATTCGTCAACTATCCATTCAGAAACGTCCTGTCTCATTCTACATGTTGTCTCTTCTTCTTGAGTCTCTCCATCATTGTCCGACTCCGGATTGAACATAAAAGGCTAAACAGTTTCTGACATTTTCAGTGTGTCTGCGTGAGGTAATCGGAGCTGCAAACACGAGCTCTTGAAGCTCCGCCCTCTTCCTGAAAGGAGGCGAGGAGCAGCAGCTCATCTGCATTTAAAGGGACACACAAAAACGGCATGTTTTTGCTCACCCCCAAAAAGTGACAATTTTAACAATTCTATAAACCATGATCTGTGGGGTATTTTGAGCTGAAACTTCACACACACACTCTGGGGACATCAGAGACTTATATTACATCTTGTAAAAAGGGGCATTATAGGACCGCTTTAAAGAGAAATGTGGGAGGAGCTTGAGTTTGTTGTTTGAGCCGCGAGAGGCGTCGACTCTCACCTGAGCTAACGCTACTCCTACATCCTACGTCAGGCGTCGGGTCAGAGGTCAGTCTTCCGCCGGAACTAGACTCATGTAGGGCTGTTACCGGAAGCCAGTGATTATAGTTTATAAAGTTATAAATATGGATATTTTTCTTCAGAAGGCCTTTATTAACCCCTGGAGCTGTATGGGTTACTTTTATGATGGATAGATGCACTTTTTTGGGCTTCAAAATCTCATCCCCATTCACCCCCATTATAAAGCTTGGAAGAGACAGGATATTTAGGGCCCGAGCACCGATGGTGTGAGGACCCTATTGGAATTGCTCAGCCTATTATTCTTCTTCTCCCAAATGAATTGCATTTTTGATGGCCTAAACATGCTCGAAAACTCATGAAACTTTGCACACGCGTCAAAAGTGGTGAAAATTTACGTCTGATATGAGTTTCAGAATTAGGCGTGGCAAAATGGCTCGATAGCGCCACCTACAACATTTCAACGTAGTGCCCCTCCCACTACGTTTCACGTACAGGTATGAAATTCGGTACACACATGTAACAGCCCAATACCTACAAAAAAGTCTCCTAGTACGAAATCTGAAAACCAACAGGAAGTGAGATATTTTGAATTTTCTTTGCAAAATTGTTGCAAATTTTGCCATTTCCAGACGTTGTACTTTAACGAACTCCTCCTAGAGATTTAATCAGATCAACATCATATTTGCACAGTCTAATCTAAAGGCCTTTGTGACGTTAAATTGTGAAGATCTTGAGTTTTCGCTGAAGGGCGTGTCCGTGGCGGCCTGACAAATTTCGATGTTTCGCCATGAAACAGGAAGTTGTTGTAACTCGGACATACGATTTCCGATCTGCCCCAAACTTCACGTGTTTTATTAGAGTCCTGGCCTGAACACATCTACATGGCAATATTCAGTTACAGGCATAGCGCCACCTGCTGGCAACAGGAAAGACCATGTTTTACACTGTGATGAGTATCCTCATTGAGATTTAACCAGAACAACATCATGTTTGGTCAGTCTAATCTTAAGGCCTTGGTGATGTTAAATTGTGAAGATCTTGAGTTTTCGCTGAAGGGCGTGTCCGTGGCGGCCTGTCAAAGTCTGATGTTTGGCCATGACACAGGAAGTTGTTATAACTCAGGCATACAATGTCCGATACGCCCCAAACTTCACATGTTTGATAAGAGTCTTGGCCTGAAGACATCTACATGGCAATATTCAGTATAGTCATAGCGCCACCTGCTGGCAACAGGAAATGGCATGCTTTACACTGTAATTCACTCCCAGAAACACATTTAAATATGCCATCATGTCCCAAACATGCTAGAAACACATTAAATCAAGCAAAACTTAGCTAAGGGCTAATGTATGCAATTTACGCCACAAAACAGGAAGTTGTTGTAACTCAGGCATACAGTGTCAGTTTATGATTTTATGATAAATGATTTATCCATGCACATCAGAATAACTTCCCCTCCCTCTTGCAGCAACATCTCTTCTCTGACGACGAGGGCGGGGCAACCTGTCACTCACATGAGATCCACCAATAGCAAACCACAACCATCCAATCAATTCTCCACGGACAAAATCAAGCCCCGCCCTACATTTGTTCTTGTTTGAGAAGCGTTTCATTGGGATATACGGCACAATAGGGAAGAAAAGACCAGCGCAACACCCTTTGATGCCGACTTTAAGACTACTTATGTTGTTAAATTTGATGATAGGCCTGATGGTTGGTTTTACCTTCAGGTGGCAGCTGACTGGAGAACTCAGCAGGAAGAGTAAGCAGCGCATAGTCTCTCAGCACCGCCAGCCACAGGCGGCTCAGAGACGGCAACTCCGGCTGAACCAAAGTCATCAGGCTATCTGGAGGAAGAACGTCTCCTTCATCTCCCGCCTCCTCATCCTCACCCTGAGGTGGAGGCGCCGGCCTGGACTGAGACTCCTTCTTTATGTTCATAGCCACCACAAACACCTGAAACCAGAGAGAAATGATGCTAATAACGTTGGAAGGATGTTTGATACTAGAGTGTCTTTGTAAACGTGGCTGCTGAAGGGCTGTAAGTGTTTTGCTCTGTTGTACAGACGTACCTCGGCCCATGCTTTCAGGACAGCCAGCTTCTCCATAGTCGTGGCGCTCTCACTGTACAGTTGGCTGGAGGAGCCTTTGCCAGCCTGAACCTTGTCCAGAGAGGAAACCAGCAGGGTGTGGACGCGCCGCAGGTCATTCAGGTCACTGACGACACCACTGCCTATCCACGCACTGCACACCTGAACACCGATAACAGAGGAGCGAGGTCAAACACTGAAGAATGCTCACAAACAGGCATTTCTAGGTCATGAAAATGCAGTAAAATATAAGTCAAGACACTTCAGGTGAAAAGTGTAAAACAGTTAACTATTAGATATCACCATGGTTCACCAGATGATTCATCACGGTAAAATAAGGCAACTGTATGGAAGCTTGATTACGTCATGGAATAAAAAAACAAAAAAGGTAATTGTGAATTTTATCTTGCAATTCGGACTTCATACTTCACACAGGGTTTCTGCAGGTTTAATGAAGGTACATTTAAGACCTGTTTAAGACCATTTAAAGAATGTAAGGAATAAATTGAAGGGAACATAACATGTCAATATGTTCTCTAAATGTAAATGAGTTGTATTAGCAAAACTTCAAAGTTAGAAAACACAATTTCCAACAGATCTCCATAACTTTTTAACTCATTTTACAAAAAAAATAGCTTAAAGTTTGAGATAAGAAATCTTGTGAAAGTGGTTTTATGATTAAAAGAAGAACAAATATCTGCCAGTGGGTTCATAAAAATCGAGTTAATTGAGTTTTATTTCTCAGAAACCAAGACTTAATTTCTTAATTTTGTATCTCAAGTAAATGTATCTTGATTTAAGGATGTTTAGATATTTTTTGCAGTTAAATTTAGGGCCCTATGAAATGTATTTTATTAATTTATTTTTTGTTTTATAGTTTATTCTGTTTTAATTTTTCTGGGCTCTGTTTTAATGGTTAAATTAAATTTTATTAATCAAAAAGTATGTCTAATTAATTGAAATCATGAAACAGACAATTTAACAGCAATTTATTAAACGTTTAACAAAAAATAAATTTTTTAGGGCCCTATGAAATAGGTTTTATTTTTTCTCAAATTCCGTCTTTTCCTTTAATTACATTTTTATGAATGGATTCTGCGGTTCCGTCAATGTTTTTTGCATTGCAGAAATCACAGGGCCCTAATTTAATGCCATGATATTGAATTTAAGACTTTCTGCTCCAATTTAAGACATTTCTAAGGCCTTAAATTGTGGAAGGTCAAATTAAGACTTTTTAAGACCCACGGAAACCCTGCTCATAACTGTGAGAAAAAAAAAAACTAATGAAAAGTCACAATTACCAACTTTTCTATGGTGGAAAAGAGCTTCCAAACATTTGTTTTGTATTACATGTTTTCTGAAATGTTATGTGTAAATGCAAATGAGGCACTATTTTATATACATTTCCAAAATAGAAAGAGGGAATTTTGGATTCTCTTTTTATAAATCAGAAAATACTGTCAACATACAGAAAGCATCATTTTCAACATGTTTTTAGGAGTAAATATAAATCAGGCGAATGATATATGAACAAACCTTATATACCTTATACCTAGAATATAGATATGAATGAAACCGTAAAGTTTAGTGTGTGTGAAGCTGCTGAAGTGGAGATTTCTGACTCAAACTCACTGCCTTTAAAGATCTACGTATGCAAATAGATAAAGTGCAATAAAATAAACAGTTAATTGTGTATTTTGGACTAGTCTGAAAGAAGATATTATCGAAGTGAAATAGTTGACCAGTGCATGAAAAACAATGTTTTTGCCTGTAGTGTATTGAATTAATATGAGAAGTTCAGAAAAATCAGAACCACTCGTTTCCCATCAGCGGGAACTGTAATAACTGGTTTATCCCTTTGTTTATTTATTTATGAGAGCAAAATTATGGAAGAATATATTAATAGTGCAAATAAGATTCAAGGAAGGGGAAGAGTGGAAAATAATTATGTTCAAAAATATAATTTGTTCAAAGGTCAAAGTTATGTTTTATAACTTCATATTTGCTTTAGTCAGTCATTGAAAGTCCAGGCAGTTTATCTGAAACGCTCTTTCTTCAGGCACTGATTTCATGGTTCTGTCTTGTTCTGAAATGCAGTGATTGAGTTCTGAAAGCCCCTCCTCCTGGAAAGCCCCGAGTGCTCTGATTGGCCGGCAGACCCAGTGCGTTGTCAAGCGTGTCAGAAATGTAACACTCCTTACGATAATCGTGAGTTTCGCATCCAAACACACAGTTTCCACGGCATGATGACAACACTACAATTCACTGAAGCCTCGCCTTTCTTTCTTTGCGAAGGCCTTAGGGTGGCATTATGCTAACATGAATGTGAAAGTAATATCTGGACCAGGTCTAGATCAGTGTTCTCTGTTAGATAGAATAAATCCCTTTGTGCTAGACTGTGAGTTTTGTAACTTTGCACATTTAAAGGGGTCATGAACTGGCTTTTTTTTTTTTTTTTTTTTTTATACTGTTGTCTGAGGTCAACTAATGACGTTCGCGTGGTTTTTACATTCAAAAACATCATAATTAATAAGTAATAGGCTATTTTCTACCCTAGTTTTGAGCCTCTCTCCGATTTTTATGGGCGTGCCGCACTGAAGACTTGGAAGTAAACGCCCACTGCTATGATTGGATAAGCTTTGCATATTATAATGAGCTTCGGCTCCCTTATACGTGAGGAATTGTTTTGAAAGCGTGTGGGAAAACGGCAACCGGAATGATTCGCCCACAGGGCTGCAAAATGTCTTTATCAAACAAACACAATGATTTATCTCTCATCCACCCGGCCCGCCCGATCGGTGGATATAACTGCGAACCCTGGCCCATAACGTTACATGTCCGAGTCTGATCCCGAATCGCAGCACAATGAACCAACAACACCTCAAATAAAGGATTCTCCAGCCTGTGACAGCGTGCTAATGTTCAGTCAGACACGTACACATAATCAGTAGATATCAAACGATCTGTAACAATACAATACTATCACATATAAAAAACACGTTTTACTCACATTAGTGTGTTGCTTCATTCATTCATGTAATCTCATCCTGTCTGCAAATCCAGTCTCTTGTTTACAAACGAATCCGTAGTGAAATGAAGGAACAAACGCTCAATGTCTTCCCCACGTGAGCTGGATATTCATTAAAAATAAAGTTCATCCATGCATTCATAATATTGGAATCCGAATGAAGCTTATGCAGCACATTTATTGCTTGGAAGTTCAATCCGGTGTTATTTATCTATAACATGCCATGCACAAATCAGTGGGCGGGGCTACAGAATCAGGCGTTCGTCTTCTTCTGTTGAGGCGGTGTTTCACCACACGCTGACGTCACAGGGAGGCACATTCTCAGATCGAGCGTTTGGGCCTGGGGTCAATAAAAGCTTTTCCTTTGACTAACAAGGAAGTTTTCAGCTCCGAAACTTACAGGATATTCTTATATCACGATGAACTTTTATATATCAAAGGCTGAATGAAAAGTTGGTTTCTCAATTCATGACCCCTTTAATACATGCACAAACAGGTATTTTACACACTAAAGGAGAAGGAAAAGATTAAAAAGCATTAATTAAGACTAGCTTTGGTTCACCTGGCAGGCTTTGGCGGTGATGTCTGAGGGTGTATCTGGGGAAAAGGCTGGTCGGAGCGCAGCACCAACCTGTGGATGAAATAAACAACATTAGACAAATTAAAATATGTACACAATGCAAGGCTGAATCAGACAATCAAAACATCAGGACATGGGTGTAAGAGCCATGTGTTTTTTGTTTCTTATTTAACAATTGCTGAATACACAATTATTTATATAAGTACGAGTAAATAATTTAATGTGTAATATAATATTTCACATATTGACGATGACGTAATTTCCGGCAATGACCAACGGTTGAAGGTCCAAATCAATGCAGTTTCAGAGGAAGGGCTTCAGAGGCTCTGCACGATCCCAGACGAGGAATAGGGTCTTATCTAGACAAACCATCGGCCATTTTCAACAAAAATAAACATTAATATACTTTTTAACCTCAAATGCTCGACTTCGGTGTTGTTCTTCACGGCGTATGACGTCATCACGTGGGAAAGGTCACGTCATGTAGGTGGAAGTACCGACCCAGTGTTAAAACGAACGTGCAAAGACTAAATCAAACGGCCTTTACAAAAATAAAGGTAAAACAACGATGTCGGACAATTTTAAAGTTGGAGGAGAACATGAGATGGAGTTTTTCGGCACTGGGTCGGCACTTCCACCTACGTCACGCTGACCTTTCCGACGTGATGACGTCATACGCCGTGAAGAAGAACAACACCGAAGTCACGCATTTGAGGTTAAAAAGTATATAAATGTTTATTTTTGTTGCAAATGTCCGATGGTTTGTCTAGATAAGACCCTATTCCTCTGGGATCGTGCAGAGCCTCTGAAGCCCTTCCTCTGAAACTGCATTGATTTGGACCTTCAACCGTTGGTCCCCATTGAAGTCCATTATGTGGAGAAAAATCCTGGAATGTTTTCCTCAAAAAACTTAATTTCTTTTCGACTGAAGAAAGAAAGACATGAACATCTTGGATGAGATGGGGGTGAGTAAATTATCAGAAAATGTTCATTTTGAAGTCAACTAATCCTTTAACTGCATAATAGCTCCACATTTTGGATTTTTACCGCAGTGTGTGAACTGAGTTGTTTCAGTTGTTTTGATGTCTCCTCGAGGGGCTGCGCGAGCCTCAACAGCACAACCTTGATAACATCAGTACATTATACATTATATATTATTATCCACTATCAATCGCCATTTACACTAAATGTAACACCTTTTGGTGATTCCCTAGTTATTTTATTGTTGTTATTGACGTTTTAAATCACCTTATAACCTTAAAAAAAATCCACTTGTCCCAGAAAAGCAGACAATCTTTAATGTCCTGCCCTGTGATCCCAGCGATCGTTTAAAGTAAAGACGCAACTTTTTATACAATTTGTTATTCGTACACTGATCAAATGCATTTTGCCATTTGTTGATGTCAGGCTGCTTGAACTGAACTGAAATGTGTTCCTATGTGCTGAAACGCATGTTTGGGTCTTAATGTGATTTCTCAATGTGACTACCAGTGCTTGAACGTGTCATGTGATCAATGAATGAACTAACATTGGCCTGATACTGCTCCAGGATCACATGACCAGGGAACTCGGGCTCCGGCACCGCTGCAAACTTCTTAATGATGTCCTCGAGAGCCTGCAGACCGGCCATGCGCAGCTGGTGGCTGTGGTCCGTCGCAGCCATGAACGCCATGCGGACCAGATCACACAAGTGCAGCACAAGGAAGTCGCCTGTGGAGGAAACAACACATTCATTTCCTACATTACTTCAATTCACGTCAAGTAGAACCAAATCCTAATCGACAAAGTTCAACCAAAAATACAAAAGGCCGCAATATACTTCAAGCGTAGATTCATTTCAAACTAAATCAGGCCAAAACAAAGTTCGTTTCTGGAGTTTGAAACAGCTTGTCAAAGTGATCTTTCTACAAAAGGCTTGTTAAACACCTCTGACCTCCCATTGGTCCGTGTGGTGATGATGTAATAGGTGGGTGTGGCTTCTCTGAGGTGTAAATCTTCATTTGTTCTGTTCAGTCGGTCGAGGTCAGACGTGAGTAAAAACATGAACACACTGAGAGCCGCTTTATAGCAGAAACTGAAGCTGTGATTGTAATTGACACTGTTGTTCATGTTTAATACGGTAAAGCTGCTGCTTTAAAGCGATCTACTGTATAAAGTGTGTATAAATAACGTGACGTGACTGGAGATCTGAATCTCAGAGAGCAAACAGATCCACATCACTATGATCAGATGCTCTCTCACCGCTGTGGTTTTTGTTCTTAGTATGAGAGTATATCGAACCATAAGACGTTTACCTTCAGGGTTCTTGGTCTTGGCAACGCGTGCAGCTGCCAGGTCAAAGTGGGCCTTGTCTGCATTTTCACACAGATGAATGATCCGGCACAGACAGTCGGCAGCAAACACCCGCGTGACCCAGCGCGGCGCCACGGACGGTTTGGATTTGTCATCCTGACCCAGTGATGTGAACATGATGTCATCGTCCATCTCATCCTTCTTCTCAGAGTCATCTTCCTCTTCCTTCCTTCTGCCGTGAGACGCAACAGTCCCACCGACCTCTGCAACAGAAACACTATGAGAAGGACGGAGTCTATACGCTGGGTTAAAGGGGTCATGAATTGAGAAATCAACTTTTTATTCAGCCTTTGATATATAAAAGTTCATCGTGATATAAGAATATCCTGTAAGTTTCGGAGCTGAAAACTTCCTTGTTAGTCAAAGAGAAGCTTTTATTGACACCAGGCCCAGCAAACGCTCGATCTCAGAATGTGCCAACCCTTGACGTCAGCGTGTGGTGAAACACCGCCTCAACAGAAGAATAAGTACGCCTGATTCTGTAGCCCCGCCCACCGACTCGTGGAGCTAAACGGATCGCGCTACCGAGCAATAAACATGCCGAAGATAGCAAGATATTGCGCTGTGCCTGGTTGTGGAAGAACACAGTCGCTGCATAAGCTTCCTCTGGATTCTAATATTAGGAATGTGTGGTTGAACTTTATTTTTAATGAAGATCCAGCTCACGTGCGTAAGACATTGCACGTTTGTTCACTTCATTTCACCGCGGAATCGCTTGTAAACAAGACACAGGTCGAGACTGGATTTGCAGACATATTGAGATTAAAACACAATGCTGTGCCTCTATATTGGATCCGACAGGAATGGTGCAACACACTTATGTGAGTAAAACATGTTTTTTATATGTGATAGTATTGCATTGTTACAGATCGTTTGATATCTACTGATTATGTGTACGTGTCTAATCAGTCACAGAAGGGTCCAACTATGAAGGATGTAGCTTGTCAAACAGACACACTCGGGATCAGACTCTGGGACGAACATGTATGGGCGAATCATTCTGGTTGCCTTTTTTCCACATTGGACGTTTTCAAAACAATTCCCGACGTGTACTGACGGGGGAGTCGAAACTAATTATAATATGCAAAACTGTTATCCAATCATAGCAGTGGGCGTTTACTTCCAAGTCTTCAGTGCGGCACGCCCATAAAAACCGAGCGTTCCAGGAGAGAGGCTCAAAACTAGGGTAGAAAAGAGCCTATTACTTATTCATTATGATGTTTTTGAAATGTAAAACCACGCAAACCTAATAAGTTGACCTCAGACAACAGTATAAAAAAAAAATTAAAAAAGCCAGTTCAAAAAAAAAAAAAAAATTAACTAATTAATTTTTAATTAACAGTTAATTAATTAATTAATTAATTAACACTTAAACAAAGCCAGCCAATTCACAATGAAATACAAACATACACTATATTGCCAAAAGTATTGGGACGCCCCTCCAAATCACTGAATTCAGGTGTTCAATCACTTCATGGCCACAGGTGTATAAATCAAGCACTAGGCATGCAGACGCTTCTACAAACATTTGTGAAAGAATGGGTCGCTCTCAGGAGCTCAGTGAACTCAAGCGTGGTACCGTGATAGGTTGCCACCTGTGCAATAAGTCCATTCCTGAAATTTCCTCACTGCTAAATATTCCACGCTCAACTGTTAGTGGGATTATAACAAAGTGGAAGCAATTGGGAACAACAGCAACTCAGCCACGAAGTGATAGGCCACGTACAATCACAGAGCGGGGTCAGCGCATGCTGAGGGTCACAGTGCGCAGAAGACGCCAACTTTCTGCAGAGTCAATAGCTACAGACCTCCAAACTTCTGTGGCCTTCAGATGAGCTCAAGAACAGTGTGTAGAGAGCTTCATGGAATGGGTTTCTATGGCCGAGCAGCTCATCCAAGCCTTACATCACCAAGTGCAATGGAAAGCGTGGGATGCAGTGGGGTAAAGCACGCCGCCACTGGACTCTAGAGCAGTGGAGACGTGTTCTCTGGAGTGACCAATCACGCTTCTCTGTCTGGCAATCCCATGGACGAGTCTGGGTTTGGCGGTTGCCAGGAGAACGGTACTTGCCTGACTGCATTGTGCCAAGTGTAAAGTTTGGTGGAGGGGGGATTATGGTGTGGGTTGTTTTTCAGGGGTTGGGCTTGGCCCCTTAGTTTCAGTGAAAGGAACTCTTAATGCTTCAGCATACCAAGATATTTTGGACAATTTCATGCTCCCAACTTTGTGGGAACAGTTTGGGGACGGCCTCTTCCTGTCCCAACATGACTGCGCACCAGTGCACAAAGCAAGGTCCATAAAGACATGGATGAGTGAGTTTGGTGTGGAGGAACTTGACTGGCCTGCACAGAGTCCTGACCTCAACCCGATAGAACACCTTTGGGATGAATTAGAGCGGAGACTGCGAGCCAGACCTTCTCGTCCAACATCAGTGCCTGACCTCACAAATGCGCTTCTAGAAGAATGGTCAAAAATTCCCATAAACACACTCCTAAACCTTGTGGAAAGCCTTCCCAGAAGAGTTGAAGCTGTTATATCTGCAAAGGGTGGGTTAACTCCATATTAAACCCTACGGATTAAGAATGGGATGTCATTAAAGTTCATGTGCATGTAAAGGCAGACGTCCCAAAACTTTTGGCAATATAGTGTATGTCAGTGGGTTGGGTTAGGGTTAGAGACACACCGCGAGGAGGGTGAAGGAGAAATCATGCTTTCTGCAGTTAAAAATCATGCATGCTCATATGACGATTTCAATTAAATCGCACCGCACTAGTCCATAAAAGTTACCTTATATTACTCAGTACTTTCTTGGGTAATTACACTGTAAGTCCATGTACTGTGCAATAAAGTGCAACCATGATAATGATGATTATTATTATTAACAATATTTTGTGTGTGACTCAAGTTGTTTTTTTAAGTGCTTTGTTGCAGGATGCTTGATAGATATGGCAGAATGACAAGAAAAGTTCAGAAAACTTATTTCTAGAGGTCAACCAATATTGATATTGTGATGGCCGATACCGATATCTTAGAGAGCAGAGTGGCCGATATAAATGATATTACACAAATTAAAACACATAACATGCATAACAATTGGTGAAATTCAATTAAGACTTACATATTTACTAAATTAGAAATAATTAATTGAATAATTAATCAATATGAAAAAAGACTAATTGAAAAATAAATCTGTAAAATGAACATTTATTTTTGATTGTGTAATCCTATTATAGTATATTCACAAATATAGAAAGAGTTAAAAGCATGACTAAAAAGGAAGTAAACTAAGCAAGTCTGGTAAACAATGGGAATCATATTTTCTAAAAATATAGATAATGTAATGCTAATTTTACTTGCAGTGAATATGAATATGACAGAGGCAAACTGGATATAGCACAGCATAGTTTGAAATGCTCAGATGCTAACGTTCTTATCTATGTCAAAATAAAAGTCCCATTACAGTCAAAATAAAAGCTGCTTCCGACACTAATCAACACTAAACTGACTTGAGCTGAATAATGACACTATTGCCTTTTTTTAAAGCTACTTTTCAGAAAAACTTGTTAATGCTGTCAAAATAAAAGCCGATTACTTATCGGCTGATGTGATCATTTAAAAATGCCAAACATTAGCCGATATATCAGTCTTGGCGACTGTAGTTGTTACAGTGAAAAACATCAGCAATGTCTTACAGACATGATTTAGTGAAAACCAGTCTAAAGTTCTAGGTTAAGTAGTCCAAAATTGACGTCTGGATAAAAACATCCTTATGGAAGCTGGAAGCCTGCCCATATTTCAGACATTTTCTGGTTATTCTACCCTTCAGAATCTTAGAGGAATGCAATATTTACAAGCAAAACCTTTCTTTGATTCCAGTCAGAAAGCTCAGAAACACTGTCAGTGAGTGGTTGTTACCTGTAGTCGCTGCCAGCACATCTTTGCAGAGTTTGAGCCAGTGAGGAAGTTTCCCCACCGCCAGAGACGAGAGCATGTGGCCCAACGTGTCGTGAATGTCCGAGCACAACTTCCTGTCCGTCTCACGGTCCAGCATTCCAAACAGAACACCTTCCAACCCCGTCTCTGTGATGTTGAGATCTGAAAGAACGATGACACTGTCAAATATTCAGTAATATTATCGATCTGACGGCACTGACACTACTGGATGAGAACAAAACTTGAAATTAATAATGGCACGATTGTCTTCAGAAGTGCAGGTTTTAAATGTTAAAGTTTGCATCATTGATTCTGTAATTTTCCTGTTTATTACTATGAAGCTTGTCTGTATTGTATAATACCGTGTTTTAACCAGACGCGATACGATAAGATTGCAGCGACAAGCAGTTTGTCTGTCCACACCAGATGAGACACGACTACGAGACATGACAAAATTACAAAAATCACAGCCAATCAGAAGAGTGTGGGCGGAGTCTCTCTGCAAGCGCACTGCACTCATCCAAATCAATCACAAATCACAGCCTATCAGAAGAGTGTGTGGGCGGAGTCTCTCTGCAAGCGCACTGCACTCATCCAAATCAATCACAAATCACAGCCTATCAGAAGAGTGTGTGGGCGGAGTCTCTCTGCAAGCGCACTGCACTCATCCAAATCAATCACAAATCACAGCCAATCAGAAGAGTGTGTGGGCGGAGTCTCTCTGCAAGCGCACTGCACTCACATCCAAATCAATCACAAATCACAGCCAATCAGAAGAGTGTGTGGGCGGAGTCTCTCTGCAAGTGAACCACACTCGCAAACAAATCAAGATACTTATCATTAGATGTTTTTAACATTGAATAAAGCACATAAACAGTACCTGAGATTGTCATACTTTGTATGTTGTTGTTCCAGCCACGACGTCACAGAAAAACAAACCATTTCTAAACTAGAATCCACTGTTGCTCGTTGTGCATCAACTCTGATTAACATGGAAAAGATGCATTTTATTGCGTCGTGGTGTAGCGTCTGGTCAGGACACGGTGTAAAGCGCTATATAAAGGTGACTAGACATGGTAAAATGATAGATGACCAGATAAAACCAATTAAATGTGTAACAGCTGACTGGTTCTTCATATGACAGTGTAGTTGAACGACCACAATGGATTTGCAGAACAACCCATTGGAACACATGAATATTGTGAATATTATGGCAGGTTACGTACGGATGGTGGTGTTGTCTTTGCCGTCCCCAGCCCTCCTGGCGAGACTCATGGCGTATTCACAGACCTCTGCGGCCTCTCGCTGAGCCAGCTGCCGGAGACAGGCCACAGCGGCGCGCCGTAACAGCAGATGAGAGCTGCACAGATGCACCTGCGCACACGCAAACACATGACACTCACCGGACTGCTTACCTGTGTGCGTGCATGTGCTCTCCAGGCATTCACAGCCGCACGTTTAACATTAGATGATTTTTGAGGCTGTTAAATGTAATGTGCAGTCTTACACAGAGGCAGGGCACCAGGCTGGACAGGTTGACGTGTCGCGGTGCGAACATATGCAGCTGCTGCAGACAGGAGATGGCCGCCGCCTGAACCAGAGAGTCGGAGTGATCCTGCATGATGGCGCAGCCCACCAGACACGACGAGCGGATCGTAGAGACGCTGCCGCTGTTACCTGGGAAATAAACCAGAGGGAGAAACAATAAAGATACTCTTCTCAGCGCTGCCAGGGCTACAGATGCACATGTGATTCACTTGCTGGATAATGTCCAATCATTTGTGAATTAACTTCAAGCAGATTTAAAGACAGACAACAACACATCCAATGTTCTGAATGGGAAAGGAAAACAGCACTCTGTAAAATATATTGAGCAGAAGGTGATGTGTGATATACTGGTAGACAAGATAAACCAGTAGAAATTGCAAATTGTCGCGGCTAAACTCACATGATGCAGCGTTGCTCCGACATGAAAGTTTATCATTTGCATGCATTTTTAAGCCTGATCTGTTTAACCCTTTAAGTTGTTTTTTTTCTGAGCAACATACACAAAAGTAAAGGTTATAACTCCAAAACTATAGCAAGGAGAGTCAACAGGTAGATCTTGTTCGACAGAAAACGTTTTAAATTTTTATGGAAAAAATATTTTTCATTACATTGGGACATTCTCATGCTGAGAAACTGCTGATAAAAGACAAAAAATACTTCTTATTTGATTACATGCAATAACTCAGGAAGGAAATAAGGAGGACAATTCTCTTCTGGTGAAGTTCCCTACATGTGATAGCATACATTTTGTGGTGATAGTTCCAAATGCTGTAACTTTCGATTACTTTATGCTAAGGTAGCCCTTTTTTTTTTAGCCGAGCAGCCAAAACATATCCAAACAAGTGTTTCCGGTTTATGTCATTTTATTGTTATAACTCAATGAGGAATTT
This sequence comes from Coreius guichenoti, assembly GCA_039654105.1. Classification (NCBI taxonomy): domain Eukaryota; kingdom Metazoa; phylum Chordata; class Actinopteri; order Cypriniformes; family Gobionidae; genus Coreius; species Coreius guichenoti. The sequence continues at coordinate 1,062,178 of CM077179.1, forward strand.
CTTTAGATCTATGTGACAGATTATGGTGAGAATCATATGGTGAGGAAATATGGAGAGAGGTATGTCTCTGTTTAATCATGCGAATCTGCTGTAACAATCCGAGCATGTTTCATGAAGTTACGAGCGAAAACGTGACAAATGCCGCATCCGTATATTATTGACATATGGATCTTGCGGGACTTCACGTACAAAAACTCGCTCAAGTTTAGTCAAAGCCCAAAACGATTATGCTTTCTGTATTCTACTCCGTGAGACCTTTCAAATGACATATGACACACTATCTGAGCTGTATGATGTTTTTGTACACTTCGGGTTTAAAGGGTTAACTATTAAAGCGCAAAAGAAACTCAATTCAGGACTCACATGCTGTCTGATAAGACCGCTTCTGCGCAGTTTGTTCACTTCACTAATCTATTATTGTCTTCAATAATCGCTTGAGGACTTTTTACTTACATATCGAAATTTGTGTCGATAGTTGTGAAATTTCACTGGTATCTAAAATTTTGTTACTGTAACCACCTTACATCCAGCTAAAATAACTATATTATCAAGACAAACACATTCTGGAGAGAATACAGCTCAGTTTTACACATTTTTACTCCCACATATAATATTTCCTCAAATTGCTTATGTATATGCAGATATCACAAAATCATCTAAATATGTATTATAAACACAAAACTTTATCATATTGTATATCCTTTCCATTCTGAAATGGTGCACAACACAGGTTGCAACTAATGACTATTTTGATAACTGATTAATTTAAAGATTATTTGATTTATTAATCAATTTATCAGATAAAGGCCTAATATTATTTCCTATATTTTACTGACAAAAGTTTTCTCCCAACTGTCTCAGTGTTTCTCACATAATGTGTGCAGATAACATAAATATATGCAGTCTGTTTCTTTAGGATTTTGTGAATGCAAGATTAAGAGCTCCAACCCCTTTTCATTGCCCAAACTGAACTACTACTAGTAATAATAATTATAATGATTTATATTATTTTTACTATCATCCCTAAGATACTAAAATATTACTACTGTAATACAACTGCACTGTAAAATAAATGTTCAATTGCAAGAGTTAAACGCTCAAGCCTTTATTTTGGCGGAAAACTGCAGTTTCTGTGAAAACAGGTTCATCTAGTGAAACGCTGTAATCATCTGTCCACAAAAATGCTGGAATTTATGCGAATATGAAAAAGTTGGTGCACGTTGCATTCCCAAAATTAAAGCATCATGCTTTGCTTTGAAACAAGCAGCGCAACAGAATATATACTTATATAATTCATTTGCAGCCGTATCACGCATTTTATTTTAGTTTGATTGACAGATGCTTTGCCAACGTGTTGCAAAAGACAAAGCAGAGATCTTTTAAGTTATTATTAGAAGTTAAAAATATTTTTGGTTCATTATGAAGCTCTTGCAGGGCAGATAATTAAAGAAACAGGTAATTAAGGGCCCGATATACTTCGAGTGAAACTGAAGAACGAACTGGTGTGACGTCATTTTGAAAAAAATCTGACCAAAACAAATTTCGTTTGTGGAGTCCGAACGGGTTTGTCAAAGTGAACTTTCTGGAAAAGTTCTCTCCGGCTGGTTAAACACCTCTGAACTCCCATTGGTCCGTGTGGTGATGATGTAATAGGTGGGTGTGGCTTCTCTGAGGTGTAAATCTTCATTTGTTCTGTTCAGTCGGTCGAGGTCAGACGTGAGTAAAAACATGAACACACTGAGAGCCGCTTTATAGCAGAAACTGAAGCTGTGATTGTAATTGACACTGTTGTTCATGTTTAATACGGTAAAGCTGCTGCTTTAAAGCGATCTACTGTATAAAGTGTGTATAAATAAACGTGACGTGACTGGAGATCTGAATCTCAGAGAGCAAACAGATCCACATCACTATGATCAGATGCTTTCTCAGCTGATGTTTTCTCATTTCTGTTGTGTTTTGTTATTGAGAGGAAAGCGTGCAGCACATATTTACATAAACGTGGGTGGAGTCATGATGTTCGCTAACAGTATATCACTGTAATCATTTTTCAAACTTATTTTTACCCCTAAGCGAAGAGCGAAAAAGAACTTTGCCGTAAGTATATCGGGGAAACACTGATTTGTTTCAAGTATGAATGCTGTAATTGTGGATACCCTGTAGTTCCGGGCCGACGGTGGTGATGAGCGCTCCGAGACACCGGCCCAGACACTGATGCACCTCTGTGTGTGAGGGCGGGACGGTCAGCAGCAGCGTCAGCACCAGAGACAGCGTGGGCTCCACATAGCCGCGGTACATGGGCCCGCTGGAGTCCACGATCAGAGCCAGAGAGTGCAGCGCCCAGGTCTGAAATAAACCAGAGGAACTCATCAGAGCCGGACTAAACCTGCAGCGTACGCTCCTGCTGTCTGCGACGCTCACCTGGACCTCATGACACGTGGCGTCTTGCGCTAAGGCCAGCAGGATGCTAACGCTGGTCTTGAGGTGCTGGCCTGACCCGATGCCGCCCACATAACGATGCAGGCAGCCTAAAGCCAGAGAGTGACCGGTCCTGGACACCACGTCACGCGCCGACTTCAGCCTGTGCAGAAGAGCCAACACAGAATAAGACCAACATAAGGGAAACAGCAAGAAACGTATGGAACAGCAGAAATACAGCGGTGACCCTGGCTGTCTCAGTAAACAAAGCCACTGCACTTATAAACACTACTTTATTAGGCATCATACAGAGGTAAGATGAAAAGAAAACGTCATTGAAACCAAATGGCGACAAGTTTGCAGGTATGATATAAACACACCATGACGTAAACATTGCCATAATTTCTACAGTAGATCAAAGCAATCACTTGGCAAAGCATAGGCTTTTGAAGTTATTCCTAGTTTTTCATCCCCAAATTCAAAGGGAATCTATTATGCCCCTTTTTACAAGATGTAATATAAGTCTCAATGTCCCCAGAACGTGTGTGTGAAGTTTCAGCTCAAAATACACCACAGATCATTTATTATACCATGTTATAAATGCCCATTTTTGAGTGGAAGGAAAAACATGCTGTTTTCGTGCATGTATCTTTAAATGCAAGCTGAGCTGCTGCTCCGCCCCCTATCCAGAAGAGGGCGGAGCCTGTACAGCTCATGCCTCAGATACTCTACCAAAAACTAAAACCTCTGTTTGGTGTTGATGATCATCCCTATCGCACTCACGTGACATTGCAGTTCTTCATCATCATGAGAGTTTATGATCTGCATGCGTTTTAAAGCCATATCAGTCTAAACTTCTGATATATGGTTTTCTGAGCACACACACCTGAAGCACGCGCACAGAAAGCTGTGTGTCAGACGGAGCGTCCCGTGAGTATTAAACTAAGTTCTCTTTCACGTCTTATTGCGCTTAAACGGTCAAATACACACAAGGTTATTTCAAAAACAGTTCACATAAACACAGTCGGTTATGTCTGTGAACGTAAAGAAATCGCATGTGTGTATTAGATCTGTGTATTAAAGTGACAGCAGCGTAATATACAGTACCGACTGCTATATCTGCTGTTAATATGAATCAAACAACAGAAGAACAACAGGAAATCACTCACTGCTCTCGACTGAATAACTTTAGTAGCTTTAATAAGAATACATTTCTTGAATGCTGCCATTAAACGCTCTGGTGAGGAGATAAACTTGGCGGGCTGTGTACAGCTCACTGTGGGTGGAGTCTATGCTAATAGGGCGGGGTCCGTCAGCAGTCGTGGGCAGGGTCTATGCTAATAGGGCGGAGTCCGTCAGCAGTCATGGGCAGGGTCTATGCTAATAGGGCAGAGTCCGTCAGCAGTCGTGGGTGGGGTCTATGCTAATAGGGCAGAGTCCGTCAGCAGTCGTGGGCGGGGTCTATGCTAATAGGGCGGAGTCTGTCAGCAGTCGTGGGTGGGGTCTATGCTAATAGGGCGGAGTCCGTCAGCAGTCATGGGCAGGGTCTATGCTAATAGGGCGGAGTCCGTCAGCAGTCGTGGGCGGGGTCTATGCTAATAGGGCAGAGTCCGTCAGCAGTCGTGGGCGGGGTCTATGCTAATAGGGCGGAGTCCGTCAGCAGTCGTGGGAGAGGTCTATGCTAATAGGGCGGAGTCCGTCAGCAGTCATGGGTGGGGCTCGAATCTGCAAACGGCTTGTTCTGAGACACTGTTTATGAATTATGGGGTTTAAAAAAGAGGGTTGGGTGGATTTTTACCATTATAGGGTGGTTATGTACACACACTGCCGACACATTTATGTTCAAACACCATGTAAAAGTGAATTTTGCATAATAGGTCCCCTTTAAGACCTCTTGAAATGGTAATTAAGACTTTTCTTATACCATTTAAGATATTTAAGACTTATGACCTTAAATTTGATAAAACTGAATTTAAGACTTTTTAAGGACCCTGTATCAATTTGAATTGGACCAGCAACTCAAGAAACATAAGTTCTTGTATTCAGCTGTCGTATTGCCATCGCTGCTGACGTTGCTTAGCATGCGTACTTGTCAAAACTGTGCTGTGCCATCCTGGCGATGAAGGAAGCTTCTCCGACGACTTGTGCCATGCGTCCCAGAGCCTCGCCCGCCGCGCAGCGCAGGATGGGGTTGGGGTTGTCCAGCGCGCCCATCACCAGCGCCAGAGCCGATTTACGCACCTCTTCCGGACCCAGACTGCTCTTGTTCTCAGCCAGACCCTGTACAAACACAGAAAAGTCCCAACAATCATTATTAGCATTCTTAAACAACTTTATTATAGGTTTATGAACTGCACAACTCTTCTGAAACCTTGAGAGCGCTCAGCACGGCAGTGAATATGTTTAACTGGACGGCCTGTTGACGGACTCCTTTAGCTTGTTTAATGCATTCAGCAAAGTGATCCAGCATTTGCAACCTGGAATAGAAAACAGGACATGAAATAAATCACAACCAATGCTCTGAAATGAGAGGAACTGCTACCATCTCATCCGACCAGGTCATTTTATCTTTAATGTAGCAACAAAAATCACAGCCAAGCTGAACATACGCTACCGTTCAAAAGTTTGGAACAGTTTAGATATTTTAATGTTTTTGAAAGAGTCTCTTCTGCTCATTTATCTGATCATAAATACAGTAAACAGTGAAATATTACTCCAGGAGCTGTTCTCTATGTGAATATATAGTAAAGTGTAATTTATTCCTGTGATCAAAGCTGAATTTATCATCATTACTCCAGTCTTCAGTGTCACATGATCCTTCATAAATCATTCTCATATCAGGATTTGATGCTCAAGAAACATTTATAATTATGATAAAGAACATTTACGATCCCAGCTGAGTAATAGGGTCTTATCTAGCCAAACCATCGGCCATTTTCAAAAAAAACAAACAAAAAAAACCCTTTACTTTTTAACTTCAAATGCTCGACTTCGTGTTGTTCTTCTTCGCGGCGTATGACGTCATCACGTGGGAAAGGTCACATGATGTAGGTGGAAGTACCGACCCAGTGTTAAAACGAACGTGCAAAGACTAAAACAAACGCCCTTTACAAAAATAAAGGTAAAACAACGATGTCGGGCAATTTTACAGTTGGAGAAGAGTTTTTCGGCACTGGGTCAGTACGTCACGCGTGACCTTTCCGACGTGATGACGTCATACACCGTGAAGAAGCAGAACACCAAAGTCACGCATTTGAGGTTAAAAAGTATATAATTTTTTTTTTTTGTAAATGGCCGATGGTTTGTCTAGATAAGACCCTATTCCTCGTCTGGGATCGTGCAGAGCCTCTGAAGCCCTTCCTCTAAAACTGCATTGATTTGGACCTTCAACCGTTGGTCCCCATTGAAGTCCATTATGTGGAGAAAAATCCTGGAATGTTTTCCTCAAAAAACTTAATTTCTTTTCGACTGAAGACAGAAAGACATGAACATCTTGGATGAGATGGGGGTGAGGAAATTATCAGGACATTTTCAATTTGAAGTGAACTAATGCTTTAATGTGTCCTTTTAAAAATAATCTTACTGACCACAAACTTTTGAATGGTAGTGTGTCTGATCTTATAATATACAGCTAGACTTATAGCATTACCCAAAATGACACATGAAATACAGAAAGAAAGAGGAGGTCAAAATGTCATTGCACAACACTGTTTACTGCCACAGCTTATTAGGACAAAATCTAAGAAATTTAGCGCTATTACTTCCGTTTAGCCATGATAATATTATTTTTCTACTTTGATTATGACTCGCACATGGATCTAGTGAATTTTTTAAAGATTGACAGTTAAAAACTAATCTATAATTCTACTCAGGGTTGACATTCTGAACGAGCAAACTGAATGAAAGCACCTGTGTTTGAAGGAGACGTGAGGAAAGACGACTCCAAACAGAGCGACGGACGCGTCGATCACGGACACGCCCAGCGGTAGCGGCCCGGGCACGGCCTCGCCGACAGGAACACGCAGGTATATGGAGGACGGGTCGTGTTCCAGAGCGCCGCTGCCCGATGCGCTGTTGGGCTGCAGCTGTTCGACACAAACACATCAGGAAACCGCATGGAAGGCATGCTAAACGAATACTGTGAATAACACTCTGCGATCGGATGGTTACCTGATCCTCAATGGACTTATGATCCGTTTCCTGAAGCCACGAGCCCATCAGCACACTGTCGTCATAATGACACAGCGAGCGCAGCAGAGACGTGGTGGTGTTGGCAGAGTTATCTGTCAGCGTGAACTCGGCCACCAGCTCCCTCAGAAGAGCGTTAAAACTGCCTTCGTATGTCTTGGGCGGCAGCAGCGCCAGTATGTCGTAGAGCCGCAGTCGCACCATGGCAGCGCTGGCCTTCAGATGAGCTCCATGAACCTTGATCACCGCAGGAACACTACGCAACAAAACAACACTTAAAGGGATAGTTCACCCAAAAATGAAAATTAGCCCATGATTTACTCACCCTCAAGTCATCCTAGGTGTGTATGACATTCTTCTCTCAGACGAATACAATCAGAGTTATATTAATAAATGTCCTGGCTCTTCCAAGCTTTATAATGACAGTGAATGGCTGTTTCTGTTTTGAAGTCCATAAAAGTGCATCTATCCATCATAAAGTGCATCTATCCATCATAAGTGCATTTATCATAAAAGTGTATCTATCCATCATAAAAGTGCATCTATCCATCATAAGTGCATTTATCATAAAAGTGCATCTATCCATTATAAAAGTGCATCCATCCATCATAAAGTGCATCTATCCATTATAAAAGTGCATCTAGCCATTATAAAAGTGCATCTATCCATCATAAAGTGCATCCATCCATCCATCCATCCACCATAAAAGTGCATCCATCCATCATAAAGTGCATCTATCCATCATAAGTGCATTTATCATAAAAGTGTATCTATCCATCATAAAAGTGCATCTATCCATCATAAGTGCATTTATCATAAAAGTGCATCTATCCATTATAAAAGTGCATCCATCCATCATAAAGTGCATCTATCCATCATAAAAGTGCATCCATCCATCATAAAAGTGCATACATCCATCCATCCATCCATCCATCCATCATAAAAGTGCATCCATCCATCATAAAAGTGCATCTATCCATCATAAAGTACATCCATCCATCATAAAAATGCATCCATCCATCCATCCATCCATCCATCATAAAAGTGCATCTATCCATTATAAAAGTGCTCCATACAGTTCCGGGGGTTAATAAAGGCCTTCTCAAGCGAAGCCATGCATTTGTGTAAGAAATATTTTTACTTTACGTGTTAAATTTAAGTATAAAGTAAAATATCTAGCTTTCGCTGGAAGCTAGATATTTTACTTTATAATGTGTTAAATATGGATATTTTTCTTACACAAACCCATCGATTCACTTCAGAAGGCCTTTATTAACCACCGGAGCCATGTACGTTTATAATGAAAGGATGCACTTTTTTGGTCTTCAAATGTACTCTTTTTATTTATTTTATTTATACCTTTATATTTAACTCAGATTGTATTTGTCTGAAAGAAGAATGTCATATACACCTAGGATGGCTTGAGGGGGAGTAAATCATGAGGTAAATTTTCATTTTTGGGTGAACTATCCCTTTAAACACATCACTAGACAAAACACAGTGCTTTGGAAAATATAATCAAGTAATTTGCCAGTCCTCACTAAAAGCAAAAACACAGCCTGAAGCAACAAAAATCACACTATCACACTCACTGAGACATCATGGTCATGGCGCACTCGATGGGCGTCATCAGTCTGCGGATCACGTCCTCCGTCAGCAGCTCTGGACAATGTGCCACAAAACTGCGCATGGCTGTGAGGAACGAGAAATATGATGTCTTCATTATGCACATTGATTGATAAAGCAGAGAAAGCCATGGAGGGATGATCTGAGGTGTTTTACCGCACAGAGCGCCGGCGCGACCCTCCAGCATCACCTGCCAGCTGAAGGAGTCTCCTCTGGCCTTCTCTGCCTCCAGCTCCTTCTGAGAGCGTGGAAACACGTTACGCCACAGCAGAAGCATCTTGGGCAGGTGGTAACGCACTAAAGACGGCCCTGAGGAGAGGAAACAACACCATCGCTAATATTACTACATCAGAAACGCTTTTAGGCCAGAAACACACTGCGTCTAAGAATCTTCTTCTTTCAGGTCAGCTACTTCACACCGTGTTCTACCCAGAAGCAATGCAATAAAGATGCGACAAAATCAATCAAAAATCACAGCCAATCAGAAGAGTTTGTGGGCGAAGTCTCTCTGCAAGCACACTGCACTCACATCCAAATCAATCAAAAATCACAGCCAATCAGAAGAGCGTGTGGGCGGAGTCTCTCTGCAAGCGCACTGCACTCACATCCAAATCAATCAAAAATCACAGCCAATCAGAAGAGCGTGTGGGCGGAGTCTCTCTGCAAGCGCACTGCACTCACATCAAAATCAATCAAAAATCACAGCCAATCAGAAGAGCGTGTGGGCGGAGTCTCTCTTCAAACGCACTGCATTCACGACCAAATGGATAAGCACATAATCAAATTCATAAATAATTTTAAAAATTTTAATATGATTAAAATATATACTGCTTGTTTTACTAGAATGATTGTTTTGTGCACTGTAATGGATTATAAGATAATAAACAGGTAAGATTTGACTTCTCTTTTCAAATCAATTTCACGTCCCTGTCATTATTTACATGGTGTGTGACACTTACAAAGCATGTAGAAGTCTGTAATTTTTATCATAGGTACTCTTCAACTGTGAGAGACGGAATCTAAAACAAAAATCCAGAAAATCACATTGTATGATTTTTTAAGTAATTCATTTGCATTTTATTGCATGACATAAGTATTTGATACATCAGAAAAGCAGAACTTAATATTTGGTACAGAAACCTTTGTTTGCAATTACAGTGATCATACGTTTCCTGTAGTTCTTGACCAGGTTTGCACACACTGCAGCAGGGATTTTGGCCCACTCCTCCATACAGACCTTCTCCAGATCCTTCAGGTTTCGGGGCTGTCGCTGGGCAATACGGACTTTCAGCTCCCTCCAAAGATTTTCTATTGGGTTCAGGTCTGGAAACTGGCTAGGCCACTCCAGGACCTTGAGATGCTTCTTACGGAGCCACTCCTTAGTTGCCCTGGCTGTGTGTTTCGGGTCGTTGTCATGCTGGAAGACCCAGCCATGACCCATCTTCAAAGCTCTTACTGAGGGAAGGAGGTGGTTGGCCAAGATCTCGCGATACATGGCCCCATCCATCCTCCCCTCAATACGGTGCAGTCGTCCTGTCCCCTTTGCAGAAAAGCATCCCCAAAGAATGATGTTTCCACCTCCATGCTTCACGGTTGGGATGGTGTTCTTGGGGTTGTACTCATCCTTCTTCCTCCAAACACGGCGAGTGGAGTTTAGACCGAAAAAGCTCTGCGCTGCAGGATTTTAATCCATGACGGCGTAGTGTGTTACTAATGGTTTTCTTTGAGACTGTGGTCCCAGCTCTCTTCAGGTCATTGACCAGGTCCTGCCGTGTAGTTCTGGGCTGATCCCTCACCTTCCTCATGATCATTGATGCCCCACGAGGTGAGATCTTGCATGGTGCCCCAGACCGAGGGAGATTGACCGTCATCTTGAACTTCTTCCATTTTCTAATAATTGCGCCAACAGTTGTTGCCTTCTCACCAAGCTGCTTGCCTATTGTCCTGTAGCCCATCCCAGCCTTGTGCAGGTCTACAATTTTATCCCTGATGTCCTTACACAGCTCTCTGGTCTTGGCCATTGTGGAGAGGTTGGAGTCTGTTTGATTGAGTGTGTGGACAGGTGTCTTTTATACAGGTAACGAGTTCAAACAGGTGCAGTTAATACAGGTAATGAGTGGAGAACAGGAGGGCTTCTTAAAGAAAAACTAACAGGTCTGTGAGAGCCGGAATTCTTACTGGTTGGTAGGTGATCAAATACTTATGTCATGCAATAAAATGCAAATTAATTATTTAAAAATCATACAATGTGATTTTCTGGATTTTTGTTTTAGATTCCATCTCTCACAGTTGAAGAGTACCTATGATAAAAATTACAGACTTCTACATGCTTTGTAAGTAGGAAAACCTGCAAAATCGGCAGTGTATCAAATACTTGTTCTCCCCACTGTACATCTTGTTGTCCGGCATAGGAAAATTACATCTTCACCCTTTATTCAGATATTATTATAAATGTGTTAAAGATTTTGAAAGCATACTGCATAGTTGTGCTTGGAGTCGATTGTTTTAATTGTGATGATAACGAACCAGAATATTAATACCAACAGAATATTAATAACTGATTACGTTGTATTCAATGTTTGCTTTTTCCTGTCAGCCTTTTGTTCTTCTATGCATTTTTTTGCATAGTAAAATAAAACCTGTAGCTGTAGTTTGTCTTTTTGCCAAATAATTACCTTAAAGTTCAGTGTTTGGTTCTTCCCTCATATTTAAAACAAATTTCCTCATATGTTCATGGTTTAATCAAACTTGTAGGGTCATTAAAAACGAACACTTTTGGCCACTACTGTGGCAAGTAGCCGTGTAATAAGCAGGATTATGTACATCACCCCTTACATGTTTACAGCTGGATCCCTGAATGCACGGACGCTAGAACCCATGATAAAGGAAAGCCTCGGCAGGCATTCGGGCAATTCTAGCCAGAGTCTGGAAGAGCTGCTGTGATGGCGGGATCTGGCTGACGGACTCACCTAAGGTCATGAGCGCTCCTAACAGCAGCCAGCCGGCTTGAGTCCGCTGGAGAGACAGACGGCTGTTCTGTGCTGCGGAGCGCAGCAGATCTTCAGCTATACTCACCACCATCTGAAACAAACCACTCACAGTCAGGTTATATCACAGCACTCTGATACAGGTGATTCCCCTCAGGAATCTATGATAGCAGCTCGTATTTCTGCACTCATTCTTCTAATACTGTACTTATTAGTATTAGAATATTAGTATCTTCTATTAGATATTAGTATCTTCTAATACTTAAAGAACATTATTGGCTTTAATGTGTATTGCCTTTTACTGTGTGGTGTATTATTGTTATTGCATATTCTTAAGGCCAATCCACACTGTACCAGACGCCGACCAACGCAGACAATCACCAGATTACAGTATGAGGCTGTGGAGACTCAGACCTTGCCCTTGGAGTGCGGGATGCCCAGAGGACACTGATGGACTCCTCCCAGCAGAGCCGCCATGGCGAAGCTGTACCCGCTCACGGCCTCCGGCGAGTTCTTCAGGTTGTTGATGCACTCGGCACATCGGTCCAGCAGAGGCGTGAGTTGGTGCGGCAGAGCTACAGCGACACAGCGCAGACACCAGGCCGCAGCCAGACGCGCCGCCATGCTCGGGTGCAGCAGCACGGACGTGACCGTCTCCAGAAAACCTGCCAACACAACCACAGGACGTCCAGAGAGTGAGCCCTGCTCTGGTGGTCTATGCTTACGGTGTGGACAATAGGACTTTCGTTCATCTTTGAAACACAAATGAAGATATTTTTTATGAAACCCAAGACACTTCATGACACTTCTTTTTTTACTCAGACGAGGCTGCTCTCATTACTTGCTACCCTGATTAAAAGTTTGATTCATTGAGAAAAACTGACATGAACTGTACCTGATATACATGTATATCCAAATGAATCAATATCGAATTAAATCAAAATCAGAATTAAATCAAATTGCAAGCTTGTGAATTGAAATTCGTGAAATTAGTGTCAATACCCAGCTCTAACGGTTATGTGTGGTTTTTGTGCGATTAGTTATATGTGGATATTCAGGGTTATGGGTGTTTTTGAGAGACATGCAGTCCTCTGTTGGTCTTCACGTCAACATTTATATGAATGACTGTCAGTTGTGGGTGATATTTTGCTTGAGCATAAATAGTAATGAAATATAAATATACAAAGACTTTTGATAAACATGCCATCTGCTACACGGTGTGGTTATGTGCATTTCTCTTACCGATGGATGGCTCCTGGATTAGAGGGGAGGCCGTAGCGCTCAGACTCTGGACCAAACTGCCCAGCTCTTTAAGCGCACACACCATCACATGCTGACTGGCCGACACGTCTGCGGCTCCGGCGCGGCTCTCACTGCTCGTGTCGTTCACTACAGCCTCTGTGTGAGAGAGAACACGCAGTCATGAGCATCTTCATTCACACGGCCTGTGTCAGATTCACACTGATCGATCACTCATCACGCCAGAACCAGTGTTGAGGAAAGTTACTTTTAAAAGTAATGTGTTGCAAGATTTTGTTACTACCTAAAAAAGTAATTAATTGCATTACTTAGTTACTTTTTATGGAAAGTAATGTGTTACAAGATTGCATTGCTGCCTAAAAAAGTAACTAATTGCATTATTTAGTTACTTTTTATGGACAGTAATGTGTTACAAGATTGCGTTACGGCCTAAAAAAAGTAACTAATTGCATTATTTAGTTACTTTTTATGGAAAGTAATGTGTTGCAAGATTGCGTTACGGCCTAAAAAAGTAACTAATTGCATTATTTAGTTACTTTTTATGGAAAGTAATGTGTTGCAAGATTGCGTTACTATCTAAAAAAGTAACTAATTGCATTACTTAGTTACTTTTTATAGAAAGTAATGTGTTACAAGATTGCGTTACGGCCTAAAAAAAGTAACTAATTGCATTATTTAGTTACTTTTTATGGAAAGTAATGTGTTGCAAGATTGCGTTACGGCCTAAAAAAGTAACTAATTGCATTACTTAGCTACTTTTTATAGAAAGTAATGTGTTACAAGATTGCGTTGCTGCCTAAAAAAGTAACTAATTGCATTATTTAGTTACTTTTTATGGAAAGTAATGTGTTGCAAGATTGCGTTACTATCTAAAAAAGTAACTAATTGCATTACTTAGTTACTTTTTATAGAAAGTAATGTGTTACAAGATTGCGTTGCTGCCTAAAGAAGTAACTAATTGCATTATTTAGTTACTTTTTATGGAAAGTAATGTGTTGCAAGATTGCGTTACGGCCTAAAAAAGTAACTAATTGCATTACTTAGCTACTTTTTATAGAAAGTAATGTGTTACAAGATTGCGTTGCTGCCTAAAAAAGTAACTAATTGCATTATTTAGTTACTTTTTATGGAAAGTAATGTGTTGCAAGATTGCGTTACGGCCTAAAAAAGTAACTAATTGCATTACTTAGCTACTTTTTATAGAAAGTAATGTGTTACAAGATTGCGTTGCTGCCTAAAAAAGTAACTAATTGCATTATTTAGTTACTTTTTATGGAAAGTAATGTGTTGCAAGATTGCGTTACTATCTAAAAAAGTAACTAATTGCATTATTTAGTTACTTTTTATAGAAAGTAATGTGTTACAAGATTGCGTTGCTGCCTAAAGAAGTAACTAATTGCATTATTTAGTTACTTTTTATGGAAAGTAATGTGTTGCAAGATTGCGTTACGGCCTAAAAAAGTAACTAATTGCATTACTTAGTTACTTTTTATAGAAAGTAATGTGTTGCAAGATTGCGTTACTATCTAAAAAAGTAATTAATTGCATTATTTAGTTACTTTTTATGGAAAGTAATGTGTTACAAGATTGCGTTACGGCCTAAAAAAGTAACTAATTGCACTTTTTATGGAAAATAATGTTACATTACTATTGCGTTACTTTTTCTCACCTGGTTGAGGATCGCTCTCTTCTAGGCTTTGCATGTGTTTTTTTAATGAGAAAATCTTTTTTTGAAAGTGTTTAACGCAGTAACGCATTCAACAACATGGCCTACATAACACACATCTTCATTTACTTTTAAAAACACATTTCTAATATTATTAAATTCTGAGCACTTAGAATATTTCTTAGCCCCTAGAGCAACGTATGCCAGACAAAAGATCTCTGAACATTACGGGTTATATTACCTACTGTACAACTCTTTGTATTGAAAGTAATGAAGTTTCTTACTTTCGTACTTTTTGTCTGTGAGTGTGCCTGTCTAAGTGGCTGCGTTATGGAGAAGAGAAAGAATTTAAATTTAGTAGTTTAAAAAAATGTATTAAACTGAAAAGTAGTGTTTATTACTTCTGGTTACACTATTTTAATGTGTCATTGTTACAGTGTAATTATATATTTAAGTACTGAGTAATATTGATTAACTACATGTACTTGCTATAGAGTTAGGGTAGGATTAGGGTTTGGTTGAGGGTTAGTTGCAATGTAATTGTGCATAATTTACTGCTATTACTATAGTAAGTACATGTAAAATATGTAACGAGGACACTGTAAAATAAAAATAAAAAAGTAAGGTAATCCTTTAAGTAACTCAAATATTGTGTAAATGTATAAAGTAATGTTTACTCATAATGCAAGTTACTTATAATGCGTTACTTGTTACAGCAAAAAAGTAATCTGATTACGTAATGCATTTTACTTGTGATGCTTTACCACCAAAACTGGTCAAGACGCAGCATGTTGTCTTGAAATGGGATTCATCCATAGAGGTTGTTCTCCAAAATGAAAGTGTATGTAGATCTTGTCATAAATATTAAAAAATACAACACAACAGACCGAATGAATCAGCGTTGTTGATGGATCAATGATCCATTCATAAAGAAACTGGCAGCGCCCAAAATCACATACTCTGAGTATGTACTTGTTTAGAATATGTACTTACTCCATGGCTCAAAAAGTACATTCTACATAGTATGAGTGTGTGTAGTATGAATGTAATCCAGATGTATTACTTCCACCATGTTGTCATTATCACGTGACGTACCAGCGTCAGTTACGTCGCTTCACTGCCATTCATAAATCCTCTCCCGTGGCCTCATGGGATAGTAAAATGTCCATTATATGCACACTTCAGAATCTCACCGGAAGTGGGAGGTCATCCGGGAACTTTTTGCCTACTCTTTTATAAGTACTGTGAATTCATACATATTACTCATACTGTTTTTCGCCTATGATATAGTAGGGAAGGGTCTGATTTCGGATGCATCCACTCGTTTTGTTCCGGAATGAATAAATGATTCTCACACAATACTGTGGAAAAACACTGGAGCTCAAAAACAACCGAGCCTAACTGTGATTTCAGGCACATGTATCCACTGATATAAATTAGGCTTATAATCTGTCACAGTGTGATCTCCATCTTACCCACAGCTCTCATCTGTTTGCTGATGGCCAGGCAGATTTCCTTTGCAGCAGCTATTTGAGCTTTCTCGCCCAGCAGACCGCCCAGCGTCGCCCGCAAGGCGAAGGACACGCAGCGGCGTGAATACACGGCCTCCACGTGAGTCTGTGTGGCGCGCGGATGAGCCACCAGCTCCAGCAAATGAGACAGAAACACTGCAAAATTACGCTCCAACCACTGGCCGCCCAGAGTGGTGACAAACACAACATACGCCTGGAGAGACACAAATGAGCAAATAATCAGACATGTAATGCAGTGAACAAAACCTTCTGTTATTTTATAACTTATAATAAAACAAACAGTATGGCCATGGCTGAGATAAAACCCACAATTTAGTAAGAGTTATGATTAATACATTTGAAGAACTTCACATAAGTCTCAGATGTTTCCAGTCTCACCTGAGTGACGCCGACTCGCACCTCTCGACTAACCGAGGCTCCTTTCAGCATCTCTCCTCCGCTCTTCAGGAAGCCTGACCCTCCGCGCAGGAAGCCGGTGGACATCAGCTCCAGAACCTCCTCTAGAGTCGCACGCTTCACGTTCTGACGCATCACTGACACACAGAAAACATTATTACCGTTCACTCAAACTAAAACCACACACACACAAAATGTGTCACATATTTCATGTCTGGACTGTTTCTAGTTCTGTAGTTCTTTTGGTTCCCCTCATTGCCAGTCATACAACATTTACACATACACTATATTGCCAAAAGTATTGGGACGCCCCTCCAAATCACTGAGTTCAGGTGTTCAATCACTCCATGGCCACAGGTGTATAAATCAAGCACTAGGCATGCAGACGCTTCTACAAACATCTGTGAAAGAATGGGTCGCTCTCAGGAGCTCAGTGAACTCAAGCGTGGTACCGTGATAGGTTGCCACCTGTGCAATAAGTCCATTCCTGACATTTCCTCACTACTAAATATTCCACGCTCAACTGTTAGTAGGATTATAACAAAGTGGAAGCAATTGGGAACAACAGCAAGACCACGTAAAATCACAGAGCGGGGTCAGCGCATGCTGAGGGTCACAGTGCGCAGAAGTCACCAACTTTCTGCAGAGTCAATAGCTACAGACCTCCAAACTTCATGTGGCCTTCAGATTAGCTCAAGAACAGTGTGTAGAGAGCTTCATGGACTGGGTTTCCATGGCCGAGCAGCTCATCCAAGCCTTACATCACCAAGTGCAATGGAAAGCGTGGGATGCAGTGGGGTAAAGCACGCCGCCACTGGACTCTAGAGCAGTGGAGATGTGTTCTCTGGAGTGACCAATCACGCTTCTCTGTCTGGCAATCCCATGGACGAGTCTGGGTTTGGCGGTTGCCAGGAGAACGGGACTTGCCTGACTGCATTGTGCCAAGTGTAAAGTTTGGTGGAGGGGGGATTATGGGGTGGGGTTGTTTTTCAGGGGTTGGGCTTGGCCCCTTAGTTCCAGTGAAAGGAACTCTTAATGCTTCAGCATACCAAGACATTTTGGACAATTTCATGCTCCCAACTTTGTGGGAACAGTTTGGGGACGGCCCCTTCCTGTTCCAACATGACTGCGCACCAGTGCACAAAGCGTCGGTCCATAAAGACATGGATGAGTGAGTTTGGTGTGGAGGAACTTGACTGGCCTGCACAGAGTCCTGACCTCAACCCGATAGAACACCTTTGGGATGAATTAGAGCGGAGACTGCGAGCCAGGCCTTCTCGTCCAACATCAGTGCCTGACCTCACAAATGCGCTTCTAGAAGAATGGTCAAAAATTCCCATAAACACACTCCTAAACCTTGTGGAAAGCCTTCCCAGAAGAGTTGAAGCTGTTATAGCTGCAAAGGGTGGGCCAACTCCATATTAAACCCTACGGATTAAGAATGGGATGTCATTAAAGTTCATGTGCATGTAAAGGCAGGCGTCCCAAAACTTTTGGCAATATAGTGTATGTCTGCAGAGATGTACATGAATGTACAGGAGCAGGTGTTTGTGGCTCACCTGTGGCCTGTTTGGGCATCAGCGCCGTGGCCATGGCGGTTCCCAGCAGTGTGGATACAGCGACACGCACTCCGTACGTCGAGCCCTCGAGAGCTTTGAAACACAGCGTGGCCACATTCTCCAGTTCAGTGGTCCAGATGAACACGGCCTCGTTCTGCAGCTCTAGCAAACACTGACCAATGACATCATCACCACATGATCATTCATCAGGCCCAATCACATTCAGCTCTAATAAACATCACAAGATCTGTGGATATTCGACCGGTGTCTGAAAGTCTCTTCTGCTCATTTATCTGATCATAAATCCAGCAAAACAGTGAAATATTACTCCAGTGTAAATCAGCTGTTCTCTATGTGAATATATAGTAAAGTGTGATTTATTCCTGTGATCAAAGCTGAATTTATCATCATTACTCCAGTCTTCAGTGTCACATGATCCTTCACAAATCATTCTCATATGAGGATTTGATGCTCAACAAACATTTATGATTATTATTAATGTTGAAAACAGTTCATATTTCTGTGGAAACTGATACATTTTATTTCTCAGGATTCTCTGATGAACTGAAAGTTCAAAAGAACAGCATTTATCTGAAATAAAATATTTTGTAACATTATAAATGTCTTTACTGTCACTTTTGATCAGTTTAATGCATCCTTGAGGAATAAAAGTATTCATTTCTTTTACACCTTACTGACTGTACACTTTTTAACTGTAGTGTTTATTCAAGTATTATTAATATTATTAGAAAAGACTACACTTCCTGTCACCTTTGCGACGGCGCAGCGGACGGCCATGGATCTGTCGGTGAGCATCGAGCGGGCGTTCTTGTAGATGTCTCTGTGACAGGAGGCCGCCGCGCCGCCGAGACCGCTGAGGACTTTCTGCAGACTGAGCAGGATCTCGCTTCGCCCCTGAGACTGAAACACACACACACACACAGCTTGAGAAATCTGTTGAATGTGTCTGTGAGAGGAGTATCCAGGTCAGAGCAGCCGTACCTCCGCACTCTTCAGAGCCTTCAGGAGGTTGTTGATGGTTTCAGGGAAAGAGCTGCCCAGCATCCGGCCCATCCGCTCATAGAACGCCCCGACACACGCCACCGCAGCGCTGCAACACACACACATCACACGTCAAACACACGTCACACACACGTCTGAGGCTGCACAACTCATCAACACACAATTCATCAAAATGGTACGAAACTTGGTGACTTTTTTGGCATTTGCAACGTGAACACACCAGTGTTAATTTCGCTGACGAATAATTTGTGTCAATTTTCATCAACAACATTTTTTCATTGACGAAAACAAGACGATAACTAAATAAA
Organism: Coreius guichenoti; assembly: GCA_039654105.1. Taxonomy (NCBI): domain Eukaryota; kingdom Metazoa; phylum Chordata; class Actinopteri; order Cypriniformes; family Gobionidae; genus Coreius; species Coreius guichenoti. The sequence continues at coordinate 1,081,138 of CM077179.1, forward strand.
AACCAGTTTTGAATGTCAAAAACTATGAAGAAAATCTACTGTCATTTGTGTCAACAAATAAAAACGAGAGGAAAATGTTAAGGAGGGAGGATTAGGGAAGAGATCCCGTCAGAACGTCAGATGGGCACATTTGAGTTGTAACGTGCGGATCAAACGGCGGGAAAACACGGAGCTGTTGAGCTTCTACAGGCTCACGCGACAGCGCTTCAGAGCGGCTCAATCAATGAATAACACACATTTATGACAGGTAATGTTTATGAACTAATGCTGAGGAATAATGACAATGCTTACTTTACGATGTTTATATAGTAATATGTTTTAGACGGTTATAACAACGCATATTTTATCTCCTCATCTGAACTGCAATAGTAAGGCATTTCAAAATAAGAGTCCCGGTGTATTTTGAGCTTGTTTATAATTAAAAGTCACGCATTATATATACACTTTTGGTTACACAATAAACTATTTAATTTCATTCCCATTTAATTCATAGTCAGGAGGAAAGACTGAGAACAGTATTTGACACATATTACTCAATAAAGTATCAGGGTTATAATAGTTCACTAAAACCATTAAAACATATTCATTACTTGAAATTAAATAAATGTTAACTGAAATAAAAACAAAAAAAAAAAAACAACAAACTTATTTGAAGCTTTAGCTTAACCTGATATACTAACTAAAGCAGAAATACAACATTATAAAAACTATATAGATGTTTTTATAAAAAACAAGTGAATTGAGCTCTTTCGTGTATTTTTGTGCTTGAACGGTCAAAAACACAATTTTGTCAGTTTTGTCATGTATTCAGTAACAGTCGGTTACGTAATTCTTAAATGCTCAATTAATGCATTACAATTGAACTAAACTCATTAGATTATAGTCGACTAAAACTAAAAACAATTCACGATTTGTAAAGACCAAATGGTCACACTTGTACTCTTCAAGCCACAGAGAATTAATGGGAGATAGGATAAAATATGAAAATACAGAGATTTCTGTGAGTGTGTGAGAGTGAATGTGTGTGTTCGCGTATGTGTGAGCATGTGTGTGTGTGTGTGTGTATGTGTGTGTATGAGCATGTGTGTGTGAGCGAGCGTGTGTGTGTGTGTGTGTGTGTGTGTGCCTGATTGAGAGCGAGCGAGCGTGTGTGTGTGTGTGTCTGATTGAGAGCGAGCGTGTGTGTGTGTGTGTGTCTGATTGAGAGCGAGCGTGTGTGTGTGTGTGTGTGTGTGTGTGTGTGTCTGATTGAGAGCGAGCGAGCGTGTGTGTGTGTGTGTGTCTGATTGAGAGCGAGCGTGTGTGTGTCTGATTGAGAGCGAGCGTGTGTGTGTGTGTGTGTCTGATTGAGAGCGAGCGTGTGTGTGTGTGTGTCTGATTGAGAGCGAGCGTGTGTGTGTGTGTGTCTGATTGAGAGCGAGCGTGTGTGTGTGTGTGTCTGATTGAGAGCGAGCGTGTGTGTGTGTGTGTCTGATTGAGAGCGAGCGTGTGTGTGTGTGTGTGTCTGATTGAGAGCGAGCGTGTGCGTGTGTGTGTGTGTGTGTGTGTGTGTGTCTGATTGAGAGCGAGCGTGTGTGTGTGTGTGTGTGTGTGTGTGTGTGTCTGATTGAGAGCGAGCATGTGTGTGTGAGCGAGCGTGTGTGTGTGTGTGTGTG